>CP092872.1:68110904-68169597 GCA_030710605.1 Cordylochernes scorpioides
TTTCAAAAGTCCAACCTCACCAGAGAGCGCAAGCGAGCCCCAAACGGGGTTCTGGAACATTTGTAAGTGCAAAGTCGAACTGCTTTTCACCTGTGTAGACATGTGGTGCACTTACAGTAAAAGCAGTCGCCTACTTCTACCCACCACGATTATCATGGCCTGTACCACGTGTACTTAGGGATAAGCAAAATAAATCTTAATATTTATATACAAGGAATTATTTTATTGAAAATTATTTAAAGGAAAACTATGGGTATAGACTTTGAGAAGGTTCACTAGAATTGAGTCAAGTCTTCCCAATATTTCTCATTGCTGTAAATTCAGTAAGAAGTTGGTTTTATGTGAAAAAGAAGATTTCGAGCCAAAATAGTTTCATTTCTTATATATAGATGGCACACTAAGGTCTAAAACAAGTATGGCGATAATCTTGAAAAAATAAAATTGAAAAGCAGAGTTTTACACCTCACAGAGGGAAATCCTTGTTCCATGACGGGGCCATCTCCGGGCACTTCGATTTACATATAATGTTTGAAAGTATAAGACATGTTCTTGCTCTACTTCACCTCGATTTCTTGTAATTTCTTCTTATATATCTCTTTTCTGCTTCAGGACTACTTAGCGTAGCTATTTTCCTATTTGATATACCCATTTGTGTATACAAATTTAGGCTATATTTTTATTACTTTAAACAGTTGTCATGGCTCATACAATGGTCAAAACATCTTATTATAAATAAGAAAATCCCAATTTTGATTCTAGACAGCCAAGTTTGAGTCTATAAAGCTTCCGCAATGCATTTTTGTGACACAATATCTATCCAATAGCGGTTTTGCACTGCAAATTAACAATCCCCATCTTGCCGAAGTATAAAAATTAAAAGAATGTCCTTTGTCCACAGACAGGACTCCTGACCAAGCAGAGTTGATGGCGATTGTTTTCAATTACCTGACCTTGGGGGAATTGGGCAGCTAACGAGGGCGTTAATGAGCCGTTTTTTATATATATAATTTTTTTTATTGCAGCATAGAAGTGTTCTTTTATGATATTTCTTCAGCGTCATTAGTACAGATATACTTCTCATTGTCCATTTAAACTCACAAGAGGGTTTCTCAATAATACCTAACTACGCAGCAAGCAAGAACACAGTTTATACATGAGCTCTGATCATAGAAAAGAAACTAGGGTACCACAATAGGAAAATAGAAGAAACGAGAAAGTTTCTCCCATAGCAACATCCAAGAAATTTATTTTTCTATCGTAACATAAAAAAGGAACATTTTACCATAATAACGGATAATAAACTGAGGTTCCCTAATAAGAACAGGCAAGGAATGTAAAGAACGGAGATGCTACTCTGATCAAAAAGTTTCGACACTTTGCTCATAAGTTAAAAAAACTTTATTATTCAATCAAATTCAAATTGTCCCCTTCAAAGTAGTCCCCATTGGCCGCGATGCACTTCAGCCACCTTTTTTTTCAGTCGGCAAAACACCTCTGATATTCTGTTTTCGGGATCGCCTTCATGGCCTTCTTCGATTCCACTTTGATCTCTTCTATGCTCTGAAATTTCCGACCCTTTAACTTTTTTTTGAGCTTTCCAAAAAGGAAGAAGTCGCAGGGGGCCAAATCGGGACTGTAGGGGGGTTGGGGGAACACAGAGGTTGAGTGGTCCTGCAGGAACTTCGAGATTTTGAGGTCTGTGTGCGCCGGCGCGTTATCGTGGTGGAGGATCCACGACTTGCTCCTCCACAGCTCCGGCCGTTTCGCCTGATCGCTTCCCTCAATCGCCTCAAAACTCCCAGGTAGGAGTCAGAAGTTATTGTAGAGCCTTGTTGTTGAAATTCATGATGAACGATGCCCTGGTAGTCGAAGAACACCGTCAACATGACCTTGACTTTGCTGGGAGCCTTCCTCGCTTTCTTTGGTCTCGGCTCATTTTTGAAGCGCCACTCCGATGCCTGTTGGGTAGTTTCCGAATCAAAGCCGTAAATCCATGTTTCGTCTCCAGTAATGACCCTCTTCAGCAATTCAGGGTTGTCGGCTGTCGCTTCGAGATTGAGACTGGCCGTTTCTTTCCGGGCTTTCTTTTGATCAAAAGTCAAATTTTTAGGAACGAGAACGGCGTTGAGTCTTCTCACTCTCAAAATGTCCTTCATTATCGATTGAGTTAACCCGAATGATATCCCTGCTTCTTCGGCGACCTCCCTGACAGTTATTCGTCGGTCTTCACGCCCCAGTTCCAACACCTTGTCCACCTTTTCAGGCGGGGTTGATGTGGACGGTCTCCGGGACGCTCGTTGTCGGCGGTCTCTTCCCGACCCTCCTTGAAGTGCTTGTACCACTCGAAAACTCGTCTTCGGCTCATCACGGCATCTCCGTAGGCTGTGTGCACCATCCAAAAAAATTAGGCACCCTTGAATCCGTTTTTCTCACAGAACTTGATACAAATTCGTTGATCCTCCATTTCGGTGACTAACGAAATCGAAGCACGGGCAAAATGGCTTCACTTCGAACAGCCGCTGCTCGCGCTGCTGTGGCGCGTGATTTTTGAAAATTGGCAGGTCTCCAAGCCAAGAGCGACGCTTGCGTTTGCCACAAACCAGGAGAAAATATATTGAGTTTTCCGGATTTTATGAGCAAAGTGTCGAAACCTTTTGATCAGAGTAGTAGTTCACTATAGTAACAGATGATAAAATTCAACAAAAATAGACAAGAAACGAGAGAATTCCCCATGGCAACAGACAAGAAACGAGAGAATTCCTCATGGCAGCAGACAAGAAACGAGAGAATTCCTCATGGCAACAGACAAGAAAGGAGAGTAATCCTCATGGCAACAGACAAGAAACGAGAGAATTATAATAGCAACATACACAAGAACCGAGAGAATTCTCATTAGAAGCAGACAAAAAACAGAAAATTCCCATAGAATCATAAAAGAACCGAGAGAATTTCCCATAGCAATAACCAAGAAACAGAGAATTCCCCAAATAAACGAGAGAATTTCCCAGAGTAACAGACAAGAACCGAGAGATTTCCCCATAACAACAACCAAGAAACAGAGAATTTCCCATAGCAAAAGGAAAATGAATGAGAGAATTCCCCTCAGCAACAGACAAGGAACGAAAGAATTCCCCATAGGAACAGACAAAAAACTAAATAATTCTCCATAGCAATAGACAATAAACGATAGAATTCCCCTTAGCAACAGACAAGAAACGAGAGAATTATTCTTAGAAATAGTCAATAAACGACAGAATTCCTCATAGCAAATTCAAGCAACAGAGAATTCCCCTCACCAAGAAATGAGACAATTCCCCTCATAGAAACAGACAAGAAACGAGAGAATCCCTCTTAGAAACAGACAAGAAATGAAAGAATTACCCATAGCAAATGTAAGACAAGAAACGAGAAATTCCTCATAGAAACAGACAAGAAACACAATATCTCATAGCAACATACAAGAACCGTGAGAATTCTCCATTTTACCAGAAATATAAACGAGAGAAATTCCCTTAGCAACAGACAAGAAACAGAGAATTCCCCATAGCAACTGACAAGAACCGTGAGAATTCTCCATTTTACCAGAAATATAAACGAGAGAAATTCCCTTAGCAACAGACAATTCCCCATAGCAACTGACAAGAACCGAGAGAATTCCCTATAGCAACATACAAGATACAGAGAATTACCCATAGCAACAGACAAGATACAGAGAATTCCCCATAGCAACAGACAAGAATTGAGAGAATTTCCCATAGCAACAGACAAGATACAGAGAATTCCCCATAGCAACAGACAAGATACAGAGAATTTCTGATAGGCTTAGCAAAAATACGATGTTTCTTTTTTAAGGATTTCAAGTTGTTTTGTACTCACGTATTTTGTAGTTAAGAGAACATCCCTTTTGATATAAACTAATATATATTTATTTAAGGAACGACTTGTTCCAATACAAATATTGTTAAAACAAGCGAGCGCGATAAATCAAAAACAGAAAGGTTGAAGCGTAGTAGTGTTAGTAGTGACGTCAGCACCGATGATGATAAAGTCAAAGTCTGCGTAACAATTCCTTCCTTACTTTGTCTTTATTCCCACGATGCTGAGGTTCTCCAGGTGTTTCTTCATCTGGTCTCGGGATAGGTCCTTCGTGAAGATATCCGCCTCCAGGTCCTGAGATGGCTTATACAGAAGGCAGATGTCTCTGGATTCATAACAGTCTCTCAAGAAGTGGTACTTTCTGTTGTTATGTCTACAGCGACTGCTTTGTTTATGGCTGGAGATCCAGTTGATCAATGACTGACTGTATAGATCGCAGTTGGTTTTTCCATGAAATTCCATTCTTCCAGCTCTCGTAACAGGTTTATTATCCACTTGATTTGACAGCAGCTTTCACAAGCAGCTATCATTTCCGCTTCCATTGTGGAGAGGGCGACGAGTGGTTGTTTACTACTTTTCCAGTCTATAGTTGCTTCGCCGAGCTTCAATACATATCCGCCGTAGGATTTTCCATCATGAGTGGTCGACCAGCTGGCATCAGTGTAGGACTTCAGGATTCCAGTCTTCCCTCTTTCAAATTTCACTCCTAAGTCAATTGTTCCTCGTAGGTATCTCATCACTCTTTTGATTGCTGTCCAGTGCATCTGTTTTGGTTGTCTGGAGTACTGTGAAAGTTTGCTAGTGATGTAAGCGATGTCGGGTCTGGTGTTAACAGCTAGAAACATTAGCATTCCAAGGGCTTCTTGGTAAGTGGGCTGATCACAATTGTCATCTTCAATATGATTGTCCAAATTGATTTCTTTGGAACCTGGTGTTGGAACTTCCTTACAATTTTCCATTCCATATTTCTGCAATATTTGATGTACATAGTGGCTTTGCTGTAGCGAAATTCCCTCCTTGTCTTGTATGATCTTGATTCCCAAAAACATGCCTTTACATGTTACATCCTTTATTTCCAGGTGATGTCTCAATTTATTGATGAATCTGTTTGAGGTATCTTCAGAAACTGAGACAGTGATAAAGTCATCAACATATATCCCTACATAGAAGTTATTTGTCTTCATTCTTCCATTTAAATAGGCAAGGATCAGATTTTAGTTTTTCCAGTCCACAGTCATGAAGTACTTGACTGAATTTCTCATACCACGATCTTCCGGAATGAGGTAGACCGTAAATACTTTTGTTGAGTTTGCAAACTTTGAGCAAATCTCATGATGTGATAGACGGATGGCTTTTTACCTTTCCATTGTTCCATAGGGGTAGTGTCTGGGTCATTGGTTGTGGGAGTTAGATTGTGCAGATATACAGCTGTATTCACAGCTTCTGCCCAGAAGTGTAGGGGTAGTTGGGAGTCTGCCAGAAGTGTTCGGCCTTTGTCTAATAGTGTTCTGTTAGCTCTTTCAACTCTCCCATTGCTTCTTGGGGTGTACGATTTAGTTAGTTCATGTTTAATTCCTTTGGATTCTATGAAGGTTTCAAGGTTTTTATTGATAAATTATGTTCCGTTATCTGTTCTAAGTCATTTTAGTTTTGAGTTTAGCTCGTTTTCTCTCTTTACAATAGACTTTTTCAAAACTTCTGCTGCTGAGAGTTTATCTTTGAGAAATTCTACAAATATTCTCCTAGAAAATCCATTTATGATGGTCAAGAAATATTTACTTCCGCCCAAGGAGTTTATTCTCATTGGACCACAGAGATCGACATAAATGGCTTCAAAGGGGTAGCTTTCCTGATTGCTATCTGTGTGAACATAGGGTACTTTGGTCATTTTTCCCAAGGAGCAAGCATCACATTGATCAAAGGTACCATTTATAGAGTCCAAGCCTTTTAGAAGATTGTTCTTCAAAATCAGGTCTAATTTGTTGTCACTAGGATGTCCTAACCTTCTGTGCCATGCAGTCCTAGAATTGTCCTTTGAAATCAAGCAATGTTCATTAGGAACATGAGTTGCTTCAGATAAACGTGATAGGTTCAATGTGTACATGTTACCATCAAAGTTGCCTGTTCCTATTAGCTTGTCATCAGAAGAGTATATGTATGCTCCTTCAGAATTCAAAAGAACAGAGTTCACTCTTTTTACCACGCTTGGAATGAACATTAGATTTCCTTTCAGGTGTGATACATGGAGGACATTATGCAGGGTTACAGCGTTGTTAAGTTTGTCCTTACCTTGTACAGTAGCTTGGATTGATCCTGATGAGGCAGATTCGATGTGTCTCCCTTTTTCCGCCACTTGTATGCTTCTTCTCTCCTCCGTCTTGTGCTCGATCCATTCACCATGGGAAGTCATGTGGCTTGTGCACGCAGAATCAATTATCCACACGTCCTGAGTCGTCGGGCGTTCCTCCCTTGTGATTACATGTGGTGCGTATTCTCAAGTGGAGTTTCTTCGTTGGGATGGTTCCTCCGTTCGTTCTTGGATTGCTGATCTGGCCGTGTCTTTGTTTTGTTTTGGTCCTTTATGGTAGTTCCTTGTACTGGCCATGTTATTTTTGTTCGTTGTATTCTTTTGATTTCCTTTGTTGTTAGGGTTGAACCAACAATTTTCTTGAAATGTCATTTTCTTTTCCAAATGAAGCATGACTTTTCTTTGAATTGGTTGCCTGATGATCTGAAAGCATTTTCATGATTTTTGCTTCTGTCCTGTCTTTTCTTTTCGAAATCCAGTAGAGTTTGTCTCAAGTCTGGTAAGGAGATTTCTCTGTTTATTGGCAGTGCTGCTGTGATCGTGTCAAAGTTAGGTGTTAGTCCTTCAATAATGTATCATACAAGTTCTTTTTCTGTTACAGTCTTTCCTAGCTGGGTGATCTTTTGTGCCAGTTTCTGTGCTCGTACAATATACATGTTAACATTTTCATTTGGGTTCAATTTGAGTTTGGCTAGATCCAACATTAGGTCTATCCTTTTATTTTCTAGAGATCCTTCAAACCTTTTCTTTATGTCGTACCAAATTCTTTTGGCCCTTTTATCGCCTCGAAAGATGATTGTTAAGTCATCCGAAAGTGACAATATTATTAGGCTGTATGCTTCCCAATTCCTTTTCTTCCAAATATCATATTCTTGTTTATTTTTTGTAAAGTCTGGCTCGTCATTAACAATTACGTCCTCAAAGAGATCTTTTGAATCTAGAATTGCTTCCATTTTCATGGACCACGTTGTAAGGTTGTTTTCTGTTAACTGTTCGATTTTTGCTAAGTTATGTGTATCCATTTTCATTCAATTTTTCTTTCTAAATTGGCGGTTAGTCCAATTATTTAATTTCTTTTTGATTTAAATGGATCAATTGGCGGTTAGTCCAATTCGCGCGCCCAAACCACGCTCTGCTACCAAATTGATAGGCTTAGCAAAAATACGTTTCTTTTTTAAAGGATTTCAAGTTGTTTTGTACTCACGTATTTTGTAGTTAAGAGGACATCCCTTTTGATATAAACTAATATATATTTATTTAAGGAACGACTTGTTCCAATACAAATATTGTTGAAACAAGCGAGCGATAAATCAAAAACAGAAAGGTTGAAGCGTAGTAGTGTAAGTAGTGACGTCAGCACCGATGATGATAAAGTCAAAGTCTGCGTAACAATTTCCCATAAAACCATACAAGATAAAGAGAATTCCCCTTAGCAACAGACAAGAAATGAAAAAATTCCCCATAGCAACATACAAGATACAGAGAATTTCCCTTAACAACAGACAAGAATTGAGAGAATTTCCCATAGCAACAGACAAGATACAGATAATTCCCCATAGCAATACAGAGAATTTCCCATAGCAACATACAAGATAAAGAGAATTCCCCTTAGTAACAGACAAGAATTGAGAGAATTTCCCATAGCAACATACAAGAATTTTTTTTATAAAAGCTAGGAATTCGCTAAGGAATCTATACCAAATAAATGAAACAATAGTATTTTTTCATAGCAACAGACAAGAGGTCCACCTAATACAGTATACAAGAAATAATAGAAAATTTTCTCTCTCTACAAAAACAACAAAAAAGAGAAAGTTCCTTAATAAGAGTAGACAAGAAACTAAACTGATTCTTATCATTACTCAAGAAACAAAAGCTATCATATTATGAAAACAAGCAAAAATAGAGATTTTCACATAACAGACAAGAAAACGTTATCTACCCCAATTCTATATACAGTTATCAGCGTCATGCGTTCTTAATTCTGTCACCGTTTGCTTTTGGTTCAGTGGTAGAATGCTCGCCTGCCACGCGGGCGCCCCGGGTTCAATTCCCGGCCGATGCATTTTTTTTTACAATTTTTAAAACTCATTTATATTATTAAAATATATGTGCTTTTCCTGTCTATGTACAGATTTATGGTCTATGTACCAAATTATAACTTTATCTGTCTATGTACTGTTGGCTTCCGTAGGCGTCTCTTACTGAGAAAAAGAAAGAGAGGATTCCATTTAGTTATTAACTAATATATGCATTTATTTAAGGAGCGACCCGCTCCAACACAATAGTTACAAAACCAAAAAGCGAGTGGGGGGGGGGGGGGGGGGCAAAGTCAAAAACAAAGTGTCTCGCGTAGTGGTGGCGTGATCGTAGAGAGCCAATAGGAGAGCGCCATTCAGGTGTCGGTCAAGGTCGGGATGGCGCCTACATTCGGCCATTCCTGGATTCCAATCGTCCTCGATTGAACTTTGCGTTGCAGGAACGTCGTGGGTTGCGTCGGAGGGTGTCTTCTTCTTTAGGTTAATCCAACATGGCGTCGCGCATCCTTTGTTGTTGATTAATCACTCCAGCAATTCTTCTTTCTTCAGGGTTATCCCACTGCTGAAATTCTGTTGGCTTCCGTAGGCGTCTCTTACTGGGAAAAAGAAAGAGAGGATTCCATTTAGTTATTAACTAATATATGCATTTATTTAATGCGCCAATTTATAATTGTAACAAATAGATTTGAATAAAAACATTCAATCGGGTAAAACACGGGCGTTGCCCGGGTCATTCGGCTAGTAAGAACATAACAAGAAGCGAGAACTGCCGCTAAAAACGTCCATGTTCCCGGTATATGACCAGACAAGATAGGAGACAGAACACTCCGTGGGTTTCGCCACAGTTCACCTTGGCCCGGGTCCATGATTGCCAGGTGAACAGGTGGTGGCCAGAATTTCTTGCCCAACTGCCCTTACACACTCCTCTAAGTTCACAGCATATCTTGAAAACACCTTTTTTAATATAACTAAATCAACAAGCAATCCAGGACCAGGTCTCCTCAACCATTTTTTTTATCTCTCTAGCTTTTGGGCCAACATGCCCTTCAACAGGAAACCTAGAAATATTACTTCCAGCCAATTATACTTATATATATTAAGTTGATCTTATTATCTATATTCGAGATAAGAAAGAAGTGGATAAGAAGAAGAATCAATATATAGCTATCAGTTAAATGTTTCTGAACTCCTAAATAAGCATACGTTTTTAACATCGAATAAATAAACCCATATCATAGGTATAGATTAAAAAATTCAATCTTTTTTATATAAAAATAATAATTTGAAACGCTTCGTTGTGCAGCTGAAAGTCTTCTATCTTTTTCGTTTTTTCTTTTCTTTTTTAATAGGAGGAAATTATATATTTAAATGCACGTTTCTCAAGATGGGAACGGAGCCATTTTACCAAAGATGGCCATTCACACTGTAATATGAATATGATAGATAATAAGTATAATGCTCTCTTTAAATGTATATTATTTCCATAAAAATTCAGTTGTCCAGATTTCCTGAGACAAAGGATGCAAACAGCTATCCTGCTTGGACTGACCAACCTCAATCCGACTTCTATGGCCAGACTTCCAGACTCGACCTCAGCATGGAACAACCTGGTCAACTGGTTCAACTCAGCAATCCACTCAGGACGTGGTTAAAAGTGTTTATCACTAGTCCATACTGGTGAGCTGGACAGCCCGGATATGTTGCTCCAGGAACCTGGGTTATATCTCCCTTAATAAAAATGCCAGGAAGGGAAGGAGGTACTTGTATAAGTAGGATCCCTGGAAAGTTTTTCTTTTTTTTTTTTTGTTTTCTGTTTTGTTCAGGAGAACCTGATGGGGCTGACGGCCTTAATAAAAAGCCTTGTGGGTATAATTAGAATTTCAAAAATTCTCCCTTTTCCCTCAATATTTTGCTATATGCATGATGATATAGAAGGTAGATGGTAGGATGTAGAGAAGGTAATAAACCGCTTAAAACCTCAGTTGAGAGAGAGATTGAGATAGAAACTGATTTATTACAATGTACATATAAGATTATATAAGGTTAAATACAGAATAAATATATATGAATAAATGTGTGATTATATAATGATAAATATATGATTAAATATATATAAATATAAATAATTGATAAATATACATATATAAATTATATAGTCTTCATTGGTGGTGCCCACCGCGGGAAAGACTGCCACCGATGGACAACAAGAGTTCTTTCCCACAGAGTGGGCAGGTCGATGTGATGGCTGGCGTTGCCCACCTCAAGACCAAGCCTGACCAAGATGGTAGCCTTCTCTACACTGGTCAACTTTATTGCCCCGGGATGGAAGCCGACGCCGAAGAGCCAGGCATGCAGATCTAGGGGCACTTCGCAGGAGGCGAACACCTCCCGGAAGAGAGAGACAATGACAATTAACATATTTTTATTGACATCTTGTAAATACAGGAAAGTGCACAGTCCGCACTATTTATGAGAAATTATTAATAATGAAAATGATGATAAAAACGAAAAATAGATATAAACAATATGCTATGTACAATGATATTGTACATGCCGCCTCAGCCACCGCTGCAGAGCTTGGTGGAAGATCGCCAGCGGGTCCCCAGCGATACCACGCATTTCACAAACGTTTAAGAAAACGTAGATCGCATGCTTCGCCGCTGAGGAGATGGTGATAGCGTGGTCGTCGAGGTTCACCGCGAAGATCCAGGACGGCAGGTCCGGCGGCCGCCCGATGATGGAGAACACCTCTCGGATGAGAGGGCGGACGGCGCTACAGGACCAGTAGCGGTGGGCCAGCGACAGGTCGCTGGAGCCGCAGACGGGCTGGCTCGACGCCGGGTGCCCGAAAAGAGAGAGAGATATATTATAAAACCCTGATAATATTTCATGCAAAACGCTAGAGTGAAATTTTCAGCTAAATTTCGCTTTCTTAAATTTCTAATGTTTTATATTTCAGCACATAAAAAGTAGAACTTTCCATTATATATTGATTTATAAATATTCTCATAGTCTCACCTGGAGTCGATCATTCAGTGGAGGTTGAGTTAGATCAGGTCAATTTTGATTTCACAAAGGTGTTTCTCTATAGAGGCAATGAATTAATTGAAGTCAGCTCTTTATATTTGGTTTTTAAAGTATTTACTACGTAGGAAGTGGTTGAGGTTCTTGAAGAATATGATCACACAATTGACAATTAAAATAATGTATTGCCATAGCGAAGGAAATGGACGTTGGCTCTATGACAATTGTCAGAACTATCCATGAGAACCTTGGTCTTAAGTCCCAATACCTTTGGAAAGGCCAGTTTCTGACTGAGAATATGAAGGATAACAGAAAAAGAAATGGCTGTAACCCTCTTCAACACATAAAGTCTTTATTAAGACACCAGTCAGATTCTCTCCTCTCTCGTTGCCGGCTTACAATGATATCCCCGTGATGATCAATCACCATCATGCAGTAGGCCCTCCTCAACAACCTGAAACATGATTCTTGTGGCATGCTGATGTTCTTATCTGATAAAAATAACTTTGACGTGGACCAAAAGATAAATTCCAGGACTGCATCCGCACTGGCCTCATGACTGTTGTAGCTAATAATAGAAACTACATTGAATAAATCAAAACTATATCCTTTTATCTACTACTGTGCCAATTTTTTTTTTTCATTTAAATTTTTGGATTTTTGCCGGGAATAAATTTCAGTTAATTTCCATTGTGGTTATTCCCAATTTACCTGATTGACCCAGTAGTCATCCGCTATATTGGTACAAAGAGAAGGAAACCAAAGCCAAGGTAACTCATATATCAATTGAGAACAAATGTAGAAAAATGGAAAACCGAAATAAAAAACATGAACCTAGAAAAAACACGAGGATAACAGTCCATCTTAGAAGAGACAAGACACCGAATTCAAGATCACAGACAAGACTCTAACTTTGTAAATATGTGAATACACTGTAAATGTAAAGAACCTGTACATATTATCCATTGTAAATAACATAAGCTAGGTTGTTCTTTTTGAGCGGTACCTAATAAAGTTATTTAGGAACTGGAAAGCTATAGTGGTGGTATCGCCGAGATATAGGAAGCTGTGGCACCATTGATAGACCACTGGTGCAATATTGGATTAGGAAAGTGTTTTGGAGCTACGTCATGGCCCAAGCGTTGCGCTGAGCGTCGCCATTTGTCATATGGAATCCACTTCTCATCGCGTCACAATATGTTAGAGGTACGGTCGTTCTTATTGTGTAGAAGTAGCGCCGACGTCGCTTTAACACGGCGGTTTTCTTCATTTTTGATCTATTTGTTCATCATCCATTTATGGAGCTTTTTTAAAACCATTTTAATTTGACTAAAATGGTGACCAACTGTAGAGTGATCGACGTTGACTTCTGATAACTTCTCGAGAAGTTTTGAGGCGTCTGCTTCGATTACCATCTTTAATTGATTATTGTCAACCTATGACGGCAGTTCAAGACCTCTTTCTTCAAGTTTGGAATCATGTCAGGCGCGGAATTGGCGAATTACTTATACGTATTGCGTTCAAAAGTGACCCATCCCTTCATGTTCTCATGGTATTTAAAGTTATTTACGTAATATTTTAATGTTCAAGTTGATAATTCGCAAAGCAAAACTATTCGAAATTCTTGTTTTGTGAACGAATTTATTAATATGATTTGAAATATTTTCAAATTATATTTATTTATTTATTATCATTTGCAAAGCACGCGATATCCGTCTTGGATATTTGCATGCATACACAAGTTTGGGAGCTTTTACAGTAATTATTAATATGATTTTAGTTATTATAATAGAAATTATTAACGTATTTGTCAGTAAGTTAACGATTTAAATACCCTATAATGAATATTAGTGAACATCACATTTAAGAACAGAAATTTAGAGCTATTTACAGCATATAATTATTACCATTTATTACAGCCCAGGCTATCTATTACAAAAAAACATTCTACAAAATCTATTAAAATTTATATACATATATCTATGAAATACTTTATGAGGAAAGAGTTTCTTTATTACACAAAATTAAATCACAAGCTTTCGGGCATAATCACCCTTCTACTGGTGTAAAACGAGACAAAATATTAGTGGCATTCAGCTATATATATATATATATACAAAAGGTAAGAAAATAAGACAGATATGTAAAATTGTGCCAGAGAAAATTAACATAATATTGGAGGATCATTCACAAAAATTAAGCAAGGCAAGTAAATAAACGCATAATACATTCAATACATGGCCACCACAGAAACTAAGTACGAACAACGACTGTTAAACGAAATAAAGCAAAATAAAATAGAAATAAAATAAAATAAAATAACCAAAACTGTCATTGACGTGTAAAAGTATAAGTATGTTATGAAACCTAATCTTTCAGGTAGGAGGTTCCAGTACTAAATTATCATATATTTCAGGAAGGTCTATCGCTCTATTGATGCTTTTAAATTTTTTGGTGAGTATAGCTTCCAGGACCAATCGCTGGTGTTTGTTCTTAATCTCATGATAATGGGCCGAGGGGTTATAGATATTGAATGTGTGGCCTGTGTCCCGTATGTGTTGGTAAACTAGAGAGCGGGGATCTTTCCTTTTTTTTTTTACCGATCTATCATGCTCCACCATTCTGGTCTTCACCATTCTCCCAGTCTCTCCGACATACTTGGCATCACATTGCTCACATGATATGGAGTAAATGGCATTGTGGGTGTTAAGGGAATCAATGGTTACACTACTTCTTGCTATTGTCTGTTTTAGTTTGGTTGCCAGACTGAGTGTGTTGGAGAAATATGTGTTTACACCATTTCTATTCAGAATTCGTGCTATGGCCGCCGATTACAAATCGGCGGCCATAGCACGAATTCTGAATAGAAATGGTGTAAACACATATTTCTCCAACACACTCAGTCTGGCAACCAAACTAAAACAGACAATAGCAAGAAGTAGTGTAACCATTGATTCCCTTAACACCCACAATGCCATTTACTCCATATCATGTGAGCAATGTGATGCCAAGTATGTCGGAGAGACTGGGAGAATGGTGAAGACCAGAATGGTGGAGCATGATAGATCGGTAAAAAGGAAAGATCCCCGCTCTCTAGTTTACCAACACATACGGGACACAGGCCACACATTCAATATCTATAACCCCTCGGCCCATTATCATGAGATTAAGAACAAACACCAGCGATTGGTCCTGGAAGCTATACTCACCAAAAAATTTAAAAGCATCAATAGAGCGATAGACCTTCCTGAAATATATGATAATTTAGTACTGGAACCTCCTACCTGAAAGATTAGGTTTCATAACATACTTATACTTTTACACGTCAATGACAGTTTTGGTTATTTTATTTTATTTTATTTCTATTTTATTTTGCTTTATTTCGTTTAACAGTCGTTGTTCGTACTTAGTTTCTGTGGTGGCCATGTATTGAATGTATTATGCGTTTATTTACTTGCCTTGCTTAATTTTTGTGAATGATCCTCCAATATTATGTTAATTTTCTCTGGCACAATTTTACATATCTGTCTTATTTTCTTACCTTTTGTATATATATATATATATAGCTGAATGCCACTAATATTTTGTCTCGTTTTACACCAGTAGAAGGGTGATTATGCCCGAAAGCTTGTGATTTAATTTTGTGTAATAAAGAAACTCTTTCCTCATAAAGTATTTCATTCTTAAAGTTTGGTGAAGGAATTATTACTTCAACATATATCTATTATTAACTATTTGGTTTAGGCAATTTATATTTATTTGATTTTTGACTCTCAAGTCCTCTACAAGTCGACAGTCCGTTAGAATATGTACAGGATTTTCTTCTTCTGCACCACATGAGCATTTAGGCGAATCCGTCTTTCTGACCTTGTACAAATATGATCTAAAGTTACCGTGCCCAGTAAAAAATTGAACGTTGTAAAAATTTGGCTTGACATATTTGGGTATTTGGGAATCAGTAAAGAAGGACTTGAAAATAATGTTAGACTTCTCATAGTATTTCTGCAATTTTTCCCTTATATAAAATTATATTCCTACTTGAAGAGTCAAATCGATTGTAATTTATTTCGGTTTTCAGCATGTTAGATTCAATATATTCAGTAATTTTGGGGACTTGTGCAAATATGTGTGTACAATCCGATGATGTTGTACTGTAGGCTTGTATACAATGTTTTAAAATATTATATTGAAGAGAATTTAGTTTTTCCTTAGACTTTTTGTTTATGAATGGATATCATATTGGATAACCGTATGTAATTGTACTTCGATATAATGTCTTATACAGTATCAGTCTTCGTCTAAAGTCTAGACCCCATGCTTTCTTTGTCAGGCCAAATAGGTATCCACTAGCTCTAGTTACTTTTATGATCGTTTCATTAACGTGCGGCTTAAAGTCCAGTTTGCTTCTGACTCGGTGATTTTTAATAGTCACTCCTAGGATCTTAAGTTCTTCAACCGGTTTAATTAACTTGCTACCTGAGACTATTATATCGCTATTGCATTTATATAAATATAATATTTTTGTTTTTTCATCTGACAATTTTAATTTACGACTTTCACACCACTCATTGATTTTTCTTAATACGTTATCTATTGTCTTTCTTAGTTGTTCAGGAGTTTTATTCCAACATATTAACGTAATATCATCTGCATATCCTATTGTTTCACAGTTATCATCCAGATTATTATTCAGTATCTCATTAATAAGATTATTCCATAATGTGGGAGACAGTGGTCCTCCCTGTGGACATCCTTTACTTAGTTTCTTATTAATTTCAGTTGAGGAATATCTAAATCTTATTCTTCTATTATCAAAGTATGATTGTAGAAGTTTTATCATTGAAGCCTGCACACCATCTTCATCTAGTCTTTTCATCAAGGCCGGCCACCATGCATTATCAAACGCTGCACTAATATCCACTGCAATTATTGCTGCATATTCTCTTGTTTTATGTTCTAACGCAATTTTTATTATTTCAATTAGTGCAGTAATAGTCGATTTCAATCTTCTAAAGCCATGTTGTTGATCACTTAGTAAATAAAAATCTTCATAATATTTTATTATTCTATTATTAATTATTTTTTCAAATATTTTAGAAATGTTGGAATTAAGACATAAAGGTATATAATTTTTGTAGTTATTAAAATCTGTTTATCCAGGTTTCGGAATAATTATTGCCTCTGCTCTTTTCCATTCAGCAGGATAATATTGTAGGTCTAAACATTTTTGAAATAGTTTCACCAATATAGGAGCTATAAATTGTTTAGTGTGCCTTATCATGTTGTTAGAGATGTTGTCTATTCCGGGAGATTTCTTTGGATATAATTTGTCAATTAAGTCGTTAACTTCAGTAATCATAACCATCGGTTTTTCTTTATTGAGTAGTTTTAAATTATAATTTCTTATACTTTTATGGGTGTTTGTATCTTCTTCACATTTATCATCTGGAAATAAGTTGTTTAATAATTCCTCACCCTTCTGCAAACATTCCATGTCAGTATTACCCTCCAAAATTTGCATATTCTCTTCCGATTAGATCCACTTTTGATGTTTTTATACACCTTATATAAGTTTCCATAAGGGTTGTTCGATTTGTTTTCCTCCAGAAAAATTCTCCAGGATGCTTTCCTAGCTTTTTCTATTTCCCGTAAATACTTATTTCGTATGCTTTTATAGTATTGTTTAATATGATTAGGGCAATTTTTGTTTCTATAGTAACAGTTTCTAAGATAATGACAGTGATCCTTTAGAAGCTGTAAATTCGTATTCAACCACTTATTACTAATATTATTTTTTGTTGTCATATTATTATTTACTTTAAGTGAATTATATGCTGCCTCAATCAGTATGTTCGTAAGTTCTTTTACCGTTTGATCGATCATTTCTGGTGTATCCACTATATCTAATAAGGTTTCAATTTTTTCTCGTTCAGTACTGTTAATTCTCTGACTAAAACTTAACCAGTTCGCATTTTTCTCATTAAATTTCCAAGTGGAATAATATTTTTCTGAACTAAATTGGTTCACCAGGACTTTGTCTCGAACTTCACATCTTTGTACATCAGTATAAATTTTGTTGGCTTTCATTATAGCTTGGTAGGCCCGAGGCGAAACCCTCAGCACCACGTCATGATCAGGTTTATTGGACTTAATTGGGAAAAGTACCTTTAGTTCGTTTTTAAAGTTGTTAAGTTCTGGGTTCATCTCACAAATTGTGTTTGTAAGATCAGATATGTCTGTTGATTTATTTACATTTTTTATAACAATAGTTGGATCTCTTTGATTAGGCTTATAAATTTTACATGTTTGGTTCAATTCGTCAATTTTCCTGAAACTCTCAATCAGTTGATCTATGTCTTGTTCGTTGGGTGATTTTAATATTGTACCCTTTCGTGTATTTATCAATTTTGAGATTTTGGCAGTATTTCCTTTTTGGCGAAATTGCTTTATTGTTTCATTCACCTTTTGGTGTACATGAGCTGTATTTTGATCATCATTAGCAAATATAATCAGTGTTTTCTCATCATTAGTGTATCTATTTTTTTGTAATATTTTATCATTTCTATTTTTGACTATTTCTGCGTATGTGTGCGATTATTTGATTTTATTTTGTTTAACTAATTGTTCTATATCATTTTTAATATTTGTGAAATTACCTTGCAATTGTTCCTCAAATCTATTTTTATTTTCGTCTAACTTTATAAGCTCAGTTACACTATCTTTGACCTGCTTTATTGTACTTTTGAGAAAACCAAGATCTTGTTTACTTATTGTTTTTTGGTTATTATCAAATTTATCGGAGAAATATTTCCATATTTCATCCAATCGAGCAATTACCAGTGTATTCATTCTTAGAAACTTTGCATGTTAATTAACGTTACTCAATCTTTAAACAAATTAGCGCAGAACTTTAAAAATTAAATCTATCTTTATAAAAGTCAATATTAAGTTTCACCTATCAATTTCAAATTATTAACCAAGAAGAAGTTAAAAAAAGGGAATCAATAAACAATAGTTACCGAGTTGGAAGAGCGAATGACGCACGTCCAGTCGAAATTATATATTGGAACAGAATAAAATAAAATAATTAAATAATAAAGTAAAATATAGACTTAAAATAATTTATTATATGAATTTATAAAAAAAATCTAAAATACAAATATTAGCACTTAAATAAATCAACGTTAGGAAATTCGTAATTATTTCGACACCAACTAATAGTAGTGATTTGTGTGGGGGAGGACCATTGGAAAGATTCACTACTGATGAACCAAGGGATGTAGTGTAATCCGCCTCCAAGTGGTGTACTCTGGGTAACGATAAATGGATTACAATTTGTGTTTGGTCCTCCTGTATATAGGGACCATTTTACATCACGTGGGGTACAAGAGTACTTTCGCTTTGGTAGTTACTGCCGGTGTTGCTAGGCTTGGCAACACGGCCCCATACTCTACATGGAATGAAGAATGGTTGGTCAGAGTTTTCTAGTGTACAACTTGGTATACTGTTCCAAAATACCTAATTGGGTACTGAGATGAACCAAGCTCTACCAATATAATAATTTATTTTCTGAAAATATAGGAAAAATGTATATAATAATTAGCTAGAGAATTTCAGTGTGAAAAGTTGAAAAAAATGCTTTCAACATATATGGTGGTGGTGTCTTGTCCATGGGGCAGGTTGCTTCATGGAAAGGGGAAGGGGGGGTGCCATTGCCCTGTTCACGGTTACTGTAGCGGCTCGGGGCTCACGACACCGTACTTGGGCTACTACTGGGCAGTCCTTTACTTGTGCTGCTATGGAGAAGGGATAGAGAAAATTATTGTTGTTGTTGTCGTATCCAATGAAGAGCCTCAGATGACCCGTGCATCTCTATCACAGCAGTCGCGATGTCCACCACCTTGGGTGTGAGACAATTGAGAAGATTTGATTGAGCTCTGACCAACCAAATGTCAAGGTATGGAGGGCAGGCAGCCACGCATTCTCCAGTCAACCACACAGAACCATTGGACCGAGGTGTCAATTATCCAGCCGGATCTTGGCGAATTCTTGCTTGCAACTCCTACAATGGTGCTGTCTTGTCCCATGGAAAGGGGGGGGGGGGGTGCCATTTCAGAATTCCCTGTAGGCCTTTACTTTTACCGCAGCGGCTCGCGACACCGTACTTCGCCTCACATGGCATTACGGGCAGTTACTTGTGCCGCTTCTCCTGCCCGCCACTTAAAGGAGGGGTTGGACTTCTGGGCGGGAACTGCTACAATGTTATATACTATAACAGGGGTCGGCAACCTTTTTAATCGAAAGAGTCAAAAATTACAATTAAACAAATTTCTCAGTTTTTAAAGAGCCACAACATTTGTTTTTCTTGCCAACAATAAATAGTACTCTTGCATAAATAAAGTTTTACGAGACAAATTGCCACCTTAGAAAACAATGGCAACATTTAATATGAAAAATTTCATTTGAACTGCCTCAAAATAATCCTAATTGGACTTTATGGATTGACAAAGACAAAGAATCAGAGTTTATTTCATCACAAATTACAATAATCAATATTTCGAAACTACAGAACGTTTATTTGGTAGATATTGATACAGAAAAATTTTGATTCTCTCGTCTTTGCTGCTCTATCAGATGTAGGCAGAGAGAAGCTGGGGGACCCGCCGACGACAAAAATTAGGCGTTGACATTGAAATGTCACCAAGGAGGGGATGTCGAGGTAACAGAAACGACGTCTCAAGACGCCACATGTTGGTCTCAGAATATCTTTGAGTCACCATCTGCTCTTTTTATTCATTACACTTCTTCTATTTCTAAATTTGGTCTCTTCCTCATCGGCAAGACATGGAGGTCTATCGAGGTCTAGAAACTGAAAGCATTCGTAGCTTTTGTCGTCATTTTGACAAGATAGCGCATTTCTTTCTACATTTTTTTTCTTCATGAAAATTACTATTAATTTAAGTTATATAATCACACACACAATAATAAATATTTAAATGATATATTAATATATAATAATAAGATATATATATAATTTTTTTCAATTTTAAAATACGCGCCCAAAATAGCCCTAATGCACAATAATTTTGCGTATATTTATGTTTCGAATATCTCTCTTATTTAATAAATTATATTTTAAATATATAGCTTATTACTGCTTAATTTTAGCTTTGAATAGATTATATATAGTTTTAAATAAAATATTTTTTTTTGTATATTTAATCTTGGATATCAGAGTAGTTCAAAGGTAATGAGATTGTAATAAAAGAAGTTGAAATTGCTTTATATTTTGATAAGCCATTTCTGTATTCTGATCTGCTTTTTTTTTGTTTTTTTGTATATTTTGATTATCTTATCTATTTCAACATACTTTAACATTCAGTAATTTGTGATAGATTTATATTTATTTTTATATATCAGAAGTAAAAGTGGTATAGGTCATGATGAATATGGTATGAAAGGGGTTGAGACTGCTTATATTGTAACTCCACACACTACATCTCTCTATATCTATAGAGAGCCGAGCCGCTTACAAGATGACAGAGCTACGTTTGTTACTTGAATTCACTAATGGAAGTTATGTCAGAATCTGAGGTCATTAAACTAATTTATATTTATTACCTTACTTTTGTTTCACAATGGACAAAACTCAAGGAAGTTGTACCTTTTAGCATGTATATCGGGATTAAGGCAATAACTTTGAAATATATTTGATACATAGTGACCTTTATTGACGACATGAGATAATCAAGTGTAAACAAAATTGTTTCCGTCTTCTTTAAAAAAAAAAAAAAATAGATGACCGGCGACATAAAATATATTCCACTTCCTTCAGTTTTATCTATGAGTGTATTGATTTCTCGAGTTAGGGACCTGGTTGTCCAAAAGAGTATGGTGTCAAATATATGTGAAAAAGAATTTATATCCATTGAGAATATTTTAATGACCTGGTCTAACTTTTGGATCTTCGTATATTCTATTTTGAAACGTAATTAATCATATATCACCTTTTGCAACTTGAACTAGTTCTCGTCGTCTAAACGTGGATCTACCAGAGACAACCAACCAGGCTCAGTTTGTGGAGTCCTGACTAATATGGAGCTCAAGATATCACGCACTTAAGCAAATTTGTCGACAACAAATATGTAAATGGGGCGAGCCAGGGTCTTGAGGCAGGTTGGCCAAGAAGGCTGCTGACTCACGGAGATGGAAGCGGGTTGGGAAACACGGCGTGGGTAGCAAAGATCAACTACCGCCTAGATAGCTGCCACCATGGTCGTGCAGTCATATGTCTGATGGGCCTGAAGCATGGTTTTACTGGTGAGTTCTAGACGTGTGTCTTTGGTATGAAGAGGATTCCTTACTTATCGAGAAAGGTGCTCTAGCTTTATATGTCAGACCTGAAGACCAAAACATGGTTTTACTGGAGAGTTCTAGACCTGTGTCTTTGGTCTGAAGAGGATTCCTTACTTGTCGAGAAAGGTGCTCTAGCTGTATATGTCGGGCCTGGAGGCCACAGCATGGTTTTACTGGAGAGTTCTAGACGTGTGTCTTTGGTCTGAAGAGGATTCCTTTCTTGTCAATGAAGGTGCTCTAGCTGTATATGTCGGGCCTTAAGATAACTTCGTTTTTGTCGAGAAATTAGCCAACTGTACCTGTGTGTTGGGTCTGAAGACATATTTCATAGTTGTCAAGGAAAATTCCAACCGTATATATGTTAGGTTTATATATATATCAAAAAAGCATAATATGACCACAAGCGCACATGAGCTTTTTTTTCACACAAATATAAATCAAATAATATCCTGACCACGCCACAAGAGCTTTTTGGATGGTAGAGCGCCATCTGCTGGAACAGAAATCAACTAAACGTTGATTCAACCTGTTCTCTGATATTTGGCCAACCTATTTTCTTAATAAATCAAGAAAAGCCAACAACGAACGCGTGTTGTCAGCGTGTGGTGCAGGCTGTATAATATATATGATTGCACTATTTCATAGTTGTTAAGGAAAGTGATACTGTATATCTTAGGTTTGAGGACACCATTTCATAGTTTTCATGGAAAATGCTATGTTGGATTTAAAGAACGATTTTCAAGGCCAATGGTCACTGTATAGGTTGGTCCTGAAGATAACTCCACATAGTAGCCAGAGACAGTGCTAACGATAGTCAAGTGATCGGTATGTTCACGGTATCTTTATTCACAGGTGTTTGCTGTATGCCAAGGCAGGCTGAGCCACTACCGGCCCTCGTAGACGCACCCCGGTGTAGGCGCACCGCTCCGGATTTCCCCAGGAAGCGGCAATCTTCTAAGAAAGTTCCTTCCTCCACTCAAGCAACAACAAACACTTCAAGTTTAAAAACGAGATTTGGAACCTTTACTGAGCTTGAGGCTGAGCGTCGCGTCTACTTCCCTCATCAATATCATGTAATGGTGGTGGTGTTTTGTCCATAATTTGTTGCTCCATGGAAAAGGGGGGTGCAATTGCCCCGTTAATCAGTCATATTAAGTGTTCCCTGTAGGTCTTCACGGTTACTGTAGCGGCTCGGGGCTCACGACACCGTACTTCGCCCTACAGGGCAGTCCCTTACTTGTGCTGCTTCTCCCGCCCGCCACGTAGAGGATGACCTCTGGGCGGGACATCATGTAATGCCATCTTCATCCAGAATTCGGCCATTAATTAATTAATTCGGCGTTGCCATTCCACCTTATTCTCCACATTTCTATTCACCTCATAATATCTAGTAATTTCATATCTTTCTATGTTTGAATATTTAACTCATCCTTCTTTCATGTACTTCTCTCTTTATTCTTCAAAGTGTATCCTTCCTGTAAGACAATCTCCCGATACATGTCCTCAAACTTACCTTTGTTATGATTTTAGAAAGTACTCTCCAACAGTTAGCAAATACAAAACTTTATTGTAGCGGTAAACAAACTAAGCCTAACTCCCTTTTTTGTTCTCCAGGGGTGCCGAATTCTTTCTCTCGGCGCGCTAACTAAATCATTGAAATATATAAAAAAAAATATACATTTAATGATTGCGCTATATGCATATATATTGTTGCACCAGGTAGCGGCAGACTCTTCAAACTCTCCTGTGCCGAGTCTTACCAGAGCGTGTCTCAACCATCCTACAAATTTATATCTACTTATATAATTGCCTTATTCTGTCTGTCTGAAGCTCACGGATAGAATGCGCGCCCATTGGCTGCCGGCGAACACGTGTCCTCCCTGCCCCCCTCTAGACAACCCTGTTATCAGCTGTGTGATACATACACCTGTCTATAGCGGCCATTCTAGACAACCCTGTTATCAGCAGTGTGTTACATCCACCTGTCTATACAGACCACCCTGTCTATAGCGGTCACTTTAGGCAACCTGTTATCATCAGTGTGTTACATTCACCTGTCTATACAGACCACCCTGTCTATAGCGGTCACTTTAGGCAACCCTGTAATCAGCAGTGTGTTACATCCACCTGTCTATACAGACCACTCTGTCTATAGCGGCCACTCTAGACAACCCTGTTATCAGCTGTGTGATACATACACCTGTCTATACAGACCACCCTGTCTATAGCGACCACTCTAGACAACCCTGTTATCAGCTGTGTGATACATCCACCTGTCTATACAGACCACCCTGTATATAGCGGCCATTCTAGATAACCCTGTTATCAGCTGTGTGATACATACACCTGTCTATAGCGGCCACTCTAGACAACCCTGTTATCAGCTGTGTGATACATCCACCTGTCTATACAGACCACCCTGTCTATAGCGGTCACTTTAGGCAACCCTGTTATCATCAGTGTGTTACATTCACCTGTCTATACAGACCACCCTGTCTATAGCGGTCACTTTAGGCAACCCTGTTATCAGCAGTGTGATACATACACCTGTCTATACAGACCACCCTGTCTATAGCGACCACTCTAGACAACCCTGTTATCAGCTGTGTGATACATCCACCTGTCTATACAGACCACCCTGTCTATAGCGGCCACTCTAGGCAACCCTGTTATCAGCTGTGTGATACATCCACCTGTCTATACAGACCACCCTGTCTATAGCGGCCACTCTAGGCAACCCTAGGAAGCAAGATGTATACAAGGTGTAGACAAGATGAAGATCTACTTATATAATTGCCTTATTCTGTCTGTGTGAAGTTCACTGTGTGAAGTTCATGGATAGATTTTGGTCAGAATGGATAAAATAAAAAAAGTGTCAAGGGATGGGAATCGAACCCACGACCTTCCGCTCACCGGGCAGTCTACTCATATAATTGCCTTATTCTGTCTGTGTGAAGTTCACGGATAGATTTTGGTCAGAATGGATAAAATAAAAAAAGTGTCAAGGGATGGGAATCGAACCCACGACCTTCCGCTTACCGGGCAGATCCCATGACCACTAGGCTATAGGCTCATTATTTCTTTATACCGTTATATTATATATAGCTAAAACATTTTAAAAACACACAGTTTGGAACGTGACGTTTCACAAGAGTGACATCCATGGCGCCAATTTATAATTGTAACGAATAGTATTTGAATTAAAACGTTTTTAAAATATATTCGCACTCGGGTAAAACCCGGGCGTTGCCCGGGCCATTCGTCTAGTAAGGGAATAATGAAATATCTCTACTTTAAGTAGCCCCCAGAATAATCCATTTATTTCTCACAGAGAGCAGTGAAGTCACACAGTGTACTAAAATACAAATGGTGATTTTATAATACATAAATCTGTTTATAATATATATATATATTCTATTTAATAAAAAAAAATAAATATAAAATATAAATTTTAATTTAAAATATATGAAAAATAATATTACAAATTAAAATAATATAGGTGCATTAGCCATGATGCAAAAATATAAAGCAAAATTAATATACAGTAGAAGCTCCATGAGAGGACACTCGCGCTAGAGGACACCTCTCTATAAAGGACAGTTTTCATACCCAAGATTACCATATTTATTATTTAGCAACTCCCTGGTAAGAGGACACCTCTCCATAAAGGACACTTTGGTTCTGTAATTAGGTGTCCTTTACAGGGAGGTTCTACAATATATAATTTTAATCATTCATTCTTATAATAGGCCATTAAATATTCATATATAGAGATTATATTTCCAAGTCTTTTAACACCTTAGTCTTCTTTACCAATGTATCGTCATGGTGGAGGTGTAGGATCAATACTGTAACATATCCTATCACATATAACACATGTCGATACTTGGTTACACCTAGTTATTTCTCTAATACATCCATGGATGAAACTTATGGAAGTTGTACATTTTACCATGTATATCGGGATTCAGACAATAACTCTGAAAGATATTACAGTGATCTTTATTGAAGACACACGAGATAACCAAGTGTGAAAAAAAATTGCCTCTGTCTCCTTAAAAAAAATAGACGACTACTACTACTCTAGACTTTCTACATCCTTGAGTTTTATCCTTGAGTGAATTTATAACGGATCAATAACGTTTTGTATTTATTAGAGTGAAGCTTTTGCATTGACAGTACTCGATCAGGGATTTTCTAGATTAAACTGCATTACTATCATTATTTCCTGCATTAAACAGCGACAAATACCTAAGTTCTGTGTTTAGCTTTAAATACACCATGCTGCTTTTCACAATTTTGACCTGATGTGAATGAAGGACATCGTGTTTTCACATAATCAAAGAGGAGTTGTTGAAATAATTTTAACAATATTTTTACGCCGGTGCTGTGTCAAGGATGGTCAAATAAGTACGCAGGATAGGTAAGGATATTTATTCGACTGTTTCTTTATTTACCTTCGTGTATTATGGAGAACAAGCAAGTCGCATGCAGAGAGCATCATCCAACAGACGCCGTCAACAACAGGAAGGACGACTTCACTCTTGGTCCAGATAGTCTTCTTCTCCCTGATTGGTCCATCCTCCCCCCCGGTCTACATGTGGTGGACGGTTTTAGTCTTCTTTGAACGTCGTTGTATAACAATATGAAATCTCATAATTTGCTGATTATATACTAAAGAGCACAAAGAGCAAACTGGCTCTAGGAGAAAGTAAAGGAAGGAATTACATGCTACCTGGTGTTATAGAAGATCTCTCGTTACTGGAGAACAAGAAATATAAGGTTGTCCCAGACGTTCGTAAACATATTATTATTTATATTTTGCAAGTGTTTATGAAATTTTGGGACAACCTTATATTTCTAAAATTTGGCCCACCTTCTGAATGTTCACCGTTGATATAGAACATCAGAGATTAAATCATTATTCTATAATAATTCTGTTATAATTTTACCAGGGTTGTCCCCAAAGTTCGTAAAGACTTGCAAAATATAAATCTTAATATGTTTACGAACATTTGGTACAACCATATATATAAATTAGAAACCAAACGATTAATATAATTACACATGATCATCTAAGTGGTTAAATAAAACAATAGAAATAAATACAATAAAATATATATACAATAGGTCGATAAACTTATAAACTAGCTCTATTAGAAGATATACTTAGCCATCGTCTCTCTCATTATGTAAATAGGGTGTATATTTACATAATGTCTGTAAACCTCTACTTGTTAGCGTTTTATCTCTACAGCCTGCTGAAGAACGACATGCTTGAAAGCTTTCATCATTTCCAGTGTCAAATTATTTTGACAAATACATGCAGTTTTAAGCTTCTTAGTTGTGAGGAGGGAAGAATGTTGTTTGTTTGTTAAGTGATCTT
Source organism: Cordylochernes scorpioides (assembly GCA_030710605.1). Lineage (NCBI taxonomy): Eukaryota > Metazoa > Arthropoda > Arachnida > Pseudoscorpiones > Chernetidae > Cordylochernes > Cordylochernes scorpioides. The sequence goes on from CP092872.1 coordinate 68,137,894, forward strand.
CCACGTCATTGGACAAATGTGGCCATGTTTGTGGGGGACCATAGGTATGTGTGGACTCTTACAGGAGTGAGTTGTGTGAAGACGTTCTCAGTGTCCGTGTTTGATGGTCTCCTGGCATACCTGTGTAACCCCGGTTCTCTCCATATCAACGCTAGAATAAAAGGTAAGTATTGTTTTTTAATATAACAAATCGTGAGTTTTTATTAAACTTTCTTTTGTTGTTGTAGTACTCTTTAGTGTATACTCTTTTCTGTGTGTTAAGTTACTATTATTTTAGACCCTAGTAAATTTCACTTTGTGTGTTAAATCGTAAATGTTAACTTTTGTCACCAGCAATAAATGAAACACTTCGCTCAACTACGAATTGCTCTCATTTAAAGTACTGGGCGACTATTCTTTGTATAAGGTAACCCACTATTGTATTAAAGTTTAACGGGTGCTATTTGACTGCTTTTATAACATTCTAGTGAAGGCTTATTTTATTTTTAATATCAAAACCTGTCCTTTTTATTTTTTTCTATTATTTTTTCAGATTTTTTTATATTCGAAAAAAGATAAATTACCTTCTTTTTTTAAAAACTGTTAAGAAAAATTATTTAGCAATTATCTAAAAATGAATTCTTTTTTAAACCAACGTAAAATACTGAATGTGAAAGGAAATTTGATTTTTTGTTAACGTAAGAGGATATTAGAAATACCCAACTAGAACATAGGTCCTGTGACAAAGAAAGCTGTAGATATCTAAATAGAAATATGATATTTTTTGAAATCTCTCATTGTAATTTTTCTACATAAAAACTATTTTAAAATTCAGCTAAAGAAATCGGCTGAAATGTAATCTAAGAAGCGACTACTAGCGGTAATTCGTATTGCTTCATCATGATTTATGTGTTTATCTTTCCAATTAAATTGTAAAATTAATTTAAAATAATAAAAATCTTCTTTCTTATCTCCACTCAATCATATTAGAGTATCAAGCTTGTAAAGCTTGAGATCATGACTGCGTGAAGTAGAATGCGTCTACCTTTGTCATTAAGACTGGGAGCACTACTTAGTGACAGGCCGACTTAGCTCCAAAAGAAATGGCCGCCTCTGACATGAGGAACAGACGCCATGTGCAGCCGGTCCTAACACGGAGTACAAACACTGCTCATCCTGTATCCCTGGATCAGGAGCCCTTACAGGGTACTATCAGCTGGGCCAGCTGAACCCAGGTTTTTTAGTGAGCTTGTTACTGCTCCCCCTCCTACTTTTTTTTCCGGGCTTGGGACCGGCAAAGGCGGAGTTATTATTTAAAATAATAATATTTAATTATCTTGTCTCAGTTTACAGGTGTTAGATTTGAGAACAGCTGTCCTGGTTATTTACACATGGAGAGTTGGTGGAGTAGAGGTGGTCCCCCAGACCTTGTAGCTGTTTTGTGATGAGCTCCTAACTAAGCGTCAGGTCGTCGGAATCGGGGATTGATTTCTCCTTTATTTTGAATAATATCTTGTATGGTTATATACATTTTTTAGTTAAAGGTATGCTTTCTTAACGGAAATTTGGTACATATATTCTAGTTCGGGTTGTATAATATAAATTAGGATTGACTGTAGCTTTTACTTTTTTTTGTATAGATTCTGTTTTCTTATACTAACAGTAAATAAAGTACCTTTTGGTTTGACGTTCTCATTTTTTTATTTGCGTTCAATATGATTTTCGTCCCGCTTATATAGACTGATGTACCACATTGTGGCCTTAATATGAATATATTATATCTCTATAAATTGATGAGATACATAAAAAATAACATTATATTCGTGATCAGCACCTCAAATTAAGTCAGAAACTGATGGATTATCAAAAACATATTTTTCAGTGTAGACCATTGTTATTTGTATTATATTTCTACAGAGTGTATTATATATATATATATATATATATATATATATATATATATGATGTAATTCTACTGTGAGGAAAAAAATATATAGCAGTCGTTTGTGGCTGTCTCCACCTCAATAATCTCTTTATTTTTCAAATCTTTTTAAAACAAACAACAAAATGTACATACTTGGCACGCGGTAAAATTAATTATTTTACAAACAAAGAACATTATGCAAAACAGATAGAATTTTTCTATTATGCAAAATAGATAGAAGTTGAATATCATTCAAAATGTATCACTACCCCCCACAAAAAAAAAAAAAAATTGTATTAATTTTTTCCTCAACGGAGGTTGAGAGGGGATGGAAGGTAAAGGATAAGATACATTTTGAAGGGAAAAAAAAAAGAAAAGAAAAAAATGCAAAAATTATATTACACAAGAAACTATATTGTTAGAGGTAAAAGGCGACCAAAGCCTGTTAGTTGGGGAAAATCACAGGAAAAGGTGGCCCTACAAAACCTAACTAACAATAGGCAGGAAGAAAAAAATGATATTTAAAATTAGGACATTACATGTCTATGGAGACACTCTCCATGTAGAATCCCATTCCAGGGCAACTTTTAGTTATTTTCCCAATGAATCGCACCCCAGTTCTTGGAATTTATATGACCTCTTCCACCTTTGGTAAACCTCACAGGATACAACTGGTTCCGATTCAGTTTGGGTGTCTACCGAAACCAGCAGTAGTTTCTCCAGGGGCTCTGTGGGGGTGATCTGGATTTTTAATGGAAGAGAATAAAACCTGAGGACTATCGGTGGAAGCTTGCTTGTTAGGTTCGACACCCAAGCATCCTTCCAAATCCTCTTCTTCCTGAAATGGGAATGGTGGTTCAGTATTATCTTCATTAACTATTGTTGCATGCTTATTTTCGGGTTGGCATGGCTTATCTATTTCTATGGTTTGTGGTGAGGGTATGGAAATTATGGTGTATGGTTCTGGGTAAAAGGCTGGCATAAGCTTACCTTGACCTGATTGGTAAGGGATCTTATAAAGGACCTTATCCCCTATTTTTAGATTAGGCGTTTTATGGGATTCATTATATCTTTTTACCAATTTAAGATGTAATTTTTCTATATTTTCTTTTGCAATTCTCCTAGCCTCTTCTATGGGTGGATATGCTCTTGTTAAATTATTGATATATGATGGCGTTATGCCAAAAAGCAAATAAACGGGAGGCATTTTAGTTATGGAATGAGGAATACTCCGATATTCTTCTAAGGCCTTTTGTAATAATTTGGGCCATGGTATTCTGGAATTTTGTTGATGGTGAAGTCTAAGTTTTGAGATAATAGTCGCATTCGCTCTTTCTACAAGCCCATTACATTGTGGGTGCGAAGGGGATGTCATTATGTGTTTTATGCCCTTTTCTTGTATAAATTTGTTAAACCTTTTGGATGTTAGAATGGTTTTAGGGTTTTATATTATTTTAGAAATTAATACATACGATTTTAGTAATTGAAAAAAGGTTTATTTAAAAATTAACAAAACAAAACAAAAGGTTTAACTTATTAGAGTTGTTTACATTCTTAATTTTTACAGCAGTGTAGCAAAATATATATTTTAAAACATTTTAAAAGAAATAATTATTAATTAACATTTTATAAAATATTAAAGTCTAAAATTGATTTCATATATTTAACACTCCTTCTTGAATTCATGTTTTATAGTTTTAATTACTCCATCAAAACATCATCTGCAGCAGTGAAGATCTGTGTTTTTCAAAAGTTTCCTTCGGCAGAGGCTTGGTTAGGATATCAGCAACTTGGTCTTGGGTTGGGCAAAACTGAACATCAACATTTTCTCTCATCTGATCTTTCAAAAAATGATATCTAACATCTATATTTTTTGTCTTTCTGTTCATTTGTCCTGTCTTCATTAAAGTCATTGCACTTTGGTTGTCAATATTTAGTTTAGCAAGTATGGTTTCATTTGTAAGTTCTTCAATTAGTGCTTTTATATAAATGAGTTCTTTCACACATTCAGCTGCAGCAATATATTCTGCCTCAGTAGTGGATAAGGCTACAATTGGTTGTTTTCTTGAACTCCAGCTTATTGGTCCTTTACCAAACAGAATTGTATATCCGGATGTACTTTTTCTTGTTTTCATGTCTCCAGCAAAGTCTGAGTCACAATATGCATTAAGTTCCATATCTTCATCTTGTTTACTATAGTGAAGTCCAAAAGTTTTGGTTTGTTTCAAATATCTCATAGTTCTTTTAACATTTTGTATATCCTGGTTTGTCGGTTCATGCATCGAACGACTTTCATAACCAACTGCATAAGCAACATCTGGTCTGGTTTTGTTTGCTAAATATAGGAGACTTCCAACAGCTTCTCTATATGGAAAATTACCTTCAGATTTGTTTTCTAATATAGGATCAATTTTCGCAGCTCCTTCTACAATTGGAGTTGTCACCGGCTTTGCATCCAACATGTTGTATTTTTTTTAGAACACATTCTATATAGTCATGTTGAGAAAGTATCAGTCCCTCATCTTTATTCATGATATTCATGCCAACAAACATTTCAGGATTATTACTTATTCTTATTTCAAATTCTTGTGCCAGTTCTTCCAACAAATTGTCCATTTCTTCTTCATCACTTCCAAACAACATTCCATCATCAACATATAAAGCCAAAATTAAACTTCCATTTTGGTTTTTGAAAATGCAATTTTCTAATTTTGATTGCACCAGTCCTTTTGTTTTCAAAAAGGCTTCAAATCTTTTATTCCACTTTGAAGGTGCTTGTCGTAGTCCATAAAGTGCCTTCTTTAGTCGACATATTTTGTTATCTTTATATCCTTCTGGTAAATACATGAAGATTTCTTCATCCAAATATCCATAGAGAAATGCAGTTTTGACATCAAAAGTTTTGAACTTTAGATTTTTCTTAACACTTAAGGATAACAACATTCTTAAAGAAATTGTACTCACTACTGGACTAAAGGTTTCATCAAAATCTAGTCCTTTTTGTTCATTTCCTCTAGCAACAAGTCTTGCTTTATAATGTCCACCATCCTTTATCTTGAATATCCATCTAGAACTGAGTATCTTCTTTCCTTTAACTTCTTCAGCATTTACAAAATCCCAAGTTTCAATTTTCTTCAATGAATCTTTTTCTTCCTTTATTGCTTTTACCCAGTTTTCTTTGTCTACTCCAGTTACAGCTTCATTGTATGTTAACAATCCTATTTCTTCAGAAACAGAATTCAACACTTCATAATCTTTTAGTCTTTCAGGTCTATTGATATTTTCTCTATTCCTTAACATATATTTTGAATTGGCCGAGTTCTGTGGTTTATCACGGGTATCCAATTCCATTTTAGTGTCTTGACTTTCCTTTATTTCAGAATCCAAATCTTCTCTGTATCTTGGCTGAATGACACTGGTCATTTCATTTGTTAGTTTTCCTGTAAACACCACATCTCTTGCAATTATAATCCTTCTTTTCTGCATGTCCCACAATCTGTATCCATTTCCACTGTATCTGATAAGTGAATATTTTTCACTTTTACTATCCAATTTTTTTTAGATTTCCCAATTTTTTGACATACACTTCACTCCCGAATAATTTTACATTAGAAAGATTAGGCTTACTTCCAAACCACATCTGTGCTGGTGTTGTTTGTACTGTATTTGAAGGGCTTCTGTTGATTAAATAGGCAGCGACTCTTGTGGCCTCTCTCTCCCCACATTTCCTTATTTAATTTGGAATCCAGCAAAAGTGTTCTGGTTTTTTCAATCAGAGTTCGATTCAACCTTTCTGCTTTTCCATTCAATTGTGGAGTATATGGAATTGTAAAATCAAGTATTATTCCTTTCATTTTGCACCAATTTTTAACTTGCGTATTGGCATATTCACCGCCATTATCACACCTTAATTTTGACACTTTCACATTTAAAAATCTTTCCACTTCATTTACATATTCTTTAATATATTCTTTTGCTTCATATTTATTGCTGAGCAAATACACATAACAGAAATGTGTATAATCATCCAAAAATGTCATTATATATTTCTTATGTGTTAAGGGTTCTATTGGGCCGCACAAATCAGTATGAACAATTTCCAAAGGTCAGGTAGCTCTAGATCTTTCATTTCCAAATGACTTCCTAGCTTGCATTGCCATGATGCAAATTTCGCACACATCATTTTCCTGTTTTTCCAATTTGTTTAGCTCCATACCATCAACCAAACTTTCAAGTTTTCTTAGATTCTGCATTCCAATGTGTCCCAATTTTCTGTGCCATTCTTGGGTTTTGTTTTCACTTGGTAAGGTAAGGTTCGAGTCATTTTGCTTTGAAAAATGTTGTTCAATATTTACAGCATAAAGTCCATTTTCAAGTTGATATCCTTCTAGAACTTTTTTTCCATCTTTCAAAATTGTCACTTTATCACCTTTAAAATTTACTTCTCCTCCGTTGTTAACAATTGAGGTCACTGACAAAAGGTTTTTTTGATAATTCAGGCACAAATATTACTTCATTTAGGTTACATTGTCTCCCCTTAAATTGTCCTGAAGTTTTTTCTCTCATACCTTCTTCTTTTTTGGCAACATTGATGTTCACATCACACTTTTTTTGATGATCAAGCAACTTTTCTTCATTAATCATGTGACAGGTGGATCCGCTATCAACAATGAAAGTGACTGATGATCTTTTATCATATTCTTCTCTTTGTTCAGCAATGAAAGCAATGGGAGGTTGCTTTTCTTTGTTCCTGAAATAGCAGTCTTTTTCTTTATGATTAAACTTTTTAAATATTCTGCATTGTTCCTTGTTTACTTTAGCAGCAGGTTTACTGTTGTTCTTAAAGAAACAGTCCTTTTCTTCATTGTTAGTTTTTTTACAAAATTTGCAGAATTTTTTTTGGGTGCAATTTTTAGATATATGTCCTGGTTTATTACAAGTAAAACATACCTTTTGTTTTGTTGCACTCATAGCCACTCGGTCTTCTGGTTGGCTCTGTCTATTTCTTCTTATTTCTTCAGTGGTCAATCTTGATATTAGATTTTCAATAGTTTTTTCATCTTTTCCAGTTGACTCCCAAGCAGTACAAAAATAATTATATTCTTCTGGCAAAATTGTTAAAATCTTTGAAATAACAATATTGTCATCAAATTTCTGTTTTAGATTATTGAGTTTAAAAGCCAAATTTCTTAAATTACTTATGTTGGCTACAAGGTCTACATTTAATCAAATTTATAAGTGTGAAATTCTTGTAGCAGCTTACATTTTAATTGTTCATCATCTCTTTCAAATATTTTGAATATGGTTTCATACATTGATTTGGCATTTTCACAATGTATTATGTGTGTTAATATCGTCTTATCGATGCTCGAAATAATATATTTTTGGGCTTTAGCATCTTTTATTATCCATGCGTTTTTTTCTTTTTCATCCTTTTGATCTTTAAAACACAATTTGCCATTTATTGTTTCAATTAAATTATTAGCTTTAAAAATAATGTTAATTTGAAATTTCCAAATATCAAAATTTTCAGAGTCTTTTAATTTATCTATAATCGAAATATCTTCCATAACAGCAGCCATTTTTATTTTTACGATTTTAGATTTTAAGTTATAACCACGCTTTATGCTGCCACTGTTAGAATGGTTTTAGGGTTTTATATTATTTTAGAAATTAATACATACGATTTTAGTAATTGAAAAAAGGTTTATTTAAAAATTAACAAACAAAACAAAAGGTTTAACTTATTAGAGTTGTTTACATTCTTCATTTTTACAGCAGTGTAGCAAAATATATATTTTAAAACATTTTAAAAGAAATAATTATTAATTAACATTTTATAAAATATTAAAGTCTAAAATTGAATTCATATATTTAACATTGGACACAAATGAGGGGTGCCTATCTAACAATAATTTTTGGTTTACCTACATTTAATAACTGATTTATTATATTGATGTACGTTGCTATAGATGTACTCTTAGAAGGATAAGCCCAGATGTATCTTGAGTGATGATCAACTATCACATGAAGACAATTATTTGTACTGTTATAATCCCCTAATACTAAAATACTGTCAAGGGCAACTACATCAAATGGTTTCTCAGCTAGTGGTAAATTACTCATGAGTCCATACGAAGGTGTAGTTGGCTTCTTTACAGACTGACATATTTTACATTTCAGAATATAATTTTTTATTTGTCCTATCATTCCTTTGAAATAATATTGTGTTGAGATAACTCTAGCCATTGAACTTATGCCTGGGTGTCCTAAACTTTCGTGAGCCCTACTTATCAATTGTTGTTGTAAGGAGGGTGGTACGATAATCCTATCTCTATTTTTAGCCTAATATAAGTAATACCGTTTTTAATGAAATATAGTTTAGATGAAGGCTTAAGTAATGATTTTTGCTCTTGTTTTATATTTTGAACAGTTAAGAAGCAGGTATATGGCAGTCGAGACAACATGTCGGCTTCATGATTCTCACATCCCTTATTATATTTAAATTCCAAATCATATTCTGATAATTTTAGCGCCCATCGGAATAATCTACCGTTAGTATGTTTGAAATTATTTAACCAAATTAATGCCTTATGGTCGGTATGAACTATCACATGTTGACCTGAAATATAGGGATGATATCTTTTACATGTTTCTCTATTATCGCCAATAATTCAAGTTCTGTTATTGTATACTTGGATTCTGCTCCCCTTAAAGCCCTACTATAAAACGCTATGGGTCTTAAGGTGCCATCAGGATACTCCTGTTTAAGTACGCCTCCTAAACCTGCAATACTAGCGTCGCAAAAGATATGTGTAGCTAATAATGGATTATAAATTTGGAGTATTGGTTTCGAAACTAATGCTTCTTTAAGGGCTTCAAAACTCCTCTGACACTCTTCACTCCACGTAAATTTTACATCTTTTTTCAATAGATCATTTAAAGGCGCTCTCAACTTATTAAAATTATTTATAAATTTTGCATAATGCGTAACGCTGCCCAAAAATGACCTTAAGCATCTAACATCACGAGGAGGGGGCAAATATTTAATTATACCAACATTAGTACTTGAATTTCGTATAATTTATTATTTATTATCGTAATAATTTATCTTTTGCATAAAAAACAAACATTTATCTTTCCTAAGTTGGATACCTTCCTCTTGTAGGATTGCAAATATTTCCCCAAGGTATTCTAAATGGGATTCGGTATCTTTTGAAAAAAACAATATATCGTCAAAGTAAGATATTATATTTTTAAGTTCATATTTCTGCAATATGGAAGTGAGGATCCTGTTAAAAATAGCAGGAGCTGTCCGCAATCCAAATGGTAATCTGCACCATTGGTTATTATTATTATTGCGTATGATATTGTTTTTTACAGCACAATACAACAATGTTGGCAAGTTTCTCTAGAGTGGAATGTCGAGGTGACGAATCCACTCCAGGGCCTCCTCTGTGCACCGGTGGATATCCCCAAGTGTTCCCTGGAAGAATCTTCGAGGACAGTCCCTTAGGATATGGTGCATTGTTTGTATTTGTCCACAGTCGCAGTTCTGGTCTGGACTCATGTTCCACTTATTTAGTAGGTAGTTGCATCTACCAGTAGAGGTCCTGATTCTATTGAGGGTTGACCAGGTCCTCCTAGGTAGGTTGTAGCCGGGAAGTTTGGTGTTAGGGTCCTCCACCAGGTCTTTGTTGGCGATGGCAAGATTACCATTGGTAAGAACCTTCTGTGGTGGTAAAGCAAGTAATAGGTTGATCTTTTTCATCTAAACCAATAGTCCAGTATGCACTTAGAATATCAAGGCACGAGAATACTTTTGAGCCTTGCACCTTTTGGATGATATTTTCAACTAAAGGAATTGGGAAACTATCTCCTATCAGTTTTGAATTCAATTTCCTAAAGTCGATACATAGTCTAGATTTATCATTTTCTCCCTTTTTATGTGCTAAAGTTACTGGCGAACTATATGGAGAAGAAGCATGTCTAATAATCCCATATTTTAATAATTGCCTAATTTGTTCCTTAATTATTTCGGTGTCCCTGGGATTATGCCGATAAGGTCTGAGACAAACAGGAGTTTTATCTTTGAGTCTTAACCTAGGGGGATCTACTTTTAATGGTCTAATATTATATTTGTTTCCACCAAAAATATCATTATAGTGAATTAATAAAATGTAGAAATTATTCTTAAGTTTGTCATCATTATTTAGATAGCTGTCTTCTAGATTTGGCAAGGGTAAGGGTCGAAAGTTTGGTTGGTAAACGAGTTTAGATTTAAAACAAGAGGGGACATTTATGTTATATTGATCAATAGTTCTATCTAAAAGAGGTAACTTTTTCATATGATTACATTTTCCTGAAAGTTTTAAACAATAATTATGTTTTTTACAATATTTAACATTATTAAAAACACCAAAATATTTTTTTGAGTTATCACAATATTGCAAAGCATTGAGTTCATCTTTAGAAAATGTATATTGAAATTCGGATAAAAACACATTATTTTGAATAATAACATTATCATCAAAATCAATCTTTAGGCTAAAATATTTCAGGTACTTAGTGGATATTATCAGAAAAATTAAATTTGGATTATCAATAATATAGAACAACATATTGTTAGTTATATCTCCAATTCTGATCGTTAAACAAATTTGTCCAAATATTCCAATACGGTTAGATACAGTGCTAATCATATTAGGTGTGTTTGTGTGTTGTTGGCTAGAGCTATTTATCTTATCTAAAAGGCATTCAGGTAATAGGTGTACGGAAATAATATTAATGTCACTGCCGGAATCAAAAAGTACTAAATAGGTTCCCAAGAGTAATTAATCTACCCCAACGTCACTCATCACTCCTGGGCACCACTATTGTTGCCTTACATTACCTCGAAAGTCTTGGTAAAACTGCTTTCGCCGGGTTTCTTGTCGGTCGCCAACCTCTCTGCCGGGGCGGGCACCTGAAGGAAGAGAATCCTGTGAAGGCGTTGCATTCCTTGAGTCGATATTTTGAAAGTCCCGTCGATATCTGGGGCCATTAAATGGTGAAGATGTCTCTTTAATCCACATGTCCAGATTAGCTGGATTGGCAGCGATCAAAAATGGTCTCAGCTTCGCGTTTACATTCGAAGAAAGCGCTTCCAGGGTCTGCTCTGAACTTATATTCAATATTTTTGCCAACTTCAGTTTATTAAAATAGTAGTCCATAAGGGGTTGCGATGGTAGCTTCTTTTCAGTCCAAAATTGCTTCATCAATCCACTTGTCGATACCGAGAAAAATGTATTCATAGCTTGGTGAAGTTCATCCAACGTAAACACGTCCTGGCACATCGAGGCGTAGATCTCTAACGCTTTTCCTTTAAAAATGCTCAGGGATCATTGATAGAGCATCCTTTTCTGAAATACTTTGAAGCGCGACTATCCTTTCAAAAAGATTTCGCCATTCTCTATACGTAAGGCCTGTATCAGGGTTGAAAATCGGCAAAATTTCTTTAATTGAAATGTCTATTTTCGCCCCGGTAACAACCTCTTTTTTCTGTAAAATTTTCAAGTCTTTCTTCGATGCCATTTCGAATTTTTTTTTTTCTTTTCTTCAAATATTCCTGGCAGGAACCTTGCTTTGATCTTGATAAAATATAAGATATTCTTGGGATCTTCCCGTAGGCAGCGATCCTGTCGACTAACTGATGTAATTCTACTGTGTGGAAAAAAAAATTAGCAGTCGTTTGTGGCTGTCTCCACCTCAATAATCTCTTTATTTTTCAAATCTTTTTAAAACAAACAACAAAATTTACATACTTGGCACGCGGTAAAATTAATTATTTTACAAACAAAGAACGTTATGCAAAACAGATAGAATTTGTCTATTATGCAAAATAGATAGAAGTTGAATATCATTCAAAATGTATCATATATATATATATATATAAATCAATGTATGTGTGTGTGACAATTTGACAATTAAAAATATTTATTGTCATCTTAGACAATATTACAATTTCCAATCAAAGAGAGAGAAGAAATATATTACATATAGGAAAGAGAGAAAGAAAGAAAAATATATACATATATGACACATATATTACATGATGGTAATTGGAGATGGAGGAAAGAAACCTCGGCGCTGGAGGGTCCCTGGACCAGGCGATGAGCGGATCCTCCACTGCTTCTCCGAGCCCAACCTGGACAAAGTAGCGAGAAATTCGCAACTTTGCCGACGCCAGGATGGAAAGTGCGTCGTCCTCAAGGCCGAACCCGCCGAAGATCCAAGCCTGCAGGTCAGGGGGCCGCCCTATGATGTTGAAGGCCTCTCTAATGAGAGGCCTGATGGAGGGACAGCACCAGTAACGGTGGCTGAGAGAGCGGTCGATGGACCCGCAGGCAGGACAGGAGGGGCCGACCGAGGCAGGATGGGCCGGATGGGGCAGGGCGTGGAGGGCCAACTTGAGGGCCGCGTCAGCCTCGTGGCCCGAGAAGGCGCAGCGCCGCAGAGAGGCCCAGTCGATCCTGGATGGTGGTGGACCGATGGTGGGCGACCATCTCGAGGTGAACCTTGAGATGGGCGCGGCGGCGAGGCGCGGGCGATCCAGGGCCCGTCGGGCCGAGCGGGTCGTGAGGCCGTTGAGAAACGGCGTAGCCGTCCCCCGCAGCACCACATCCGCAGCTAGGGAGCCAGATGAAGGCGTGGACTCCGCCCCGAAGCTCACGGCGTTCTCGGAGGTCAGCCTCCGACAGAAGGCGCCCAGGGCCGCGGCGTCAGCCAGGGCCGAGCGCGTAGGTCGGGCGATGAGGTGTTCCTCCACGGTGAGGTCCCGGACTCGGGCTCCGCGCCAGCGGGCGGGGGCCAGGAGGTCCGGAGGAACCGGCAGCCGCCGATGATGGGGAGGTCCAGCAGCTGAGCTGTGGGGACCGCCCGGTGGTTGAGGCCCAGGATGTTGGAGGCCTCCTCCCACAGCTTCAGTAACCGGAGACGGCGGGGCTGGAGACGGGTGCCGTCCGGTGGAGGGTGGATCCAGGCTTCACCGCTGTTGCCGCCGACCAGCCAACTGAAGGCATTTCTGCCCCCGCGGAGCGCGACCTGCACCCCCTTGAGGCAGGCGAGCTGGAGCTGGGTCGCGAGGTCGAGGAGGCCGAGGCCTCCGATGGTGACCGGCCTCGCCATGACGTTGGCGAGAAGCCACGCCGTGTGGTCTGGCCCCCAGACGAACCTCGCCAGTCGAGCCTGCAGCTTGGCGATGGTCGGGGGTGATGGGAGGTATCCATGCAGGTGGTGCTGGATCGTGGACGAACCCACCAGCGTGTTCGCCGCTCTTGCACGTCCGACGAGGGAGAGGCCGCGGGTGAAGGGCGTCCATCTGCGGCATGCAGTCTCCAGGAGGGCCAGGAGATGCTACTCCCGGTGGGCAACGGTGCTCCTGGGGGCGATGTCGAGCCCGAGGATCCTGATGGAGGTGGTCGACCAGGAGGCGCCGAGAGGGGAGTCGCCGCGGTTGCGCCAGGCGCCGCACCAGAGGCCAGCGCTCTTCCGGAGGTTCACGCTAACTCCGGAGGCCTGCTTGTATTCTTCGAAGACCGTCGCCACCCGCTCGAAGTCCTCGTCGCGATGGAATAGGAGGACGATGTCGTCGGCGTAGGCGGTGACGTTGCCCACGCCGAGGGTCAACTCCAGGCGACGTAGCAGCGACCCCGTGGCGATGCTAAAAAGTGCGGCGCTCACGGCGCAACCCTGCCTTTGGCCGTTGAGGAGGGGGAAGGCGGCGGTGTAGAATCCTCCGGCCCGGATCGTGGCGTCCGCCCCGGCGTAGAGGATATTGATCCAGGCCCTGAAGGCCGGCGGGAGGCGGAGGGACGTCAGCAGGGACTCCAGGAAGCCGCGGTCCAATGAGTCAAAGGCGGACTCCAGGTCTACGCCCATGACGGCCAGCGGCGAGCCCAGGGCGGTGGCCTCCTCGACGGCGTCCGTCACCATGGCGATGTTCCATGACGGGGACCTCCCGGGGACGGCGTAGGACTGGCATTCCGGCACAAGGGTCCGCAGGTGGGGCTTGAGGCGCCGGTAAAGGATGGCGGTCAGGACCCTGTAGTCGGCCGAGGGCAGCGCGACGGGCCTATAGCCATCAAGGCCGCCTCCTCCGCGGGCCTTGGGCACGAGGCAGATGGAGCTGCGCCGCGTCGACGGAGGCAGGGCACCGCGGAGCCGCGAAGCCGCGAACACCCGGGCCAGAGCTTCCGCGAAGAAGTCCTCGTTGAAGGCGACGAGGAGCTCGCACGGCAAGCCGTCCCAGCCGGGGGCCTTTCCGCGAGGGAGGTGCTCGATGGCGTGGGCGATCTCGCTGGGGCTGATGTCTGGCCGGTGGAGCGGGTCCTCCTCACTCAGCTCGCGGGTGGTTGGCGCGCTGCTGGCGATGAAGGCAGCTCCCGCAGCTGGATCGCTGGTGGGACGGGCGAAGCGGGGCTGGAAGGTCGCGAACGCCCTCCGCCGAAGCTCTGGGCCCTCGATGACGTTGTCCTCCTCGTCCCTGATGACGCTGACCGGGCGACGGAGGCGGATGGCGCGTGCCAGGTCCGGCAGTGATGGGTAGTCTGCCCGGATGGAGGAGGCCTCGAGCTGCGCCGCGATGTAACGTCTCGCCCTGTAGACGTAGCTGTCGCTGGCAGCGTGGCGCGGGTCGTGCAGGGATCTGGCCTCCGCCAGCAGCCCCGCCTTGATGATGGTCCACCTATCCCAAAAGGTCCCGTCGTCGTCATCGTGCGCTGTGTCTTCCTCCAACTCCCGGATGTAGCCAGCCAGATGTTCGAGAGCAAGGCCCGAGCGGAGCATCGCGGCCAAGCGAGGCTGGGTGGGGGAGGAGACGGCGGTGGTGGGCGGGCCCACCTGGAGAAGCACGAGGCGGTGGTCCGAGAGGTGGTAGTGGCTGGTCGCGTAGATGGACACGCGATCCAGGACTCCAGCAGGGACGAGGATCCGGTCCAGGCGGCTGAATTCGAATTGGTCGCCGTGCCTGGCGACTCTGGTGGGCAGGTGGGCGGCGTCGAACCGGGTGGCCACGTCGACCAGCGCGGCCAGGTCCAGAAGAGCGGCGAGGGCATCCGACGATGATGATGATGAGGGGCCCCGATCCCTGATGTTAAAATCGCCGATGATCCAGCAGGCCCCCTCCTCCTCTTGTGCCGCTGTCGCCGCCAGGAGCTCCAGTTGCCGGTTTCTCTCCCGGGGTTCATGCGCCAGATGAACGGCGATAGCCGTCATCTCCTCGCCGTGGACATCTATGGTTGCCAAGGCGATGTGGCCAGGCCACAGGACGGGCTGTTGTATCACGGCTACGGCTGGCCCGAAGACGCAGGCGAGTCCGGATCCCGAGATGGCTACGGGATGGGCCAATACAACAGCGTTGTAGCCGAGACAGAGGTCTTGGCCGCTGCCCAGATGAAATGCGTTTGTCTCCTGGTCAAACGCGATGTCCACGTGATGTTGCCTGAGGAGATGACAAAGGGCAAGGCTCCTCCCCCGAGTAGCGAGCCCTCGCGCGTTGATGGTGGCGACGCGGTGGTTCATTAGCGCTGTAGGTCACGCAGCACCCTACTGGTCTTCTGGAGGGTCTTGCGGATGGTGGAGTTGGAGTCCGGGCACGAGGCCTTGAAGGTTTCGTGCAACTCGTCGAGGGTGGCGACCTGTGCCTTTCTCAGCGTGGGCGCTAGCCTCTTCATGGTGGTTTCAGAGGTGAGGAGCTGATGTGCTTCCTTGCAGTTTAGGCCGGGCAGCTTGTCCCAGTCGATGGAAAGGGTGGGGGGTGTCCTCGATGTGCTTCAGCAGCTGTTTGAGTGCGGATATACCCCGGGCAGGCGTGGAGGGAGGTGAGGTCATCTTCTCCACCGACTCTCGTGGTCGAGCGAAGGGATGCCAGGCTCGAGGGGCCGCGGGGCAGCCAGGGGAGCAGGGAGGGCGGCAGGGGCGGGCTGGGCGAGCGTCCATCGGTTCGGCAGGATGGGGCGCCGAGGGAATCGCCGGAGCCTCGGTTGTTGTCTTCGCCGGTTGGACAGGGGACGCCGGTGTTGCGGGCGCAGGTGCCGGCTTCCTTGGCTGCTGAGGAGGAGGAGGAGGAGGAGGGGAGAGGCCTTGCGTCGGTGGGAGACGCTGCTTGCCTGGGGCTGCCGTTCCCTTGCCTGGCGAGCGCTGGGCAGTTGGCTCTGCGGTGGCCCTGTTTCCCGCATTTTGAGCACTTGATTCCAAAGGAGAGGAAGGCTGGCAGGGTGTCTCCCTTGGACTTGAACTCCAGGCGGGTGGGCAGCCTGTCCAGTCTGACGCCTTCTTTGAGCAGTATGAAGGCCTCCCGGAGGCCGGCGGTGAAGGTGAACTCCCCCATTTTGACCAGGATGGGGGCGAAGGAGGTGACCTTCCCGTATTGGCTCAGGGCGTCCACGACGGTGTTGTCCTCCACAAAGCCGGGCAGGTTGGCCACGAATATACGCTCCGCCCTCTTGCGGAAGGGGAAGACCTTGAGGGATGTTCCCTCAATCTCCAGGCCGTCCGCGACTAGACGGTTCGCAAGGTCCTTGTTCGCGAGGCCCACGATGTAGTGGCCGTTCATTCTGTTGAACTGCGTGATGTATCTTGGCCCCCCCAATAGCGTGCTCATTGCCCGGAGGTAGGAGTAGTCCGGGATGTCTGGGCACAGCTCCACGAAGACGTAGTTCTCGTGGTTGGTGTTGGCCTGCCTCGCCCTGGCTGCGGCGATGTTGGCGCGCGTCGCCTTGATTTCCTGGGGCGGCATTGACCTCGGCCCAGTTGGCGGCTTCTGCTGCTGGGAGCTGGGATTCTTAGCAGGCCTGCCAGGCTGCTTTGCGGCGTGCTCCGGCGTTGAAGTGCGGCGCCTTTTCTTGCTCTTCACAACGGTGTAGCCGTCGTTGGCGTCGACCTCCGCCATCTCGCTGTCGGCCCAGTTGAGCGAGGTCGGGTTGGGTGATGTGTCGCTGGTCGAGGCAGCAGACGGCGGCGCCGTGACGTCACCACGCGCGGCATCCAGATTTGCATATTTCCGAATTTCAGAAGAAATTTCATTTGTTTTCTTCATATTTCTTTCTTTTGGCGATATTTCCTCGCCTGTTTGTAGCAGGATGCTGGGCCTTTCAGGCACTTTTTCAGCACATCCTGGGCTTTTCGCCAATACCACACGCACTCAAAAAGCGAAAACGGCGGAGCTCGCGAAAGCGCGGCCGCACGCTCGAGTGTGTGTGTGTTGTGTCTGTCCTTTATGCCTGACCAAACCACTCATTGGAACGCCATGAAACTTTGGGAATTTATTTAGTATAGTACTGGGAAGGCTTCTGAAAAATAATTTCTTGAATATCTTGAATATCCTTAGAGTTATTTTCAGATTTGTAGATTTAACTCGCAAGCAGCGTCACCATTGCGACGGAGATAGGCTTAGGTTTCAGCAGAAAGTCTGCTCCATGCCTGATGACCTTGGGTCTTTCGGGGCTAATATATTAAGTAAAACTAATTCAAATATTAGTGCTTTATAATGGCTATCTCCTTGAGGTTACCGATTTAAAAGTTTATTTTCTAATTTTAGATTGTATAAGAAACATATTTTATTTTAAGTATTGTACTTTATTTAAAAAAGTTTAAATAATTGTGCAAGACGATATATACGATATATAAAAATCAAAAGAAATAATGAGTATCGTTTAAATATAAAATACGAATAAATATAAATGCGATACTAAAAATTAAATAACTTATATAGAAGCTTTGGCATAGTTTTTTTCGTCCTGTAAGCCTACCAACTTGATAAAAGTTTCCTGTTTTTCCTTTTAATTTGCTTGATACGAACCTCTATTCATTTTTGAATTAGTAGATAAAAATAAGTAACGGTAACACGCTCAATTCCCGACAGTCATGAACCGCGATTGAATCCCGCGTTAAAAATTGTTTAATATGTGAATAACCTTCACATATTATTCATTGTTCAATTATCATGAACTAGGTTGCTCTTGCTGAGCGGTACCTATTAATGTGATTTGAACCAGGTGAATTAGTAGAAATCAGACGATAACCATAGGTCATAGCCATTCAAAAGTTGGTTTAGGTCGTCAATCCTTTGCGAACAAATGGAAATATCCACGCTGGCGCTATCTCCGCTAATTTTTTAAATGATATCCCGAGTCGTTTTTTTTTATATATATAATTTTAGTCCACTCCTCGCTTGAAGCAAATCCTTTAATCCCAAGAGACTGCGCGAAAGACTTGAACATGAAACCGCCGACGGAACGTTTTGTCCTCTACACTGACGAAACCACTTAACCAAGCTCTGATCTCCGCCCGTAGAGCGTGGGAATTTTGCGCACAAGTCAAAGTTAGTTTTATCATTTATTGACACGGCAATTTATTTATTATATTTGACACACACTCACCCACTGTGACGACACACCACTTTGAACGTAGACGCGAGGTAGATTTCAGAGGAGACACGGACGCGAAGATCACCAACTACGAGGAAGACAACAAATAAACATAACGACTTTAAAAGGTAATTTATTTCCTTTGATTATGGAAACCCGCTCGGGAAACGTGTACGACACAAAGAAGAATGGAATCAAGGTAGATGACTCTACATAATTGCAAAACACGGTGTCATAATATAAATTCGAAAAATATCATATACGAGGTGTGTTCAAAAGGTATCGCGACTTTTGTGTTTTTTCAAAAATTATTTATTTATTCATGAATACCTATTTTGTCCCCTTCAAAGTAATCCCATGAGATATTATACACTTGTGCCAACGGTTTTTCCAATCTTCGAAGTACTTCAAAAATTTTTTTTTTTCTTTTCAGCTCCTCCTTCGATGCCGTCTTTATCTCGTCAAGCGTAGCGTAACGTCGTCCTTTCATGGGCCTCTTCAGTTTAGGGAACAAGAAAAAGTCACAGGTAGCCAGATCTGGGGAATACGGTGGCTGCGGCATCATTAGTGTGTTGTTTTTGGCCAAAAAGTCGCGCACAAGCAACGATGTGTGAGCAGGGGCGTTATCGTGGTGCAAAAGCCAATTTTTGTTCTTCCACAAATCCGGGCGTTTCTGGCGGATTGCTTCGCGCAAATTGCGCATAACTTGCAGGGAATATTCCTTATTGACCGTTCTACTCTGTGGCAAGAACTCATGATGCACCACGCCCCTGCAATCGAAGAAAACTGTCAGCAAAACTTTCACATTCGACCGAACTTGGCGCGCGTTTTTTCGGTCTTGGTTCGTGCGGCAGCTTCCATTGAGATGATTGAGCTATGGTTTCCACGTCATAATCATAAACCCACGCTTTGTCACCAGTTATGACCCTCTGGAGCAAATTTGGGTCGTCGCGGACAGAGTCCAACATCTCATTAGCAATGTTCATGCGATGCTGTTTTTGGTCGCAATTGAGCAATTTTGGTACGAATTTCGCGGCGACCCGTCTCATGCCCAAATCATTGATAAAAATCGAATGGCACAAGCCAATCGATATGTTTAGGTCCTCAGAAACTTCTCTAACGGTGATTCGACGATTGGCCAATATCATTTTCTCCACTTCATTAATTTTTTCGTCTGTTGTTGAAGTGCTCGGGCGTCCGGCACGCTCTTCGTCGTTCACATCTTCTCGGCCTTCTGAGAACATTTTGTACCACCGATAAACGTTGCTTCGGTCCAAGGTAGCTTCTCCGTATGCCACAGTCAACATTCGGAATGCATCCGCGCACTTAATTTCGTTTTTCACACAAAATTTGATACAGGTTCTTTGATCCATTTTTTTAATAGGTAAAAATCGAAGACGATCCAAAACACCTACAAGCAAAGCAGCTGTCAACAATTAAGTGAACATTCAAAATGGCCGAGCTTGTCGGCATAAGTGAGAGACATGAGTACCAACATAAAGCCACAAAAAGATCGAAATTCGAATATACGTAACCCGCGAAAATTCAAAAGTCGCGATACTTTTTGAACACACCTCGTATGCAGATAAAGTATACCTGTTTTGTTTGGACTTAGTGAAAGTTTTACCTTTTCACACCAGGCTTTGATTTTTATTAGACATTTGGTAATATTGTACTGAAGATCATAAATTAATGAGCTAAATACTTTGAGCCAAACCATCTGACTTTGATTGAAGTTAAATCTAAGATAATGGTGTTTTGTAGGTGTTTGATTGACACAGACAAGACAATTGATCAAAGAGCTCTATTACGGTGAAATATATTTATTTGGGATACTCCCTCACAATAACAAACTTAACTGTCGGGCTGCTGTTCACTTTAGAGGTAAAGAACTCGCAACTATCGGCACAGTACAGAGAATTATAATCAATTCAAAGTTAAATTCTTCACCCATATCAATGAAATTGCTGGATTCAATTGTTATGTAGACGTTGCTGTATGCCGCATTCATGTGGGTAAATGAGCAAAGCAAAATGATTAACCAAATACAGGATATTTCTTCGTTTACTCAAGCAATAGCGTCTACTGGATTTTCTTGTTATTGAAATATTGCACAAGTTCTGCAATGTTAAACATAGAAATTCATTCAATTATTAAAACTGCAATAGATCAATCTCTGAAAAGTTATCAAACTAGGATAATTAATTCAAAGTTCTATCCCCATTATAAGCACCAGAATGTGTCATTTTACCAAAGGATTTTCTAATCAGTGATATACCATTTATAGTTAAACAATTCTTTGTTCATTTGAGAATATTCTTTACTTTTACCGAGGAAATCATTCCTGAAGAACTTAGGAGAAGACAGCATGTGCTTTTTGTAAAGTGAAGATCCCGAATGAACACTATACATGTAGAACAATACAGGAAGAAAGAGAAGGATTCTACTCTAGAATCTCTGCACCAAGTCTCGTCAATATATCCTGTGATAGATAAATTAACTAAGAACATGTTTCTATATAACTTCTTTGAATCAGTTAACGGAAAGAAGGAACTGATGAGAACAACAAGATCGTAGTACATATATGTATCTGTAAATAGATCCTGATTCACTAAGGGATGAGATCCCAGGAATATTAAGAACTGCGATAGAGCAAACAAGACAAAATGACTTAACAAGAATAACCCAATCAAAGTTATATTCCCACTATAGAGACATATATACAACGTTTACCACCGAAAAATATTTCTTAAGTGAACTCCCTCTTCCTGTCACCAGATTAATCGCGCAATTCAGAACCCTTTCAATTTTTTTTCAGAGAACACCGTCTAATTTTAATGAGGGGTGAAGACCTGAAATGCACTTTCTGTGGATCGGGAATAACAATGGATATGTTGCACTACTTATTTGATTGTGCTGCTCTGTCTGAGAAAAGACGAAAACTAAATGATAAAACGGAGCAACTCTGTCCTTCATTTCCGGAACTAAATAATGAAATATCAAAGAATAGGTATATAGCGGTGGCGATATTTGGATTCCACAGGATTATATCCCGGAAAAAGGCCACACAGTGTTCTTCCCATCCCTTGTGAACGGGCGAATCTTGTATAGGGCGAGAGGCCCTTTTTGTATTTGCAAATAATTCTAATATAGTACAATAGTCTGATAGACTTCGTGCTTCTGTAATAATAAAATAAAAATAACTTTATAGAATAATTAGTTGTGATGAAAGTGTTAAAATTTTTGACCAATTTTGATCTAATTGAAAATGGGATGCTAAGCACCATTGTTTGAGTGATATATGAATCTTCCCATTTGATTAATGTCTCTTAATTATACCACTGCTAATTACGCTCTCCACAATTATTTATAATTATATAATTGTAAAACGAAAATAGCAAATATACCGCGAATGTTTCTTTTATACAAATATCGAAATTTATTTAAAAGAGAAATAGCGACCATTTCTAACTTTTTTTTGAATGAAGTATGAGAGGGTGAAAGCATGAAGAGTAATGGCGAACGGAAAAATAAAAGTGTCCAGGGGCGGGAATAGGTATATAGCGGTGGCGATATTTGGATTCCACAGGATTATATCCCGGAAAAAGGCCACACAGTGTTCTTCCCATCCCTTGTGAACGGGCGAATCCTGTATAGGGCGAGAGGCCCTTGTTGTATTTGCAAATAATTCTAATATAGTACAATAGTCTGATAGACTTCGTGCTTCCCGCCCCTGGACACTTTTATTTTTCCGTTCGCCATTACTCTTCATGCTTTTACCCTCTCATACTTCATTCAAAAAAAGTTAGAAATGGTCGCTATTTCTCTTTTAAATAAATTTCGATTTTTGTATAAAAGAAACATTCGCGGTATATTTGCTATTTTCGTTTTACAATCATCAGCCGCGTTATATTGTATTTTAAAAAATTATATAATTGATGACTAATTATATAATTGGGGCGTCACATGGTAGAATCTCTATAAGGCGTTCATTGTTTGGATTATAGTGTTAGGTAAATATATCCATGCTTCATGGATTGAAATATTTATATTTTTTTATTCGAGATATATAAATTATATACGTAATACAAATATTTTGAAATATAGGGTGGAGGTCGGAAGAAGGATGGTCTAAACCAGTGATTCTCAACCAATGTGCCGCGGTAATTTTGGTGCCGCGAAATTCTAAAAATGTGCCGCCGAATTTTAGTCATATGATTATGTTCACGTTTGTATTGGTTTTTCTTTTTTTCTTTTTCATTTTTTTACTTTTTAAAATAACGAAATTAGCAAATTGAATGTTAGAGATGTATATTACTTATATTTTGCATAGAAATATTGATACATAATTTGAATTTTCTTGCATTCAAGTTAGCAAAAGTGTGCCGCGAAATTCTAAAATTGTGCCGCCAAATTTTCAAATCTTTAAAATAATGCCGCAACAAAAAAAAGGTTGAGAATCACTGGTCTAAACCGTTGAGTTTCGACCGCTACGATCCGGTTCGATTTCCTCATTGGACACTTTTTTTTTTCTGATTAAAAAAAATCCCCATCGGCCCTCGATCTTGCAAAAGACCATCCCCACCAGCGAATGCAAGTAACCAAACGGGGCTCTAACACATTTGTACACATTTGTAAGTGCGAAAATCGAACTGTTTTTCACATGTGTAGACAATGTGGTGCACTTACAGTGAAACAGTCACCAACTTCTACCCACTAATATTATCATGGCCTGTACTACGTGTACTAGGGATAAGCAAAATATTATACACTGCGTGACATTGAAAATGGAACACCAAGAAATAGTGGCCAGAAAATTATGCAAATTTCAGGGTAGACGCGCCTAAGCGAGTTATGCAAATGATGTAAAATGCGCAGCTCTCGTGCGCACATGGAGTAAGATATAAGGGAAGGAACTTGCAGAAAGGACAGTATTCGTGTCGTTATTTCTTCAAGGAAAATCATTTTAGATATTTTTTTCTTGTGTCAAAAGACACGTGTAATAACAGAGAATGCCAGGTCATCGTAAACGGAGGCAGTTCAAGCAGACAGACGCTTTTACGAGGGGCATGGTGATCGGACTGAAAAGGGCAGGTTGGTCCATACGTCAAATCGCAGCTGATACACACCTTGGTGCGTCCACGGTGCACCGACTGTGGAGAAGATGGTTGGAACAAGGAAATGTGGCAATTTATAGGAATGCCGGTGCAACCAGAGTGACGTCAGCACGTGTGGATCGGCGTATCCTTCGACAAGCAGTGGCGGCCCACAAGCCACTTGTACCGCCATCCTGCAACATGTGCAAGACACCCTAGATCATTCCATCTAGACCAGAACCATTTCCCGTCGATTGGTTGCTAATGGCTTGCACTCATGCCGTCCGCTAAGAAGACTGCCATTGACCCCACCGAATAGGCGCCAACGTTTGGAATGGTGCCGGGCTAGATCGACATGGATGACGGAATGGCACAGGGTCGTGTTCTCAGATGAGTCGCGTTTCTGCTTGTCCAGTGATAGTCGCCGTGTACGCGTGTGGCGTCGACGTGGAGAAAGGTCCAATCCGGCAGCAATTGTGGAACGCCCCACCGTGCGACAACGTGGAATCATGGTTTGGGGCGCAATCGCGTATGATTCCAGGTCACCTTTACTTCGTATTCAGGGCACTATGACGGCCCAACGATACGTTGATGATGTGCTGCGACCGGTGACACTCCCCTACCTTCAGGGAGTACCCAATGCCCTTTATCAGCAGGATAACGCCCGACCGCACACTGCTCGCATTAGCCAACAAGCTCTGCAAGATGTACAGATGCTTCCCTGGCCACCGTACTCTCCTGATCTCTCACCAATCGAGCACGTCTGGGACATCATTGGACGCCGTTTGCATGCCTTGCCACAGCCGCGTTCAGAAGACGAACTGTGGCAAATGGTTGAGAGGGAATGGAGAGCGATCCCTCAGGACGCCATCCGTACTCTGATTGACTCTCTACCTAGACGTGTTGCTGCGTGCATCGCCGTCCGCGGTGGTCCTACTTGCTACTAAGCCGACGCCGTTCTCGCTCTGTATTATGACTATCATTTTGAAATAAAGATCACTTATTGTTCGTCCCTGTCTCTCTCTGTCTGCCGAGTTTCATCACTTTCTGGCCACTATTTCTTGGTGTTCCATTTTCAATGTCACGCAGTGTATATATATATATACAGGGTGATCCAAAAGTCCCGCACAAATGTAAAAATTAATAACTCCCCGAATATTTGTGTTGGAAAGCCTAGGCAAATTTTACAAGAGTAAAATTAGAGGAAGACTATGCAAACTAGGCTTTGCGAAAAAGATCTATGTAAATCTTCCACAGATATAAAAAACTAGGATTGCATCGTGAGTGTGTGTGTCCACAAGAAGTCGGAGCTCTACGCGTTTTGAGACGACAGCTGGAAGTGCCGCTGTCCTTGTTTGGATCCTTCAACTTTGACTGTTATTAACTGTTTTGGTTTTACTTCTTTAATATATTAAGGCGATCAAGTAGTTGAGCCTAATAAATTATTTTACGAAACTTAGATCTGATTATTCCAGCACTTGAGCAGGACACTTAGTTGTTATAAGAAGGTGGCGGACTTATCTTAGTATTCTCGTGCCGCTACATTTTTTGGTGAGCCTCGGACGTGATTCTGCTCAAGTGGATTATTGTTTATCGGAGATATATATTTAAAGTGAAGTAGAATTCAAGAAGTTGAAAGGAAAATGGCTCTAAGTTTATGTATCAGGAAGCGAGCCCCCGTGAGAAGTCAAGTTACAAGGATATCCAAGGAAATTATTTCTAATTTGAGAATTGAATCCAAGGATTATTTCAAGGCAACAGTAGGAGTGAGAAGAATTCTGGATGTACAGAAAGTACTGCTGTCGTCTGATAAAGAGATAATCGATATTTTGGCAGAAGATGATGAAGCGGATCTGGAAAAGGAAATGGATGATTGTGCGCATTATCAGGAAATCATAATTGAAGCAATTGTCGCATATGAAGATGCTCAAAAACAAGTTGCAAGAGAAGTTGTAGTTCAAGATTCTTTGCCAGATACTACAGAGAAAATAAGACTTCCCACCATTGAATTACCGAAGTTTAGTGGTAATTTGATAGATTGGTTAACTTTTTGGGCTCAATTTGAGAAGATCCATCTTGATATCAGACTAAAGGATAGCGACAAGTTCTACTATTTGCTTCAAAGTCTGAGTGAAGACACTGAGGCCTATAAAATCGTATCCATTTATCCGCTTACTGAGGAAAATTATTCTAAGGCGATTGATGCTTTGAGAAGACGTTATGCTAATCCTGATTTGTTGTTACAAGTATATGTGAGAGAATTGCTCAAGTTGGTCATCGATAGTGCTAGCGGAAAGAAAAGATTATCCTTTCATGAACTATATTATAGAATTCAATCTTATCTTGGTTCTTTAAAGAGTTTGAATTTGGAAAGAGCAAGCCCGGACACATGGCTGTATCCCTTGGTGGAATCGTGTCTATCTGACGAACTATTGCTAGCGTGGCAGAGAAGATCTCAGTTCGTCAAGCTTGATGTTGAACATCAGACGAGACTGGATCAGCTGATGGACTTTTTGGAAAGGGAGATTTTGATTCAGCAGAACATCCAGTTAGCTAAGGGCGGTTTCCAAAGTGCTGAAACTTCCGACCAAGAGAGAAGGAAAGGATTTTATAAGAAGAAAAATGATATTCCAACGGTGACCGGATTACAACAAATGGAATTAGGCGGATGTATATTCTGTGAAAAGAAGCATGCGAGTCAAAATTGTTTTGCCGCTAAAAATATGTCTTTAGAAGAAAAAAGAAAAGTCATCCGTGAAAAGAAGGTTTGCTTCAAATGCTTAAAAGGACGCCATCTTGCTAGATATTGCAGAACAAGGGTTAGATGCTACAACTGTGGCTCGTCGCATTTTTTAATTATGTGCACTCGAGGAGATAGAAATAATAAAGAGGCTGCTCAATTGGGAATTGAACCAGAATTGACTAATCAAAATTCAGAAAGGGTTAAACAACGGGTTTCACATCGCGAAAATTCTGAATCTTTTGATGCTACGGTGAAACCAAACGAAGATCTGAAAAGGCATAATGATTGTTCCAACCAAGTTTGTCAGCGGAATGTTGCTCTTCAGACTTTGATGTTGAATATTATTGCACCAAAGGGGAGGAAATTAGTGCGCGCATTTCTTGATTCAGGTTCTCAACATACTTATATTTTGAAGACAACAGCGGAAGAATTAGGACTGAAACCTGTGACGAAAGAGACTGTTCATCATGCTTTATTTGGCGGAATACAAACAACGGCTGTTACACATAATTTGTATGATGTTCAGTTAAAGGCAGACGATGAAAATTTTGTTTGCAAAGTCACTGTTCGTGATCAGTCAAAGATCTGTCAAGCCCTTCCAAGAATTCCCAAAACAAGTTTAATTTCTAGAGAGTTGGAACAAAGAAAAATTAAAGTTACAGATCTTGGAAATGACAACCCACCTATAGAGCTCCTCATCGGTGCAGATATTTATGGAAAATTAATGACCGGAAAAACGCTGCAACTGGATTGCGGTTTAACAGCTATGCTTACCCATTTTGGTTGGACGTTATTAGGCAGCCTGAAGGAATGGTCTGAGGAAGAAAATTCTATGCTGGTTATGTCCATGAAAAATGAAATTGAAGGCGTGGAAAAAGAGGATTCTGAAACTGCAGTTGATAGCTATGTAGGTGTGAAGGAAGCGAAGCCTAAGGGCGATGGAGTGAAGGATTATGAGACTGCAATTAAAGGTTATGAATCGGTGAACAATTCAGAAGAGAAGATTAAGGCAAATAAAGTTGAAGATTCTGAAGTGGCTGATCAAGTCAGATATTTTGAAACTATTGAGGCAAAAGATAGAGAGTTGGTGCACTCAAAAGTCTTGGATAAAAATGAGCAAATTGAGATTAATTCGAGGAATATCGCTAAGACATCTTCAGATCTTCAACGAAATAAGAGACCTTTAAAACCCTATAAAGTTAATCGAGCTAAATCGAAGAGATCAAAAATAATCAATCTCTGTTTTCATGAGCTACTTGCACTTGTACTTCTTTCATTAGCTGTTACTGCTCTTCTTATTGCTATGATAAAGGACGAGATCGATGGGAGGAGTTGGTCTTTGCACTTGTTTACTGATGCGAGTCGGACAGCTTACTCCGCAGTGGTATTTCACCGGGTAGAAAATGAAGAAATACGGGTCAGTTTTATGTCCGCTAAAACACGAGTGACTCCAATGAAAAGAGAAATACTCAAAAGGAATAAGAAAACTGGTGAAAGCGAAATGATTGTTAAAGAGATTAGCATTGATTGGAAGACGCTTCAAGAGAGCGACTGCGTTAGACCTATAAAATGGAGATTTAATCCTCCCTTTGCGGCTTGGTGGGGAGGTTGGTGGGAGCGTTTAATTCGCTCTATGAAGAATTTGTTGAAAAGAACTGTATCCAGGAAAAGATGGAATTGTTCGAGTTGGCAAATTAAAGACCGGAGGCGGGATTGTATTAAGACCTATACAACGTCTTTGCCCAATGGAGTTGGATTTTCCGGAAGAGATTTCGAATCGATTCCAAGATAGTGTTGGATGCTGATTTGGAAAAATTATTGTCAATAATTTTTGTGGGGAGTATGTTGGAAAGCCTAGGCAAATTTTACAAGAGTAAAATTAGAGGAAGACTATGCAAACTAGGCTTTGCGAAAAATATCTATGTAAATCTTCCACAGATATAAAAAACTAGGATTGCATCGTGAGTGTGTGTGTCCACAAGAAGTCGGAGCTCTACGCGTTTTGAGACGACAGCTGGAAGTGCCGCTGTCCTTGTTTGGATCCTTCAACTTTGACTGTTATTAACTGTTTTGGTTTTACTTCTTTAATATATTAAGGCGATCAAGTAGTTGAGCCTAATAAATTATTTTACGAAACTTAGATCTGATTATTCCAGCACTTGAGCAGGACACTTAGTTGTTATAAGAAGGTGGCGGACTTATCTTAGTATTCTCGTGCCGCTACAATTTGCATGCGGTAAACACCATTGTGTTCAGAATGCAATGGGATTTTTTATGGCAAATAATGAAAAATTCGAAATTGATTCTAGGTGCAATTTTATTCGCTAGATGGCGCTCTACCAGAATCAGAGATTCAGCGGCTAAATCGTTTGATAAATTGAAAAATATAACTGATCGACACGTATTTTTCCTTTTTGAATACCAGGAAAGAGAGAACCCTAATAATATCAAATTAATAAAACACCATTTCGCCAAAAGTTAGAAGAATTGGTTGACGCTTTTTAAATACAAGCTGAGATATGTAAAATAGGTATATGCAAATTAAAACACATAGCAAAAAATATTCATATTTCAGATGGAGTTTTGTGAAATAGATTGAATGTTTGAAAATCACTACTGATATCAATACACGATTTTTTGAAATGTTAATTTAGTAACAAAAATTATGATGGCACTACTAATAGGATTTCTTGCTATAAGGAATGTGTAGTTTCTTGACTAATTGGCGACCCTTGACTATTTAACGGGATATTTGTCATGATCCAACAAATGAAATATAGAGGGAGTGATCTACTTATATATTTGCCTTATTCTGTCTGTCTGTCTGTCTGTAAGTCTGAAGCTCACGGATAGAATGCGCGCCCATTGGCTGCCAGCAAACACGTGACCTCCCTGCCCGCCCCCCTCTAGACAACCCTGTTATCAGCTGTGTGATACATACACCTGTCTATAGCGGCCATTCTAGACAACCCTGTTATCAGCAGTGTGTTACATCCACCTGTCTATACAGACCACCCTGTCTATAGCGGTCACCGTAGACAACCCTGTTATCAGCTGTGTGATACATACACCTGTCTATTACAGACCACCCTGTCTATAGCGACCACTCTAGACAACCCTGTTATCAGCCGTGTGATACATCCAACTGTCTATACAGACCACCCTGTCTATAGCGTCCACCCTAGACAACCCTGTTATCAGCTGTGTGATACATCCACCTGTCTATACAGACCACCCTGTATATTGTTGCACCAGGTTGCGGCTTGGCAGACTCTTCAGCCTTGATTCTCTCCTGTGCTGGGTCTTGCATCTTACCAGAGCGTGTTTCAACCATCCTACAAATTTATAAAAGGGAATAATGAGATAAGTCTACTTTAAGAAGCCTCCAGAATGATCTATTTATTTTCTCACATCAAAGAGAGCAGTGAAGTCACACGTGTACCTAAATACAAATGATGATAATCTAAATAATCTGTTTTAAATAAATATCATAGAATATTTTATATAAAAATAAATAAATATATAATTTAAATTTCAAATGTATTAAAAATAATATAAGAAATACGCCATTAATCATGATGTAACACTTCCCCCTCTCCAGAGGTCGTCACGTCCTCGTGATTGACCTCATCAATTCTTTCAAAATAGGGTTTGATTCTTGAGACATGGACAATCAATGGGTCTTGGCCAGGATTATATTTTGGTTCAATTAAGTAATTTACGTTGGACAGCTTCTTTAATATTCTATATGGGCCAAAATATTTTCTCAGTAGTTTCTCACACTTTCCTATTTTCCTAATTGGTGTCCAAACTGCTACTAATTCTCCTGGTTCGTAGCTTCTTTCCATGTGTTTCTTGTCATAGTTCTTTTTCATTCTTTCTTGAGTCTTTATTGTGTTGTTAATAACTAATTTTCTTGTTCTGTTTATTTGTCTAAGTGATGTTTTATGTATTCATCATAATCATCCTTGTCAATGTCCACCGAGATATTCCTGTCGTTCAAAAGAGACGTGAGTTCTCTTCCAAACATCAGGAAAAAGGGAGAATATCCTGTGGTTTCCTGAATTGTAGTATTGTAAGCGTGAGTGATGAATGGGAGTATTTCGTCCCAATTCTTCTGATCAGTGTTCACATACATACTGAGCATATTGATCAATGTTCTATTTAACCGCTCTGTCAATCCATTAGTCTGGGGATGATAGCTCGTTGTGAAGCAATGTTTAATCTTGCACGTTTTCATCACCTCTTTCATTAAATTACTGGTAAATTGAGAGCCTCTGTCACTAATAAGATATTGTGGGGCTCCGTGCCGGAGAAAAATATCCTCTACTAGAAATTTAGAAACTTCTTTCACTGTTGCTTCCGAGACTGCTCTTGTTTCTGCATATCTAGTGTAGTAGTCCGTCAGCACGATTATCCATTTTTTCCTGTTTTTCGTAGATGGAGAAGTGGACCAACAAAGTCAATTCCAATTCTTTCGAAAGGAAAGTTGGTTGGGGGGATGGGCTGTAGTAGTCCAGAATGTAATTGGTTTGAGCCTTTCCTACTTTGGCAACGGTGACACGTCTTAACGAATTCTGAGACATCCTTTAGCATGGATGGCCAAAAGTATTTACTCTTTATTCGGTACATGGTTCTGGCGACGCCCAGATGGCCATTCGACATATGATTGTGATATTCTTTCATAATTTCTCTCATTTTCTTCTCTGGAACCACAAGCAACCACGCCCTGCCTTCAGGGTTCGGGTTTTTCTTAAAGAGGCATCCATCTTCTTCTTTAAAGTTTTTGCGCAATTGATCGCCTGCTTCCATTAAGGTTTTTCTTAACACTTTCGATAAATTTATCCTCTTCGTCTGTTATTTGATTTAAAAATAGCCTTTCAAAATCCTCATCCCAATCAGTTTCTGGTAAGGGGTCCCCTAGATAAGCCATCGGCGTCCAGATGCTTCTTTCCTGATTTATGTATTATATCGAAGTCATATTCTTGAATTTTCAATGCCCATCTTGCCAATCGACCTATTGGATCCTTCAAGTTTTGAGCCAGCATAAGGCGTGATGGTCTGTTACTATTTAAAGTGTCTTCCCTAAAGGTAGGGTCGTAATTTTGACATTGACCAGACAACGGCCAGACATTCTTTTTCAGTGGTTGAATAATTTTTGCTCCGCTTTACTTAGGGTACGACTCAAATATGAGATCACCTTCTCTTCCCCACCGATGTCTTGGACAAGAGTTGCACCTATGCCGATGTTGGACGCATCAGTATGAATATAAGTAGGCGCATTTGGATTGAAGTGCCTAAGATTGGTGGACTTAATAGTGCTGTTTTTAGGGTTTGAAACGCTTCCTCTTGCCTTTCTGTCCAGGTAATTGATACACTTTTTTTATAAGGTTGGTCAAAGGGTCAGCAATTTTTGAGAAATCTTTGATAAATATTCTATGAGCACATTTACAAAAAAATGATTGTACTTCTTGACCTTTGTGGGCGAGGAAAATTTCTGATGTTTGATTTTATAGTTCGCGGTTTTCTATGTTTTCTCGTTATATGCGAGCTTCT
>CP092872.1:68176173-68216043 GCA_030710605.1 Cordylochernes scorpioides
ATGTTTGATCAGTATTGAATGGGGTTTATTTCTAATCACTTGTATGATTGTTTGAATAAAATATGGTTGTGCCACATGGAAACATCTCTCTTTAAATTTAACCTTTTTTTAAAGGGAGAGGTGTATTTTATTCCACATCTATATCATACTTTCTGTAATTTAACACTTGTACATGAGTACTACACATGTTGCTGAAATTTGGTAAAATATCTCATTAAAATAATATTAAAACTATAACAGGGTAATTGTGATAATTCTACCATGATTTCATTCCTAATCTCCAGGCTATCAAATAGCCAATCTTAATTCCACAATATAATTCAGAGCTAATTATTAAAATATATTTTTTTACAATTTTTTTTTTAAATAAAAATACCATAATTCACACATGGGCACAATGGCCATAGTTAGTGTAGGGGCACCATGTTTAAAAGTGATACTTTGTGACACAAATATTTTTGCTGAAATTCCAAGAGTGTTGTTTTTTCTTGTACCACTTAGGTCCAACCTAAAGTGGCTGCTACTCACTGGTGTAAACAATGAGGGGTCTTAGTAACATTTTACTACAGTACAAACTCCCTGTAAATGACTCCTAATTGGAAAGCCAAAGTGTCCTTTGTAGAGGGTTTTCCACTAGTGGGGTGTCCACTAAAGGGAGGTTCTAGTGTATTTGAAATAACATACAGAAGGAGAGGAAAGACCTGCAAGCCTTTTAGAATAATAAGCTAGAATGCACACTATATAGGGTTCTAGCCTGAAATACAATATCCATAAAAGGTTTCTATAAAATTTAATGATTTTTAAAAATTATATATATGTTTATAACACCTTTTTGTTAGGGATTTATAGAATATTCACTTTCTTCTAATCATATTTTTCACTTAGATTAAAATCTTTGTCGTAATTTTTTCTTTGTTAAAAAAAATGTATTAATGCAATTTCATTCATCAATAAAAGTTAATCATGAAATATTCTATTAAAAAAAAGACTGAAATTTAGTTCAAATAATACAAAGACCGTGCGGCCACGCGTCGCGCGAGCTCCGCGTATTTCGCTTCTGACGAGTGATGAATCAGCCGTAACCATGCCGAATTCAGCATAACCAAGGAGCCCAGGACCTGCTGGACAAGAGCCTGGAAGGCCCAGCGTCCTATCTCCAAACGGTGGAAAGAAATAAAAAAAAAACGATTCTCATAGAGAAATCTATAAAGAAAACTTTATTTCTCGAGACTATGTAAATCCGCCGGCTGACGGCGGAAATGTAAATCTGGCCGCCGCGCGCGTTGACGTCATCTCCGGCGTAGCGGCTACTTCGTCATCTAACGGCGCTGCCCTTGCCATTAGAAACTGGGCAGATTGTGACGAAGTCGTGAACCCCGGGACAGACGATGACTTTACCGTCGTGAAAACTAAGAAGAGGCGCCGCGAATCGTCGAATTCGCCTACGGCCGCTGCACCATCCTCCAACAGCGGAGGTGCAAAAACCAGTCGCCGACCGCAATCTTCGGCAGGATCTGTGCCCCGGGCACAGGAAGTAAGAACAACCAGGGCCCACATCACAGAGGCCCGGGCGCGGCAGGCATCCTCATCTGAGGACCACTGTGTGTACCTGGAGCACGGCCCAGAGCTACAGCCCTTCCACTACCTGAGGACGATGGACAGGATGCTCGGAGGAACCGCCGGAGTCATCCAAATCTCTAAGGTGAACGGCCACCAACTCCTGGGACTAGCGAACAGAGGCCTGGCCGAGCGCCTCATAAACGAGGGCCTCGAGGTTGAGGGCACACTCCTCAGGGCCTTTCCGCAAAAGAGCGGAGAGGATAACAGTCGGCAACCTCCCCTTCTTCGTGGAGGACTCCGCCATCATCAGCGCCTTAAAACCTTATGGGCGCGTAACATCAATTGCGCCCAAACTGATGAAGGCCGGCCCATACACCTACAACGACGGCCGCCGCGAGGCATTTATTGTCCTCCGCGAGGGAATAACAACTGAGTGGCTCCCCACTCGCCTTGAAATCCCAATTAAAGGCGAGGCCTGGCCCGCATATTTGTCCTCGGGCATCAAGTGCTCCAGGTGCCATGGCCAAGGACATCGCAGGGCCAACTGCCCCCTGCTTGCAGGGCGAGCCAACAACTCCAGATTGGCCCCACCAACCTCTCCTGCTGGCGTCCCATCAACATCCTCCACATCTTCGTCAAGAACATCAACGAGAGAAGGCCTCGTTACTTTCATAGAAAGGAACCCCGGCGTCTCCTTTGCTAGGACGGACGCCCGTGGTCTTGGGCGGGAGGAGGTCCTGGATCTCCTCTCCTCGAAGACCAGGGCGCGAAAGAAGGGACCCCTCCTGTCACCTCCGCAGATGGATGCTCTCACCGGCCTCATTGGCCAACTCTTAACCCTGAAGCCCGGGGGAACAACCAACATCTATAAAATACTCAGGCAGGTTAAAGCGGAGCTGAGGTCCACACCAGCTGTAGTGCCTCCAACACCCCCACTGCCTGCACCTCGGCCTGCTGAGACGGCGCCCCCCGCTCCTCAGGGGGAGGAGTCACACCAGCTGAAGTGGCATATCCGCCTCCACTGCCAGTCAAGATGACAGATGAGGCCCGTAAGAAGTGGCTCCTCGACCTGTTCAAGGAATTGAACTGTGAGACCTTCCTGGCACCCTTACTGTGTTGGACCAGAACGGAACAAATCATTCATGTGGCTCTGCATTCCGGAGAAAACGGAATGATATTCACAACGCACATCCAAACCAAAGGAGCATTCTTGCGAACTTCTTGGGCTCTGTCATCGAGCGTGCTCGAGGCGGTGATCAATCTACTCTCGACCAATTGTCGGACTTTAGGTCAATCTTGTGCCGCTCATTGTAAATAATTGTTAATTTTTTTCCCCCACGGACTTGGGTGTACCATTGACTGAATAGTCAATAAAGGCTGTTTCATTTTCTACATATAAAAATACATTGAATAAAAAGCCTTATATAAAAATATTTCAAGAATACACAACAAGTTTGAATATAGTATAAAATTATAAACTCAAAAGAAGCTTCTTCTATCTAACATGTTTATTTCGCCAGGTTTCAAAGGACATTGTTCTTCAACAGGTGTAAAGACAAGGTGTGATGTGAGGTGTGTGCAATTATATAGAGCTATATAATTCCTCACAACACATGTTTTATAGAAGAAGCTCCTTTTGAGTTTATAACCTTATGGTAATTGAAAGTTGATGTCTACAAGTTTGAATATATTTTAAAAGTATAGATGAAAGTGTCTGTGTTTGCACATATTGAGCTATAATGATTTTGTTATAATTTCATATTTTCATAGGTTATAGTAATTCTCAACTCTCTTTTTTATATATATTCAGATTGCTGTAAGTTATGAGAGAGAGTTGAAAACACTGGACTCTCACAAAACAAAAACAATATATATACAACTATAATTAAGAAACATATATTGCTTTTTTAAAGGTCGCGCTCTGCGAAGAATCAAGGAATTGATTAGGGCAGTACCACGGTTGCAAGATGTGGCCACTGGTTTAAAGCGATCTTCTAATGCTAAAAGAAATGTTTATAGCAAAACCATGGCTGCAAGATCTGCCGCTGGTTTTAGGGAACTTCTAAGGCTAAAAGAAATGTTTATGGCAAAACCATGCCTGCAATATCTGCCGCTAGTTTTAGGGATCTTCTAAGGCTAAAAATAAATTATGGTAATACCACAACTGCAAGTTCTGTCGCTGGTTTTAGAGACCTTCTAAGGCTAAAAGAAATGTTTATGGCAATACTATGGCTAAATGATCTGCTGCTGATTTCCAGACTCAAGAAAGCTCAAGGAATTGATTAGGGCGACCCCAGGTCTTGTTGACCGTTTTCTTCAACTACCTAGGGGTGATACATCCGGAGTACGTTCCAGAAGGCCAAACCATCATGAAGGATTACTATAAGGTTGTCCCAAAAGTTTGTGTTTCTCTTAAAACCTTTTTCTTATTACTTGGCGAATAATATTATAATGGCAAATACATAATAGTTCATTAAGCAATTACTTTATACATAATACAAAGCCATTATACATAACGGCAAATAATATTATGGTAAATAATATTGGCATTTTAATTGCAAGTGTTTACAAACTTTTGGGACAACCTTGTATCAGGAAGACCATTGTTGCCTTTGTGATTCTGTACGACGCACACGACTAGATCTGTTGGCAGCAAAAAGTTGGAAGCTCCACCATGATGACGCATCTGCCCCCATTTTGCATATACGATTCAAAATATTTCTTTAAACACAACATTGTTGTCGTTCATCAGGTTTTCTACTCCCTCCATATGACATCATAAAACTTTTGTCTAATTTCAATGCTGATAATACCGATAAAATGAATTGAGTAAAGAGAAAGCATCATTCCCAAAGACACGTTCCAGAATAGAGTTCAACAATGGAGCTGTAAGAAGTGAATATATTAGAAAATATGTTATTATATTAGGATGCATTAATGCGCCATCTGTTATGAAAATTTGAAACTATTATAAACGCCTATGAATCTTTTAAAACATAAACAATTTATACTGCCCTTACTGCAATGGAAAAATTAGTGGGAGGGTTCACCACTGATGAGCCAGGCCATCCCATTAATTTTTCCATTGCAGTAAGGACAGTAGAAATTGTTTATTTTTAAAAAGAATCATACGGGAATATAATAGTTTTGAATTTTCATAAAAGATGCTATATTGATAGAAGGGGGATATAGGATTTTGAAACCTCCAAATCAGTGAATGTATTTCTGCAGATAAAGGTTCGATACTTTTTAACACACCACACAAAAATCCGAGCATTCCAAAATTCAAACCTATGATCATCTGATTCAATTGTCAGACACATGTCACATAACGCGGGACAACTATATAAATGTATTGTTTGAAAATGATAAAAATATAATAATAAAAAATATATATGCTACAGAAAAAGGTATAACTTCCTTAAGTTTTGTCCATGAATGTAATTCTCGCTGTATGTGGCTCTTAATATATACTAAACCTCCAGATTGTGCAATCTATCCTAAATTGAAGGTTCTTGTGTCCTTCATGTTTCCTGTTAAAAGTTAACCTATAATTCCTATATAAAACCATAAGACATAGGAAGAAGAGAGATACTCTATCGCCGACTTGTCCGGAGGCTTGTAAGTTTATGAATTAAAGAAACTATTCTCTCCCAGTCTTGTTATTTTATCCTATTAACGAATAGGGAGACCCCTCATAATGACGGCCAGGTAACCTCCAGCTTTGCTATAAAATTTTAAAGATGGGAATTACAAAAGATTATACTTCCCTGACTTGCTTTGAATTGGTGAGATAATTCTGTTCATATAGTTGCATATAAAAAGACAAAGGTCGCTCTCCCGTCAAAAAGACGTCAAAGCAAGACGGCATCTATTGACTATTGCCACAAACTAGCGGCCTCGGGTAGCTGACAAAGCCACAACACCAGGTTTTGCAAACTGAAAAGCGTCTACCTAGAAACCATGGTTTTGAGCTAATGGTCCTCGTCAGCCTAGGGCAGACTTTATTCCATGATATCCACAAGGGATCTAATGAATCTTGACAATCTGCCAAAGAGGTGTTTAGCAGGCTAAGTGGCTGGGCCAAATCTATGACTAAAATATAGATGGAAATTTTGCCGGGAGGATATTGATCTAAAAAGACAAAGGTTTCCCGAAGCCGCTAGTTTACGACGATGGTCAATAGATGGCGTCTAGCTTTGTCGTCTTTTTAACGAGAGAGGCGACCTTGGTCTTTTTAAATCAATATCCTCCTGGCAAAATTTCCATAGTTACATATATAATTACAATAGAGAGAACAGAGATTCTTCCACGATAATACCATATTTGCATATTTTCAAAGTGGACTATATATATCAAGATGTTCTTAACATTTGAACGTGTTTGTTTCCAAATAAAATTTGGTAGTGTGTGTCTAAATGCCCCCCTCTAAAATACAAAAGTAAATTTAAAATAGAAAACGAAACATTGAAAAATAGAGTGAAAATGAAGCTTTGGCTAATCGAAATGCAAATTCAAAATTATTATGTATTCCAATTTGAAATTGTCTCAAACCTTTTACCTATTTTGATAGCCTTGCATTTCTTGAAATTGACACAAATAATAAGTAAAAATATATAGGATGATCTAGACAGGCTTCAAATAGAACAACAATTCACACTCATGGACAAAACTTAAGGAAGTTGTATATTAAACATGTGTGATAAATATTCTTCCCTGATTTTACACTATGACAAATTCAATAAGGAATCTAGGGCCAGATTTCCTTTTACATTCTTTTATTTCTAAAGCTTTAAGACTAACATGGCCTACTAACACTAACACGGAGACACCAGAAGTACTACTACTAGCCAATTATAACAAGCCTCTTATATTTGGCTAGAAGTAGTACTTCTGTGTCTCCATGTTGAAGGGCATGTTAGCTTCGAGATCTCGAGAAATAAAATAATTGTAAAAAGAAACCTGGCCCTAGATTCCTTGTTGATTTTGTTAAACATGTATATCAGGATTCAGACAATAAATCTGGAAATATATTTGATACAATGTGACCTTTTTGAAGACACACAAGATAACCAAGTATGGTCAAAATTGCCTTTGTCTCATTCCAAAAAAAAAAGAGACAACCGAGGCTGACATCAAAGACTTTCCACTTCCTTAAGTTTTTTCTACGAGTGTATTCCTAGTCTAGTCTTCAATTGCGAGCTAATTGGCCAATTCAGGTATGGTGCTTCTAGCCCATAAAGTGTATTCCTCCGCGCAGGACCATACGCTTTATGCAAACTCTACCTGGCATTATCATCAAATAGAACAAATTAGAGTAGGTACGTATATATACAAGAGCTAATTTAAAGAAATAACGTGCCATACATAATTAATAAATGAAAAAATTAAAGACGAATGTTTCTTTCATTCATATAGATCTAGTTTATACTGTCATTACTGCGATGAAAAAATATTGAGAGGGTTTGGGTGATCAGTAGTGAACCCTACCAGCGGTTCCGCCAATTTTTTTTTTTTTTTAATATAATCTACCAGACCGCTTCTTTAGAGATCTAAAATACTGTATTGGATCATTCTGTTTCTATATGTTACACTGAAAGATGGAATCACAGTTGTTGGAAATGATCTCACACCGTAGCCGCTTGATTGACGTTGACACCTTCCTGCCACGTGAACTCGCCGGCTTTTACCTGTTTACTACGCTTATACATGTGTAGTAGACAAGTGGCGCACTTACAGTAAAATAAGTCACTAACTACTCACCATACGCTCCAGGAGTCCGAATTACACACGGTTAGTACAAGGTTCAATCAATAAATAATGCACAAACTTTCAAACTGAAACTCTGTTTATAAGAGCTCTTAACAGTCCTCTACATATTAGAATCATTCAATATATCCACCTTCTTTCTGTACACATTTGATCCAGCTTTGTTGACAACTTGTAAAAGCACTTTGGTAAAATGCCTTATTCAAATATCTAAATAACTCTTTAACAGCTTAGACCAAAATTACATCACTTTCAAACGTGATTTACAGCATAAAAACTCTTTAATCTTCTCAACAAGTAGAAGTCTGAGGGTGCCAGGCCGTACGCAGGATGAGGCATCCAAGTCCAACCACTCTTCGCCAGTGTTAAGACTCGCAATATCTTGATGTAACTTAATTAAGGTGTTTTATTAAGTTTGTTCTTTTTGTTTCTATTTTAGCTTCTCCAATGATTCACAAAACTTTTCTTGTTGATAGAATAATTTCTTTAAGGAATGTCCATAAATATCAGCCCTTCTTGGTCCCAAAAACAGAGATAATGATTTTGTCCTTGGAAAGAAAACCAATCTTTCCATACAAGTTAGTCTACCTAAATTCATCATCGTATTGTTTTTTTTTTATCGATGGCTTTGTTTCCATATACTGACTTCAACTTCGAATTAAATACAGTAGCTGAAATGTCTCTGGACTAACTTCGTACTGAGATGAAAAGATTTGCAGGGGCTTGGCTCATCAATGGTAACTCTCCCAGCAGTGTTTTGACAATTTAATCCACCATTACGTTCGACTATTGTATTGGGCTGTTCTCTTTGTATACCCGACACCCTGTAGGGGAATTCTAGGTAAAATTATCTAAGGTGGAAACATCAGGCTTCCAGGGATAAGTCTCTTTTTTAGAAATGTTTAGAGATGTTGCCTGATGTTTTCATCTTAGGGGGGTCGGTGGAAGGATGGTCTAAACCGTTGGTTTTCGACCGCTACGACCCGGGTTCGATTCCCGCATTGGGCACTTTTTTTTATTAATAAAAAAAAAAATGTTCCAATGGCCTCCGGATCTTTCAAAAGTCCAACCTCACCAGCGAGCGCAAGCGAGCCCCAAACGGGGCTCTGGAGCATTTGTAAGTGCAAAGTTGAACTGCTTTTCACATGTGTAGACATGTGGTGCACTTACAGTAAAAGCAGTCGCCTACTTCTACCCACTACAATTATCATGGCCTGTACCACGTGTACTTAGGGATAAGCAAAATAAATCTTAATATTTATATACAAGGGATTATATTTTATTGAAAATTATTTAAAGGAAAACTATGGGTATAAACTTTGAGGAGAAGGTTCACTAGAATTGAGTCAAGTCTTCCCAATATTTCTTATTGCTGTAAATTCAGTAAAAAGTTGGTTTTATGTGAAAAAGAAGATTTCGATCCAAAATAGTTTCATTTCTTATATATAGATGGCACACTAAGGTCTAAAACAAGTATGGCGATAATCTTAAAAATAAAATTGAAAAGCAGAGTTTTACACCTCACAGAGGGAAATCCATGTTCCATGACGGGGCCATCTCCGGGCACTTCGATTTACATATAATGTTTGAAAGTATAAGACATGTTCTTGCTCTACTTCACTTCGATTTCTTGTAATTTCTTCTTATATATCTCTTTTCTGCTTCAGGACTACTTAGCGTAGCTATTTCCCTATTTGGTATACACATTTGTGTATACAAATTTAGGCTATATTTTTATTACTTTAAACAGTTGTCATGGCTCACACAATCATATTAAACATCTTATTATGAATAAGAAAATCCCAATTTTGATTCTAGACAGCCAAGTTTGATTCTAGACAGCCAAGTTTGATTCTAGACAGCCAAGTCTGAGTCTATAAAGCTTCCACAATGCATTTTTGTGACACAATATCTAGCCAATAGCGGTTTTGCACTGCAAATTAACAATCCCCATCTGGCCGAAGTATAAAAATTAAAAGAATGTCCTTCGTCCACAGACAGGACTCCTGACCAAGCAGAGTTGATGGCGATGTTATCAATTACCTGACCTTGGTGGAATTGGTCATCTAACGAGGGCGTTAATGAGCCGTTTTTTATATATATAATTTTTTTTTGCAGCATAGAAGTGTTCTTTTATGATATTTCTTCAGCGTCATTAGTACAGATATACTTCTCGCTGTCCATTTAAACTCACAAGAGGGTTTCTCAATAATACCTAACTACGCAGCAAGCAAGAACACAGTTTATACATGAGCTCTGATCATGGAAAAGAAACTAGGGTACCACAATAGGAACATAGAAGAAACGATAAAGTTTCTCCCATAGCAACATCCAAGAAACTTATTTTTCTATCGTAACATAAAAAAGGAACATTTTACCATAAGAACGGATAAAAAACTAAGGTTCCCTAATAATAACAGGCAAGGAACGTAAAGAACGGAGATACTACTCTGATCAAAAAGTTTCGACACTTTGCTCATAAGTTTGAAAAAACTTTATTATTCAACCAAATTCAAATTGTCCCCTTCAAAGTAGTCCCCGTTGGCCGCGATGCACTTCAGCCACCTTTTTTTTTTCAGTCGGCAAAACACCTCTGGTAGTCTGTTTTCGGGATCGCCTTTATGACCTTCTTCGATTCCACTTTGATCTCTTCTATGCTCTGAAATTTCAGACCATTTAACTTTTTTTGAGCTTTCCAAAAAGGTAGAAGTCACAGGGGGCCAAATCGGGACTGTTGGGGGAACACAGAGGTTGAGTGGTCCTGCAGGAACTTCGAGATTTTGAGGTCTGTGTGCGCCGGGGCGTTATCGTGGTGGAGGATCCACGACTTGCTCCTCCAGAGCTCCGGCCGTTTCTGCCTGATCGCTTCCCTCAATCGCCTCAAAAACTCCCAGGTAGTAGTCAGCAGTTATTGTAGAGCCTTGTTGTTGAAATTCATGATGAACGATGCCCTGGTAGTCGAAGAACACCGTCAACATGACCTTGACTTTGCTGGGAGCCTTCCTCGCTTTCTTTGGTCTCGGCTCATTTTTGAAGCGCCACTCCGATGCCTGTTGGGTAGTTTCCGAATCAAAGCCGTAAATCCATGTTTCGTCTCCAGTAATGAACCTCTTCAGAAATTCGGGGTCGTCGGTTTTCGCTTCGAGATTGAGACTGGCCGTTTCTTTCCGGGCTTTCTTTCGATCAAAAGTCAATTTTTTTAGGAACGAGAACGGCGTTGGTCTTCTCACTCCCAAAATGTCCTTCATTATCGATTGAGTTGACCCGAATGATATCCCTGCTTCTTCGGCGATTTTCCTGACAGTTATTCGTCGGTCTTCACGCCCCAGTTCCAACACCTTGTCCACCTTTTCAGGAGGGGTTGATGTGGACGGTCTCCCGCAACGCTCGTTGTCGGCGGTCTCTTCCCGACCCTCCTTGAAGCGCTTGTACCACTCGAAGACCCGTCTTCGGCTCATCACGGCATCTCCGTAGGCTGTGTGCACCATCCAAAAAATTTCGGCACCCTTGAATCCGTTTTTCACACAGAACTTAATGCAAATTCGTTGATCCTCCATTTCGGTGACTAACGAAATCGAAGCACGGGCAAAATGGCTTCACTTCGAACAGCCGCTGCTCGCGCTGTTGTGGCGCGTGATTTTTGAAAATTGGCAGGTCTCCAAGCCAAGGGCGACGCTTGCGTTTGCTACAAACCAGGAGAAAATATATTGAGTTTTCAGGATTTTATGAGCAAAGTGTCGAAACTTTTTGATCAGAGTAGTAGTTCACTATAGTAACAGATGATAAATTCAACAAAAATAGACAAGAAACGAGAGAATTCC
Organism: Cordylochernes scorpioides; assembly: GCA_030710605.1. Taxonomy (NCBI): domain Eukaryota; kingdom Metazoa; phylum Arthropoda; class Arachnida; order Pseudoscorpiones; family Chernetidae; genus Cordylochernes; species Cordylochernes scorpioides. Next base: position 68,187,324 of record CP092872.1, read on the forward strand.
CCATGGCAACAGACAAGAAACGAGAGAATTCTTCATGGCAACAGACAAGAAACGAGAGAATCCCTCATAGCAACAGACAAGAAAGGAGAGTAATCCTCATGGCAACAGACAAGAAACGAGAGAATTACACAATAGCAACATACACAAGAACCGATATAATTCTCATTAGAAGCAGACAAGAAACAGAAAATTCCCATAGAACCATAAAAGAACATAGAGAATTCTCCATAGCAATACCCAAGAAACAGAGAATTGCCCAAATAAACGAGAGAATTTCCCAGAGTAACAGACAAGAACCGAGAGATTTCCCCATAACAACAACCAAGAAACAGAGAATTTCCCATAGCAAAAGGAAAATGAATGAGAGAATTCCCCTCAGCAACAGACAAGGAACGAAATAATTCCCATAGGAACAGATAAGAAATGAAATAATTCTCATAGCTATAGACAATAAACGAGAGAATTCCCCTTAGCAACAGACAAGAAACGAAAGAATTATTCTTAGAAATAGTCAATAAACGACAGAATTCCTCATAGCAAATGCAAGAAACAGAGAATTCCCCTTAGAAACAGATAATAAATGAAAGAATTACCCATGTAAGAAACAGATAATTCCCCTTACCAAGAAGACAAGAAACGAGACAATTCCTCATAGAAACAGACAAGAAACGAGAGAATCCCTCTTAGAAACAGACAAGAAATGAAAGAATTACCCATAGCAAATGTAAGACAAGAAACGAGAAAATTCCTCATAGAAACAGACAAGAAACACAATTTCTCATAGCAACATACAAGAACCGTGAGAATTCTCCATTTTACCAGAAATATAAACGAGAGAAATCCCTTAGCAACAGACAAGAAACAGAGAATTCCCCATAGCAACAGAAAATAAATAGAGAATTTCCCATAGCAACTGACAAGAACCGAGAGAATTCCTCATAGCAACATACATGATACAGAGAATTCCCTTTAGCAACAGACAAGAATTGAGTGAATTCCCCATAGCAACATACAAGATACAGAGAATTACCTATAGCAACAGACAAGGTAAAGAGAATTTCCCATAGCAACAGACAAGATACAGAGAATTTCTGATAGGCTTAGCAAAAATACGATGTTTCTTTTTTAAGGATTTCAAGTTGTTTTGTACTCACGTATTTTGTAGTTAAGAGGACATCCCTTCTGATATAAACTAATATATAGAAAGTTGGAATCCTCTGATATGTATAAGTAAAAGATATGAAGCGTACGAGGATACTTTTCTTTTAAACTTTAATGAAGATTCAAGCTTTCGGGCGAAAACAGCCCTTCTACAGGAAATTATAGAAAAACATTTTCAAAAAGTAACGTTTGTAAACAAAAATGGTATCTCTATTTGATCTTGTAACGCGTGAATGAATCTCACATCCACGCGACCCAGACTATGATACATTGAATAAATCTGCTAAGTTGAGACTTTTCAAAGTAAATCAAACTGGCATAGGGCAACTATGGTACACAATTTATGGAAATATTGCTTTATATGCGTCAGGGATCTATATGTCGGTTGATACTATTGTATTTCAAAGAGAGCAACGCCTCGACGACTAATCTTTTGAATTTGCTGTTGATATTAGAGTAATATGCTTGTGGTTGGGATGTGTTAAAAGAATGTCCTGTTTGTCTAATATGTTGTACGATAAGGGACTTGGGTTCATTATTTCTAATGTTTCTGTGATGTTCGTCCATTCTGTCCTTGATTCGTCTGCCTGTTTCTCCTATGTATATACTATTACAGTTTGAGCATTTTAATGAATATACGGAGTTTGTGAAAAAAGGTAGGGTAACGGGAAAACTATTCTTGGTTATGGGATTTCTGATTATTGTTTTTAATTTGGGGGTGTTGGTGTAAAAGGTACGAATACCATAGTTATTTTTTAGGAATCTAGAAATGTTGACACTATGAGTAGAGAATGGGATGGTGCATATGGATCTATAAACTTGGCTATTAAGGTGCTGTTGGGGATTATAAAAATGTCTGAGTATGAAAATATTTGGGTATCCAGAGTTCATCAGGTGACCGATTACGTTTTGGGTTTCTATTTGTTTGAATTCTTGCGAAGAACAGTGTGTGAAAATGCGTTTCGACAAGGTTTTTACGGTGTTAATATTATGGCTAAGGGGGCAGTATGATGTGTAGTGAATATAGGAGGGATAGAAAGAGGGCTTATAGTAAACATTGGTTATGTATCTGCAATTCTGTCTTGTAATCAGAATGTCTAAAAAGGCTAGTGAACTATTGCTTTCTTTTTCTATTGTGAACTGTATATCAGGGTAAAGTGAATTTAATTTGGTATGAATTTTGTCTAAGGAATCTATTTTAATTATACTAAATATGTCATCTATATACCTAAACCAAGTTAAGATATCTATTGGAACACGATCTGTTATTAACTTGTCTATTTTCCGCATGACTATTTCTGATAGTGGTGAAGAAAGAGGGCTGCCCATAGGAGTACCTTTAGATTGCCTATAGTAACGTTTGTCAAAATTAAAAACACTATTGTTCAGACAAATCGATATTAAGGAGGTTAATTTAGTTATCATGCCTGCAGAGTATCCATGCGTCCGTAGGAATTCTGTGGTGCATTCTATAATGAGGGGGGTGGGGGAGACTAGGGTAAAGATTGATTACATCAAATGATATCATTAGACTGTTGGGAATAACCGGTAGATGTTGAATATGGTTTAAGAATTCAGGTGTGGAAGAAATAGACGTCGAGACGTCGCCATCTTTAAGTATGGGAATAATCATTTTAGCTAGAAACTAAGCTAACGGGGCTGTAGGAAAGAGATGAAATGCAACTATTGGTCTGAGGGGGATATCTGTCTTATGTACCTTAGGTAGTCCATAGATATAGGCTTGACCATGTAGATTCGAAAGAAAGTTTCGGAGTTCATCAGTTGTAATCAATTTGTTCCTACTAAGGATTCTGAGTTCTTTTTTATATATGGAGTTCGGGGGTAGTCTGATCTTCTGCTGTGGCCGGGGTGAATACCTCCGAGTTATACAAGATCTGATTCATCTTTGAAACGTAGTCCTTGGTATTCATTATGACAGTTCTGGATCCTTTGTCAGATCTTGTGATGACTAAGTTATTATTTTTAGTTATAGTTCTGCTAATCTGATTGGTATTAAAATTGTTAGTTGGTGTGTATGTAGATCTATTTAAAACGGAAATAACGTGGTTCCTAACGGAGTGTTTATCCTGCAAGTTCAGGCTGGAAATGGATGACTCTATTCCGGCTATTAAGCTTGAATCTTCATTAAAGTTTAAAAGAAAAGTATCCTCGTACGCTTCATATCTTTTACTTATACTTATCAGAGAATTCCAACTTTTTATGTATTATTTTATAGTTATCTGATTATATCTTTGAACAATTATGAATCCCGATCTTGATTATTACATGAAAATGATCCGACTCAAATCACTGGCTTTGGCAAGATGGAGGAAACATCTGGAATTCAACAAGATATGCGAATTACACAACTTCATCCCACCTTCCCTCAGGATCAAGGACCCCGTTGGAAACTAATACTCAAGAATGGCAATAGATGATATTCATATCAAATTATTACGAGCCCGTACTAAAGGGTGTTACTCAAAAATCCGCTTTTTATCAAAAACTGTCAAAGAACTTAATCGTATAGTTTCACAACATATCCCAGCTCGAAATATGGCAGTTTTACTGGGAGGAATTACCAGTGATATAAAAACTCAAACTCCATAATTAATGTCAGGCATGTCAACAAACTCTCATTTTGGTCCAAGAAATATAAAGTACACCTATCTCCCCAAAACCAGCAACAATCAATATTGAATTTGTCTAACTTTGTACCTTCCCCTGATCAAATCAAAATACTTTCGAAAGGCCTTAAACATAGATATCCATCAAAACTTGACAAAATCTCTTTAATAGCCGGAATAGAGTCATCCATTTCCAGCCTGAACTTGCAGGATAAACACTCCGTTAGGAACCACGTTATTTCCGTTTTAAATAGATCTACATACACACCAACTAACAATTTTAATACCAATCAGATTAGCAGAACTATAACTAAAAATAATAACTTAGTCATCACAAGATCTGACAAAGGATCCAGAACTGTCATAATGAATACCAAGGACTACGTTTCAAAGATGAATCAGATCTTGTATAACTCGGAGGTATTCACCCCGGCCACAGCAGAAGATCAGACTACCCCCGAACTCCATATATAAAAAAGAACTCAGAATCCTTAGTAGGAACAAATTGATTACAACTGATGAACTCCGAAACTTTCTTTCGAATCTACATGGTCAAGCCTATATCTATGGACTACCTAAGGTACATAAGACAGATATCCCCCTCAGACCAATAGTTGCATTTCATCTCTTTCCTACAGCCCCGTTAGCTCAGTTTCTAGCTAAAATGATTATTCCCATACTTAAAGATGGCGACGTCTCGACGTCTATTTCTTCCACACCTGAATTCTTAAACCATATTCAACATCTACCGGTTATTCCCAACAGTCTAATGATATCATTTGATGTAATCAATCTTTACCCTAGTCTCCCCCACCCCCTCATTATAGAATGCACCACAGAATTCCTACGGACGCATGGATACTCTGCAGGCATGATAACTAAATTAACCTCCTTAATATCGATTTGTCTGAACAATAGTGTTTTTAATTTTGACAAACGTTACTAAAGGCAATCTAAAGGTACTCCTATGGGCAGCCCTCTTTCTTCACCACTATCAGAAATAGTCATGCGGAAAATAGACAAGTTAATAACAGATCGTGTTCCAATAGATATCTTAACTTGGTTTAGGTATATAGATGACATATTTAGTATAATTAAAATAGATTCCTTAGACAAAATTCATACCAAATTAAATTCACTTTACCCTGATATACAGTTCACAATAGAAAAAGAAAGCAATAGTTCACTAGCCTTTTTAGACATTCTGATTACAAGACAGAATTGCAGATACATAACCAATGTTTACTATAAGCCCTCTTTCTATCCCTCCTATATTCACTACACATCATACTGCCCCCTTAGCCATAAGATTAACACCGTAAAAACCTTGTCGAAACGCATTTTCACACACTGTTCTTCGCAAGAATTCAAACAAATAGAAACCCAAAACGTAATCGGTCACCTGATGAACTCTGGATACCCAAAAATTTTCATACTCAGACATTTTTATAATCCCCAACAGCACCTTAATAGCCAAGTTTATAGATCCATATGCACCATCCCATTCTCTACTCATAGTGTCAACATTTCTAGATTCCTAAAAAATAACTATGGTATTCGTACCTTTTACACCAACACCCCCAAATTAAAAACAATAATCAGAAATCCCATAACCAAGAATAGTTTTCCCGTTACCCTACCTTTTTTCACAAACTCCGTATATTCATTAAAATGCTCAAACTGTAATAGTATATACATAGGAGAAACAGGCAGACGAATCAAGGACAGAATGGACGAACATCACAGAAACATTAGAAATAATGAACCCAAGTCCCTTATCGTACAACATATTAGACAAACAGGACATTCTTTTAACACATCCCAACCACAAGCATATTACTCTAATATCAACAGCAAATTCAAAAGATTAGTCGTCGAGGCGTTGCTCTCTTTGAAATACAATAGTATCAACCGACATATAGATCCCTGACGCATATAAAGCAATATTTCCATAAATTGTGTACCATAGTTGCCCTATGCCAGTTTGATTTACTTTGAAAAGTCTCAACTTAGCAGATTTATTCAATGTATCATAGTCTGGGTCGCGTGGATGTGAGATTCATTCACGCGTTACAAGATCAAATAGAGATACCATTTTTGTTTACAAACGTTACTTTTTGAAAATGTTTTTCTATAATTTCCTGTAGAAGGGCTGTTTTCGCCCGAAAGCTTGAATCTTCATTAAAGTTTAAAAGAAAAGTATCCTCGTACGCTTCATATCTTTTACTTATAAACTAATATATATTTATTTAAGGAACGACTTGTTCCAATACAAATATTGTTAAAACAAGCGAGCGATAAATCAAAAACAGAAATGTTGAAGCGTAGTAGTGTTAGTAGTGACGTCAGCACCGATGATGATAAAGTCAAAGTCTGCGTAACAATTACCTCCTTACTTTGTCTTTATTCCCACGATGCTGAGGTTCTCCAGGTGTTTCTTCATCTGGTCTCGGGATAGTTCCTTTGTGAAGATATCCGCCTCCAGGTCCTGAGATGGCTTATACAGAAGGCAGATGTCTCTGGATTCATAACAGTCTCTCAAGAAGTGGTACTTTCTGTTGATATGTCTACAGCGACTGCTTTGTTTAGGGTTGGAGATCCAGTTGATCAATGACTGACTGTCTGTATAGATCGCAGTTGGTTTTTCCATGAAATTCCATTCTTCCAGCTTTCGTAACAGGTTTATTATCCACTTGATTTGACAGCAGCTTTCACAAGCAGCTATCATTTCCGCTTCCATTGTGGAGAGGGCGACGAGTGGTTGTTTACTACTTTTCCAGTCTATAGTTGCTTCGCCGAGCTTCAATACATATCCGCCGTAAGATTTTCCATCAGGAGTGGTCGACCAGCTGGCATCAGTGTAGGACTTCAGGATTCCAGTCTTCCCTCTTTCAAATTTCACTCCTAGGTCAATTGTTCCTCGTAGGTATCTCATCACTCTTTTGATTGCTGTCCAGTGCATCTGTTTTGGTTGTCTGGAGTACTGTGAAAGTTTGCTAGTGATGTAAGCGATGTCGGGTCTGGTGTTAACAGCTAGAAACATTAGCATTCCAAGGGCTTCTTGGTAAGTGTGCTGATCACAATTGTCATCTTCAATATGATTGTCCAAATTGATTCTTTGGAACCTGGTGTTGAACTTCCTTACAATTTTCCATTCCATATTTCTGCAATATTTGTTGTACATAGTGGCTTTGCTGTAGCGAAATTCCCTCCTTGTCTTGTATGATCTTGATTCCCAAAAACATGCCTTTACATGTTACATCCTTTATTTCCAGGTGATGTCTTAATTTATTGATGAATCTGTTTGAGGTATCTTCAGAATCTGAGACAGTGATAAAGTCATTAACATATATCCCTACATAGAAGTATTTGTCTTCATTCTCCCATTTAAATAGGCAAGGATCAGATTTAAGTTTTTCCAGTCCACAGTCATGAAGTACTTGACTGAATTTCTCATACCACGATCTTCCGGATTGAGGTAGACCGTAAATACTTTTGTTGAGTTTGCAAAATTTTTTTTCTGTCTTGGACAAATCCAGCAGGTTGTTCCATGAATATTGTGTTTTCAATGTTTCCATTTAGATAGGCTGCTTTCACACCAAATAGTTTAATGACTGAATCTTTTGTTGCTGCCATTGACAAAATAGTCCTGAGGGTGGCATTTTTAATTACAGGGCTGAAACTTTCGTTGTAATCTCTTCCTGGGATTTGGTTGTATCCCATTGCAACAAGCCTAGCTTTGTAAGTTTTGTTTTTGTTTTCTTGGTCTTTAGATATTTTGAACACTCATTTACTTCTGACAACTTTAGCGTTTACAGATCTAGGTACCAGTTCCCATACTTGATGCGAGTACATGTTTTGTATTTCCTCAAGCATTGCGTTCTCCCAATGTTTCTTGTCTTCGCATGTGATGGCTTCATCATAGTCTTTCGGAATGGTTTCATTCGTAGTAGCCAGAACGTAGTCATCGAATCTTTTAAGTATTGTACATGTTCTTTGTGGTCTGTCTGATCCACTTGACTCTGTCTGTCTGTTGATCATGCTATCTGGTGCTGGCTCTTCAATATCAACATCTGATAGAACATGATTGTCCAGTTGTTCATCCTCCTGAATGAAGAAATAAGTGTCAGTGTCCGTATTATTATCACTTTGTTTTTCTTCCGAGATGACATTATTGTTCTCTCTGAAGTGAATGTCTGCGGTTTCAAGAATGACTCTCGCTGTGATATCAAATACTCGATAAGCTCTTCTGCATCTTGAATAGCCCACAAATATTCCTCTCTTATATTTAGCTTCTAGTTTGTGTCTTTGATGATTCTCGAGTTTATAGAAGACTTCACAACCAAATCTCATGATGTGAGAGACGGATGGCTTTTTACCTTTCCATTTTTCCATAGGGGTAGTGTCTGTGTCATTGGTTGTGGGAGTTAGATTGTACAGATATGCAGCTTTATTCACAGCTTCTGCCCAGAAGTGTAGGGGTAATTGGGAGTCTGCCAGAAGTGTTCGGCCTTTGTCTAATAGTGTTCTGTTAGCTCTTTCAACTCTCCCATTTCTTCTTGGGGTGTTCGTTGTAGTTATTTCATGTTTAATTCTTTTGGATTCTATGAAGGTTTCAAGGTTTTTATTAATAAATTCTGTTCCGTTATCTGTTCTAAGTCGTTTTAGTTTTGAGTTTAGCTCGTTTTCTCTCTTTACAATAGACTTTTTCAAAACTTCTGCTGCTGAGAGTATATCTTTGAGAAATTCTACAAATATTCTCCTAGAAAACCCATCTATGATGGTCAAGAAATATTTACTTCCGCCCAAGGAGTTTATTCTCATTGGACCACCGAGATCGACATAAATGGCTTCAAAGGGGTAGCTTTCCTGATTGCTATCTGTGTGAACATAGGGTACTTTGGTCATTTTTCCCAAGGAGCAAGCATCACATTGATCAAGGGTACCATTTATAGAGTCCAAGCCTTTTAGAAGATTGTTCTTCAAAATCAGGTCTAATTTGTTGTCACTAGGATGTCCTAACCTTCTGTGCCATGCAGTCCTAGAATTGTCCTTTGAAATCAAGCAATGTTCATTTGGAACATGAGTTGCTTCAGATAAACGTGATAGGTTCAATGTGTACATGTTACCATCAAAGTTGCCTGTTCCTATTAGCTTGTCATCAGAAGAGTATATGTATGCTCCTTCAGAATTCAAAAGAACAGAGTTCACTCTTCTTACCACGCTTGGAATGAACATTAGATTTCCTTTCAGGTATGGTACATGGAGGACATTATTCAGGGTTACAGCGTTGTTAAGTTTGTCCTTACCTTGTACAGTAGCTTGGATTGATCCTGATGAGGCAGATTCGATGTGTCTCCCTTTTTCCGCCACTTGTATGCTTCTTCTCTCCTCCGTCTTGTGCTCGATCCATTCACCATGGGAAGTCATGTGGCTTGTGCACGCAGAATCAATTATCCACACGTCCTGAGTCGTCGGGCGTTCCTCCCTTGTGATTACATGTAGTGCGTATTCTGAAGTGGAGTTTCTTCGTTGGGATGGTTCCTCCGTTCGTTCTTGGATTGCTGATATGGCCGTGTCTTTGATTTGTTTTGGTCCTTTATGGTAGTTCCTTGTACTGGCCATGTTATTTTTTTTGTTGTATTCTTTTGATTTCCTTTGTTGTTAGGGTTGAACCAACAGTCTTTCTTGAAATGTCCTTTTCTTTTGCAAATGAAGCATGACTTTTCTTTGAATTGGTTGCCAGATGATCTGAAAGCATTTTCATGATTTTTGCTTCTGCCCTGTCTTTTCTTCTCGAAATCCAGTAGAGTTTGTCTCAGGTCTGGTAAGGAGATTTCTCTGTTCATTGACAGTGCTGCTGTGATCGTGTCAAAGTTAGGTGTTAGTCCTTCAACAATATATCGTACAAGTTCTCTTTCTGTTACAGTCTTTCCTAGCTGGGTGATCTCTTGTGCCAGTTTCTGTGCTCGTACAATATACATGTTAAAATTTTCATTTGGGTTCAATTTTAGTCTGGCTAGATCCAACATTAGGTCTATCCTTTTATTTTCTAGAGATCCTTCAAACCTTTTCTTTATTTCGTACCAAATTCTTTTGGCCCTTTTATCGCCTCGAAAGATGATTGTTAAGTCATCCGAAAGTGACAATATTATTAGGCTGTATGCTTCCCGATTCTTTTTTTCCAAATATCATATTCTAGTTTATTTTTTTGTAAAGTCTGGCTCGTCATTAACAATTACGTCCTCAAAGAGATCTTTTGAATCTAGAATTGCTTCCATTTTCATGGACCACGTTGTATAGTTGTTTTCTGTTAACTCTTTGATTTTTGCTAAGTTATGTGTATCCATTTTCATTCAATTTTTCTTTCTTAATTGGCGGTTAGTCCAATTATTTAATTTCTTTTTGATTTAAATGGATCAATTGACGGTTATTCCAATTCGCGCGCCCAAACCACGCTCTGCTACCAAATTGATAGGCTTAGCAAAAATACAATGTTTTTTTTTAAGGATTTCAAGTTGTTTTGTACTCACGCATTTTGTAGTTAAGAGGACATCCCTTTTGATACAAACTAATATATATTTATTTAAGGAACGACTTGTTCCAATACAAATATTGTTAAAACAAGCGAGCGATAAATCAAAAACAGAAAGGTTAAAGCGTAATAGTGTTAGTAGTGACGTCAGCACCGATGATGATAAAGTCAAAGTCTGCGTAACAATTTCCCATAGAAACATACAAGATAAAGAGAATTTCCCTTAGCAACAGACAAGAATTGAGAGAATTCCCCATAGCAACATACAAGATACAGAAAATTTCCCTTAGCAACAGACAAGAATTGAGAGAATTTCCCATAGAAACATACAAGATACAGAGGATTCCCCATAGCAATATAGAGAATTTCCCATAGCAACATACAATATTTTTTTTTATAAAAGCTAAGAATTCGCTAAGGAATCCTTACCTATAATATATGAAACAATAGTATTTTTTCATAGCAACAGACAAGATGTCCACATAACACAGTATACAAGAAATAATAGAAAATTTTCTCTCTCTACAAAAACAACAAAAAAGAGAAAGTTCCTTAATAAGAGCAGACAAGAAACTAAACTGATTCTTATCATTACTCAAGAAACAAAAGCTATTATATTATGAAAACAAGCAAAAATAGAGATTTTCACATAACAGACAAGAAAACGTTATCCACCCCAATTCTATATACAGTTATCAGCGTCATGCGTTCTTAATTCTGTCACCGTTTGCTTTTGGTTCAGTGGTAGAATGCTCGCCTTCCACGCGGGCGCCCCGGGTTCGATTCCCGGCCGATGCATTTTTTTTTTACAATTTTTAAAACTCATTTATATTATTAAAATATATGTGCTTTTCCTGTCTATGTACAGATTTATGGTCTATGTACCGAATTATAACTTTATCTGTCTATGTACTGTTGGCCTCCGTAGGCGTCTCTTACTGGGAAAAAGAAAGAGAGGATTCTATTTAGTTATTAACTAATAGATGCATTTATTTAAGGAGCGAACCGCTTCAACACAATAGTTACAAAAACCAAAAAGCGAGTGGGGGGAAAAGTCAAAAACAAAGTGTCTCGCGTAGTGGTGGCGTGATCGTAGCGAGCCAATAGGAGAGCGCCATTCAGGTGTCGGTAAAGGTCGGGATGGCGCCTACATTCGGCCATTCCTGGATTCCAATCGTCCTCGATTGAACTTTGCGTTGCAGGAACGTCGTGGGTTGCGTCAGAGAGGGTTTCTTCTTCTTTAGGTTAATCCAACATGGCGTCGCGCATCCTTTGTTGTTGATTAATCACTCCAGCAATTATTCTTTCTTCAGGGTTATCCCACTTCTGAAATTCTGTTGGCTTCCGTAGGCGTCTCTTACTGGGAAAAAGAAAGAGAGGATTCCATTTAGTTATTAACTAATATATGCATTTATTTAAGGCGCCAATTTATAATTGTAACAAATGGTATTTGAATAAAAACATTCAATCGGGTAAAACACGGGCGTTGCCCGGGTCATTCAGCTAGTAAGAACATACCAAGAAGCGAGAACTGCCGCTAAAAACGTCCATGTTCCTGAAATATGACCAGACAAGATAGGAGACAGAACACTCCGTGGGTTTCGCCACAGTTCACCTTGGCCCGGGTCCATGATTGCCAGGTGAACAGGTGGTGGCCAGAATTTCTTGCCCGACTGCCCTTACACACTCCTCTAAGTTCACAGCATATCTTGAAAACACCTTTTTTTAATTTAACTAAATCAACAAGCAATCCAGGACCAGGTCTCTTTAACCATTTTTTTTATCTCTCTAGCTTTTGGGCCAACATGCCCTTCAACAGGAGACCTAGAAATATCACTTCCAGCCAATTATACTTATATATTATAGGTTGATCAATAAATATTCGAGATAAGAAAGAAGAAGAATCAATATATAGCCATCAGTTAAATGTTTCTGAACTCCATAATAAGCATACGTTTTTAAGATCGAATAAATAAACCCATATCATAGGTATAGATTAAAAAATCCAATCTTTTTATATAAAAATAATAATTTTAAACGCTTCATTGTGCAGCTGAAAGTCTTCAATTTTTTATTTTTTTATTTTCTTTTTTAATAGGAGGAAATTATATATTTAAATGAACGTTTCTCAAGATGGGAACGGAGCCATTTTACCAAAGATGGCCATTCACACTGTAATATGAATATGATAGATAATAAGTATAGTGCTCTCTTTAAATGTATATTATTTCCATTAAAATTCAGTTGTCCAGATTTCCTGAGACATAAGATGCAAACAGCTCTATCCTGCTTAGACTGACCAACCTCAATCCTACTTCTATGGCCAGACTTCCAGACTCGACCTCAGCATGGAACAACCTGGTCAACTGATTCAACTCAGCAATCCACTCAGGACGTAGTTAAAAGTGTCTATCACTAGTCCATACTGGTGAGCTGGACAGCCCGGGTAGTTGCTCCAGGAACCTGGGTTATATCTCCCTTCATAAAAATGCCAGGAAGGGAAGGAGGTACTTGTATAAGTAGGATCCCTGGAAAGTTTTTCTCTTTCTTTTGTTTTGTTTTCTGTTTTGTTCAGGAGAACCTGATGGGGCTGACGGCCTTAATAAAAAGCCTTGTGGGTATAATTAGAATTTCAAAAATTCTCCCTTTTCCCTCAATATTTTGCTATATTCATTGTTAGTGAAAGGCACGCCCGCGCGAGAAGAAAGAAAATAGTTCTGAACAGTTTTCAACCAACACCACCGCCGGCGACGGCGGTGACGCCAAGGTCGGCGCGCATGCGCGGCGGCGGCGGTCACGTGGGAAGCACAGGCGTGGGCCCCTTCGAATACTGACCGCCATCTCGGGCTGAAGTTCTCTCCCATCCATCCGTTTGAATCAAACATTTTCCAACTTCTTTTTTACTGAATATTTAATTGTAACATAATATTAATATCTATATTTATCCTGAATAAATTAAAATACCACGGATGAATAATTGAATCATTTTTTCAATATCAAACGAACCACCTCAATACAAAATTGATCACCTTTGCTTGAGACCATTTCAATCCAAACGAACCTATATCATAGTGTACTATTAAAAAGTGTACCGAACATTCATGATGATATAGAAGGTAGATAGTAGGATATAGAGAAGGTAATAAACTGCTTAAAACCTCAGTTGAGAGAGAGAGATTGAGATAGAAACTGATTTATTACAATGTACATATAAGATTATATAAGGTTAAATACAGGATAAATATATATGAATATAAATAAGATTATATAATGATAAATATATGATTAAATATATATCCTTACTAGATGGTGTGGAACTAACACCTACTCACATATTCTCATGCCCAGCAATGGCCGCAGCCTTGCAGAAAATTGACTTAGACCCAGAGCAGCAGCTTTACACACCCAAGATAGTGGATATTGCTGCTGCTGTAATGGAGATGCATGGAGACATCTGAGACTCTTCTTTGGACACGACAACAACAACAACAACGGGTGACCCGGGCTTCGCCCCGGGATTGACCCGTGTGCATATCTACCCGAGTGATATATATTTAGATAAGATTTTTTTTATAATTGTTTGTTATTAGCATTATATATTTGTTTGCATCAGCATAATTTAATCTAAACTTTGATAGAGGGCGCTGTTCGTGAGATAAGTAGAATAATTTGAATATATAGTTTTAATAATTGATTTATATATTTTTTAAAATAGCCTATCGTCTTCCCAGTATTTTTTTTTACTTATGTATGGAAATTTTGGTTTGAATTAGTGAATTACTGCGAGTTTGTATACCGGACATACAAACAAACAAACAAACAAACATACAAACATTCATTTTTATATATATACTAGCGGGTGTACCCGGCTCCGCCCGGGTTTTACTCGAGGGAAGTTGTTTTCTTGGCCGACTGTTTTACATATGGTGTTATCTTAAAATTGCTTGTTTTGAATAATTTTCAGATTGAGATTATTAGCTAGTATGTAAAAAAATTAACTCTGTTGAAATTTAATTTTGTATTTTATATAAATAAAATTAACTCTGTTGATTTTTTTTTTTGTATTTAATCGATAACAGCGAAGTTACGCATGTTAATGTTAGGAAAAATATTTTGATGTTAAGCAAAACCTGCTCCATCTCGTTTTACATAAATGTTGAAAATTTGGTCGAAATTAATGCATTGTAACGAAAATCTTTAGCGAACACCACTTATGAAATTTCCATTCTATTAATATAGATATCTATAAACATGAAATCCAAAATCGATGTTTGTTATCGCTTTGCGCAAAATCTACAGAATAAATCTTTATGAAATTTCGCATGTAGGTAGCTGAAGATTTCGTTTAACATATAGGCTATTCAGAAAACTAAAAAAGTTAATGTGCTTTTTTTAAAAAATAAAAAACCAAAAAGCGTTAGTTCCAGCCTTTTACCGCTTGGGCGCAGCACTGGTCGCGACGATAAATGAATTTGATTGGTTAATAATTAACACGTGGTTTGTTTACACGATGAATGTTAGTTTGTTCACACGATGAATGTTTTTAAGAGGTAAGATTATCCAATCGCTGTGAAACTTTAAGGAGTTATTTACTATACTACTGGGAAGATTTCTGGTTTGAATTTGATTTGAAATAAATATTCTTTGCAATTTTATTTGCAAATTTTCTACTTTCACTCGCAAGCAGCGCCCTTCTAGCGGCGTCTGGTGAAATTATATTTATAAATTGTAACAATGCTTAAAATGTTTTCCAAGTATAATAAATTTAATTTGAGAATTTAGAAATATAATATTCCAATGACGTAAAAAATACTTGGCATTTCAATATTAATATATATTTAAAGAAAAAATTGTAACGTTTTTGTGTTAAATGTTAAAATGTAATGTTAAAATATATTTTTACATTGTTAATTTAATTTGCTGCTGTTTTATAAAAATGATGATGCAACTTTAATTGTTGATGTGAAAATATCTTTATTTACGGAGCTGCTAACCATAATAAATGATTTTTGAGCCCCCAATTGTTGTTGTTGTTTATTATCGTTTGTTTATATAAAAAAATTACATTGTATGTGATGATGATAACAAAAATGAATTTTTAAATCTATATTAATAAAATGCAAATTTCATAAGTGTTGTTCACTAAAAACTTTCGTTACAATGCATCAATTTCAACCAAATTTTCAACATTTATGTAAAACGAGATGGAGCAGGTTTTGCTTAACATCAAAATATATTTCCTAACATTAACATGCGTGACTTCGGTATTATCGATTAAATACAAAAAAATCAACAGAGTTAATTTTATTTATATATAAATACAAAAAAAAAAAATCAACAGAGTTAATTTTTTTACATACTAGCTAATAATCTCAATCTAAAAAAATATTCAAAACAAGCAATTTTAAGATAACACCATATGTAAAACAGCCGGCCAAGAAAACAACAACGATATTACATCTTTCTCACATATTCACACACAATCTTGATTAATAATTAAAACTAATCTTTAACATTGTTTATTATACTTCATAATATATAATATTCGTTAGGCAAACTTTCACTCGGAATAAAACCCGGGCAAAGCCGGGTACACATCCGCTAGTTAATATTGTCACTGAATAATTATTTTAAATATTCTGTGGTATATCATCATTAATATTTGCATAGTCATCACCCCTTACCATTCTTGTATATTATTACTTGTAAATAATTTTTTAGAAATAGTTGGCATTTTATAAATAAATTATTTTTACTTAAACTTTTGTTATACTCGTTATCACTACCGTGACAACTGGTGGAGAAGCTGGAATATTCCCTCGACGCCCAAGCCGTTAGAAGAAGCCGAAGACTACAAGGACTAGAACCTGAAGAAAACATTGCTATGATCAAGCAAGAGACACAGACAAAAATGGGTGAGTACCACTTTCAACCTTTTAGAAACCCTTCTATTTTAACTGGAGAACGCAACCAGAATCCAGAAAAATGGTTGAAAGAATTCCATCGCGTCGCTCGCTACAACTGCTGGGATGATTCAATGTGCCTCGCAAATGTTTATTTTTTCCTCCAAGGAACAGCGCACAGATGGTACGAAAATGTTGAAGAGAAAATTAATTCATGGGATATTTTTGTGAAAATATTTTCTCAGAATTTCGGACATCATGTCACCCAAAAAGATCAGCTCGCAGAGAACCTCAAAACTCGAGCTCAGAGGAAGGAGGAGACCAGTGATTCCTACATTCAAGATGTTCTCCATCTGTGCAGAGAAGTGAATCCGGCTATGATGGAAAATGAAATAGTCGCACACTTGACGAAAGGAATATCGGAGGAGATATACCAGTCAATAATCATTTTAGACATCGCAACTATCGATGTGTTCATCAAATGGTGCCGAAAAATCGAGGCTTCAAATAAAAAACGTGTAAATAAACCTGTAGTATTCGACAGATTACCGAATGTTGCCGCCATCGATTCAGCAGTCTCTGAATCAATGGAAGACTTAATCCGACGCATCGTGCGTGAAGAAGTTCATCGCGCACTAAATCCGGAGTCAACTACCCCTGAACCATCTTCTCTGAAAGAAATTATCCGAGAAGAGATTGAAAAAAACGTAGCAGCAATTTCGAAGCCTATTCAAAGGCCTCCGCCACGACAGTCGTACCCCAACCAAACACGTACATTCAACCAGGTTCCACGACGTCAGTACCCTACCCAAACACCCATATATAGCCAGACGCCACCACAACGAAGAACGGATGAATGGAGGACGCATGACAACATCCCAATATGCTTTAATTGCGGCCGCCCAGGCCATGTTAAGCGCTATTGTAGAGAACGCCGACAATGGACGCAGAGACCCGAAGGACATGCACCAAGCACCCAAGAACTTCAAATGGGTAACCACCAAGCCATAAGAAGCCAAATCTACCGCAGACAATCGCCGTATCCAAACAGAGGAAGATCCCCAAGACGCCAGTCCATTTCCCCAGGCCGCCATACAAGCCAATCCCCACGCCGCTACAATCTAGAAAAAAAACTAAATGTCGCGTCTTCTTTCGAGGGGGAAGCCGCGGGTGTGAAAAACCCTCCATCGTCGACAGCCGCTAAATTACAACAAAATTATGTCGAAATCATCATTGATGACATTGCATTTTCTGCTCTGGTCGATTCAGGTTCCTCTTTTTCAGTTATCTCTGATGGATTGAGACGACAATTAAAAAAAACCATGTTCAAAGATAGCGGAATGACTCTGAAAGTTGCTGATGGCAAGAATGTAACATCGATCGGCCGATGCACAATCAGCTTGAGCATCAATGGATTGGAACAGCCGCTTGAGTTTATCGTCCTCCCTAATAGTAACCCAAGTATTATCCTCGGATGGGATTTCCTAGAGGCATCAAATGCCGTGATTGATTGTGGACGCGCCGAAATCAGATTGGAAGAGGCCAAAGGTTGTACTAAATTCACCAGCTTCCATGGGAAAGGTTGTGGCTAGCAGAAGCGTCGTAATCCCAGCCGAATCAACCAAACTAATAAATGTTATGAGTGAAAAGCTTAATGGGCAAAATCAGGTAATTTTTGAACCTTTGAAAAAGGTATTGATAGGAAAAGGGTTAACACTTCCCTGTGCATTATTCAGGCTTTCCCATAATAAAGGAAAACTTTGGATCGTAAATTCTAGCACCACAGCTCAAATAGTCCCTAAGGGAATGTGCCTGGGAAAAATTCAAAAGGTTGAAGAAAATAACTTGACGGCTATTTCAGAATGTTCTGAATTTAATAAGGAGGTGAAAAATGCGAATCATACCAGTCATGCTGATAAAGGTGACTTTAAATTTTTACAAAATTTAATTAGTCATGATTTATCAGAAGAGCAGCATTCTCAAATCTTATCAATTTTAAAACGATATGAAAAAATATTTGATGAAAATAATGAACCTGTAAAGCAAACTTCAGTAACCAAACATAAAATTGAAACTGGAAACCATCAGCCTATTAAGCATAGACCATATCGAGTCTCCCCTACAGAACGCCAAGCAATCCAAACGGAAGTGAACAAAATGCTAGACGCCGGGATTATACGTCATTCAGAAAGTCCATGGTCATCGCCGGTTATTTTAGTGAAGAAGAAGGATGGTAACTGGCGTTTCTGTGTGGATTACAGACGACTAAACAAAGTTACTAAAAAAGACGTTTACCCACTACCCCGAATCGATGATACACTTGACTCCCTGAAAGGAGCCAAATTGTATTCATCAATGGACCTTCGTTCAGGATATTGGCAAATAGAAGTCGACGAAGCAGATAGAGAAAAAACTGCCTTTATTACCCCTGACGGACTCTACGAATTCCTAGTCATGCCCTTTGGCCTGTGCAATGCCCCTGCAACATTCGAGCGCATGATGGACAAGATATTGGAAGGCCTGAAATGGACGATGGCCCTCTGTTATTTAGACGACATCGTGGTGTATTCCAAATCGTTCAATGAACATTTACACCGGCTTGAAATCATACTACAATGTCTTAACAAAGCCGAGCTGCGCCTCAACCCAAAAAAGTGTATTTTCGGAACCAAACGAATCAGAGTGTTTGGACACCTCGTCGATAGTAAAGGTATTTATCCCGATCCAGAAAAGATTGAAGCTATCGCCAAGTTTCCAACCCCAAAATCTATAACAGATGTGAGAAGCTTCATTGGCCTATGTTCCTATTATCGTAGATTTATCGAAAATTTTGCTGAGAAAGCCGCTCCTTTACATGAAGTCCTCAAAAAAGATAATAAATTCACGTGGAACTCTGACCAACAGGATGCTTTTGATTCCTTGAAAAAAGCATTGATGTCTGAACCTGTTCTTGCCTATTTCGAAGAACAACTGCCAACCGAGCTTCATACTGACGCCAGCGGTTATGGAATTGGAGCTGTCCTCGTACAGATCAACGATGGGAAAGAGCGGCCAGTTGGTTATGCTTCAAGAACTTTATCTAAGGCGGAGAAGAATTACTCAACAACGGAAAGATAATGCTTGGCCGCAATATGGGCCATCAACAAATTTCGACCGTACCTTTTTGGTCGTGAGTTTGTCATCGTCACTGACCACCACGCTCTTTGCTGGTTATCTAACCTGAAGGACCCGACAGGAAGACTAGCAAGATGGGCTTTAAAACTCCAAGAATACAATGTAACGGTTGTTTATAAAAGTGGACGCAAACACCAAGATGCCGACTGTCTTTCTCGGAATCCTCTCCAACTTGAATCAGAAGAAGCATACAATGATGAGTATGATGATATACCCTCAATAACTGCTCTGACGTGCTTCGAGGCTGAACAAAGAAAATACCCTAAAATTAATAAATTGATAGATGAAACAGAAAGATTTGGTGCAGAATCAAAAGGATATGAAATGTTAAAAGGAACCTTATACAAAAAGAATTTCGACCCCCTGGGAAACCAAACACCTTTTAGTTATTCCCAAGCACTTACGCTTAGAACTATTGAAAAGTTTACACGACGCTCCCACAGCAGGTCACCTTGGATTTTCGAAGACATATGAGAGAGTTAAAAACAAATATTTCTGGCCAGGACTTCTCCGGGACATACGGAAGTATGTCGCTCATTGTAAAGAGTGCCAAAGAAAGAAACAATCAACTCAAAAGCCACCCGGACTACTTAAAGCCTAACCTCCTGCAACCTCCCCTTTTCAGAGAGTTGGAATGGACCTCCTTGGAAGATTTCCCAAGTCTGATACTGGTAATAAATGGATCATAGTCTGTACTGACTATCTTACTCGATTTGCCGTTACTAAAGCATTACCCACAGGGGAAGTAAAAGAAGCAGCCAAGTTCTTAATGGAAGATGTTGTTCTCAAGCACGGAGCCCCCAGAGAAATCATCACGGACCGAGGACGAGTATTCCAATCCAAGTTGATTGCGGAACTCACCAATCAATGCTCGTCGATACATCGGTTCACGACAGCGTATCATCCCCAGACGAATGGACTGACGGAGAGGTTAAACAAAACCTTAGCCAACATGATCGCTATGTATGTAAGTGTTGAACAGAAGGACTGGGACGTAATCCTGCCCTACGTCACGTTCGCCTACAACACGGCAAAACAAGATACGACAGGTTTTACCCCTTTTAAATTGATTCATGGACGCGAAGCCGAAACAACTGTAGACACTCTTTTCCCAAATCCGCATGAAGATCTCCAAGAGGATTACAGTCAGAAGATTGCCTCGCGAGTCGAAGAGACTAGGCAGCTAGCAAGATTAGAAACATTGAAAGCCCAAGAAAAGGACAAGGCCAGATATGACTCAAAGCACGAGGCAATGGATTACAACGTTGGTGACCTGGTATGGATTTTCATCCCGATAAGAAAGGTGGGACTCTCAGAAAAACTGATGAAAAGGTACTTCGGGCCATACAGGGTTACTCGGAAATTCTCTGACGTGACCTTCGAAGTTGAACCTGTGGACCAACCAACCAGGAGACGCCAAACAAGAGACCTTGTCCATGTACTGAGAATGAAACCCTACCATGACCCTGAGGACCAAGCTGATCTGTTCAAGTGATAATTACAGCGGGACGCTGTTCATCTAGGAAGGGGGCAATGTCACTGAATAATTATTTTAAATATTCTGTGGTATATCATCATTAATATTTGCATAGTCATCACCCCTTACCATTCTTGTATATTATTACTTGTAAATAATTTTTTAGAAATAGTTGGCATTTTATAAATAAATTATTTTTACTTAAACTTTTGTTATACTCGTTATCACTACCGTGACAATATATATAATTCATTGTGAGAGAAAAAAAATAATTAATTATCAAATTCACAAAAGTGACAATATCTTATTTAAAATATAATAAATGTTTTCAAAAGTTATGTGTTTTTCAAAAATATATTTATATACGTTTATAAATCAATATATAGGTGGATTGGATGATTTCTAGAATCGTTTTAACAAATGTTCGTTAAGCAAACTTTTACTCGGATAAAAACTGTGCGAAGCCGGGTACATTCGCTAAATACAGTTATTTACAAATCTTCGTTTGTGGCAAAATACTATTCCTTCAACTTCAAATTACCGAGTTGACCAATTAATACTGATTTTTTTCAACTTATCGAGTATTTTTCAAGGGACCGGGAAAAAATTATCGAGAGTGTAGACAAGTATAGATTCAGTAGGGATTGGATGTTTGCTAGAATCGTTTTAACAAATGTTTGTTAAGCAAACTTTTACTCGGGTAAAAATCGGGCGAAGCCGGGAACATATATATATGTTTGTCGGCTATGCAAGCCCTCAATATGTAACTAATCTCGCTGAAATTTGAACAGGACAGAGAGTTAAATCTGGAAGAGTTTTTTTGTCGCACTTTAACCAAGAAAAATTATATTTAACCAAGTACTGAGCAACAATATTTTTTTAGTCAGAAATGATGATAACAATATTGCCGTATCATGCTTGATTGCTTTAAAAAAATCTTTTGGAGAATATTTACTAAAGCAGGACCATGGGCGAAGCCAGATAATGATTAATAGTAGGCAGGAACAAAATCTACCAGCGAAACATTCACTCGAGCAGAAGACACACGAAGCCAGGTCATCTCTATATATAAAATATCGTTTCTCGGCCTTTTGGCTAAGATCATGTAGTATATCTCTAGATATATATTTTTTATGTATATCTTTTTAAAAATCTATTCAGTAGAGAGTGGATATGTTTGTTCGAAAAATAAATTTCATATATTATATAAATATATGACGTAAGGAATATAATTATCATTATTATCATAATATTCTGTGTGTTCCCGAATATTATTATCAATAATATTCGTTAGGCAAACTTTCACTTAGATAAAACCCGGGCGAAGCCGGGTACACATCCGCTAGTAAATATATATAATTGATAAATATACATATATAAATTATATAGTCTTCATTGGTGGTGCCCACCGCGGGAAAGGCTGCCACCGATGGACTACAAGAGTTCTTTCCCACAGAGTGAGCAGGTCGATGTGATGGCTGGCGTTGCCCACCTCAAGACCAAGCCTGACCAAGATGGTAGCCTTCTTTACACTGGTCAACTTCATTGCCTCGGGTTGGAAGCCGACGCTGAAGAGCCAGACCTGCAGATCTAGGGGAACTTCGCAGGAGGCGAACACCTCCCGGAAGAGAGAGACAATGACAATTAACATATTTTTATTGACATCTTGTAAATACAGGAAAGTGCACAGTCCGCACTATTTATGAGAAATTAATAATAATTAAAATGATGATAAAAACGAAAAATAGTGCACAGTCCGCACTATTTATGAGAAATTAATAATAATTAAAATGATGATAAAAACGAAAAATAGATATAAAGAATATGCTATGTACAATGACATTGTACATGCCGCCTCAGCCACCGCTGCAGAGCTTGGTGGAAGATCGCCAGCGGGTCACCAGCGCTACCACGCATTTCACAAACGTTTAAGAAAACGTAGATCGCATGCTTCGCCGCTGAGGAAATGGTGATGGCGTGGTCGTCGAGGTCCACCGCGAAGATCCAGGGCGGCAGGTCCGGCCGCCGCCCGATGATGGAGAACACCTATCGGATGAGAGGGCGGACGGCGCTACAGGACCAGTAGCGGTGTGCCAGCGACAGGTCGCTGGAGCCGCAGACGGGCTGGCTCGACGCCGGGGGCCCGAAAAGAGAGATATTATAAAATCCTGATAATATTTCATGCAAAACGCTAGAGTAAATTTTTCAGCTAAATTTCGCTTTCTTAAATTTATAATGTTTTATATTTCAGCACATAAAAAGTAGAACTTTCCATTATATATTGATTTATAAATATTCTCATAGTCTCACCTGGAGTCGATCATTCAGTGGAGGTTGAGTTAGATCAGGTCAATTTTGATTTCACAAAGGTGTTTCTCTATTGAGGCAATGAATTAATTGAAGTCAGCTCTTTATATTTGGTTTTTAAAGTATTTACTACGTAGGAAGTGGTTGAGGTTCTTGAAGAAGATGTTCACAATTGACAATTAAAATAATTTATTGCCATAGCGAAGGAAATGGACGTTGGCTCTATGACAATTGTCAGAACTATCCATGAGAACCTTGGTCTTAAGTCCCATTCCCTTTGGAAAGGCCAGTTTCTGACTGAGAATATGAAGGATAACAGAAAAAGAAATGGCTGTAACCCTCTTCAACACATAAAGTCTTTATTAAGACACCAGTCAGATTCTCTCCTCTCTCGTTGCCGGCTTACAATGATATCCCCGTGATGATCAATCACCATCATGCAGTAGGCCCTCCTCAACAACCTGAAACATGATTCTTGTGGCATGCTGAATTTCTTATCTGATAAAAATAACTTTGACGTGGACCAAAAGATAAATTCCAGGACTGCATCCGCACTGGCCTCATGACTGTTGTAGCTAATAATAGAAACTACATTGAATAAATCAAAACTATAACCTTTTATCTATTACTGTGCCAAATTTCATTTAAAATTTTGGATTTTTGCCTGGAATAAATTTCAGTTAAATTCCATTGTGGTTATTCCCAATTTACCTGATTAACCCAGTAGTTATCCGCTATATTGGTACAAAGAGAAAGAAACCAAAGCCAAGGTAACTCATATATCAATTGAGAACAAATGTAGAAAATGGAAAACCGAAATAAAAATAATGTACCTAGAAAAAAACACGAGAATAACAGTCCATCTTAGAAGAGACAAGACACCGAATTCAAGATCACACACAAGACTCTAACTTTGTAAATATATAAATACACTGTAAATGTGAAGAACCTGTACATATTATCCATTGAAAATAACATAAGCTAGGTTGTTCTTTTTGAGCGGTACCTGATAAAGTGATTTTGGAACAGGAAAGCTATAGTGGTGGTATCGCCGAGATATAGGAAGCTGTGGCACCAGTGATAGACCACTGGTGCAATATTGGATTAGGACAGTGTTTTGGAGCTACGTCATGGCCCAAGCGTTGCGCTGAGCGTCGCCATTTGTCATATGGAATCCACTTCTCATCGCGTCACAATATGTTCGAGGAACGGTCGTTCTTGTTGTGTAGAAGTAGCGCCGACGTCGCTTTAACACGGCGGTTTTCTTCATTTTTGATCTATTTGTTTATCATCCATTTATTGAGCTTTTTTAAAACCATTTTAATTTGACTAAAATGGTGACCAACTGTAGAGTGATCGACGTTGACTTCTGATAACTTCTCGAGAAGTTTTGAGGCGTCTGCTTCGATTACCATCTTTAATTGATTATTGTCAACCTATGACGGCAGTTCAAGACCTCTTTCTTCAAGATTAGTACCATCTCAGGCGCGGAATTGGCGAATTACTTATACGTAGTGCGTTCAAAAGTGACCCATCCCTTCATGTTCTCATGGTATTTAAAGTTATTTACGTAATATTTTAATTTTCAAGTTGATAATTCGCAAAGCAAAATTACTCGAAATTCTTGTTTAGTGAACGAATTTATTAATATGATTTGAAATATTTTCAAATTATATATTGGAACAGAATAAAATAAAATCATTAAATAATAAAGTAAAATATAGACTTAAAAATAATTTATGATATGAATTTATTTTTTAAAAAACATTCTAAAATACAAATATTAGCACTTAAATATTTCAACGTTAGGAAATTCGTAATTATTTCGACACCAACTAATAGTAGTGATTTGTGTGGGGGGGAGGACCATTGGAAAGATTCACTACTGATGAACCAAGGGATGTAGTGTAATCCGCCTCCACGTGGTGCACCCTGGGTAACGCTAAATGGATTACAATTTGTGTTTGGTCCTCCTGTATATAGGGACCATTTTACATCACGTGGGGTACAAGAGTACTTCCGCTTTGGTAGTTTCTGCCGGTGTGGCTAGGCTTGGCAACACGGCCCCATACTCTACATGGAATGAAGAATGGTTGGTCAGAGTTTTCCAGTGTACAACTTGGTATCCTGTTCCAAAATAACTAATTGGGTATTGATGAACCAAGCTCTACCCCAATATAATAATTTCTAAATTAAATTTTATTGCCATCTATCGTTAATATTTTACACAAATAAATTTACTGGCAATGAGTTTCTTTTAAATATCATCAAATATTATATCTATAGAACTTACTGCAATGATATGAGTTATTGAATGAGAGGGCTTGGCTCATCAGTAGTGAACCCTCCCAGCGGTTTCGCCAAATTAATCTCTAGACCGCTCTACTATTATATTGGACTGGTTTTGTTATATACCCTGCATTTTCTATGGAAGGCAGCTTAGGGGTGTTTAGTGAACTATGGACATAAGCTTATAGGTCTGTAGAGGTGCATTCATATAATTTCATGGTATTGCATCGAGCAAAGCTCTTCCGCAAAATATGTTTTCATAACCAATATATATTAGTAAATTAAATTTTATTGCCATCTATCGTTAAAATTTTACACAAATAAATTTACTGGCAATGGGTTTCTTTTAAATATCATCAAATATTATATCTATAGAACTTACTGCAATGATATGAGTTATTGAATGAGAGGGCTTGGCTCATCAGTAGTGAACCCTCCCAGCGGTTTCGCCAAATTAATCTCTAGACCGCTTTACTATTGTATTGGACTGGTTTTGTTATATACCCTGCATTTTCTATGGAAGGCAGCTTAGGGGTGTTTAGTGAACTATGGACATAAGCTTATAGGTCTGTAGAGGTGCATTCATATAATTTCATGGTATTGCATCGAGCAAAGCTCTTCCGCAAAATATGTTTTCATAACCAATATATATTAGTAAATTAAATTTTATTGCCATCTATCGTTAAAATTTTACACAAATAAATTTACTGGCGATGAGTTTCTTTTAAACATCATCAAATATTATATCTATAGAACTTACTGCAATGATATGAGTTATTGAATGAGAGGGCTTGGCTCATCAGTAGTGAACCCTCCCAGCGGTTTCGCCAAATTAATCTCTAGACCGCTCTACTATTGTATTGGACTGGTTTTGTTATATACTCTGCATTTTCTATGGAAGGCAGCTTAGGGGTGTTTAGTGAACTATGGACATAAGCTTATAGGTCAGTAGAGGTGCATTCATATAATTTCATGGTATTGCATCGCGCAAAGCTCTTCTGCAAAATATGTTTTCATAACCAATATATATTAGTAAATTAAATTTTATTGCCATCTATCGTTAAAATTTTACACGAATAAATTAACTGGCAATGAGTTTCTTTTAAATATCATCAAATATTATATCTATAGAACTTACTGCAATGATATGAGTTATTGAATGAGAGGGCTTGGCTCATCAGTAGTGAACCCTCGCAGCGGTTTCGCCAAATTAATCTCTAGACCGCTCTACTATTGTATTGGACTGGTTTTGTTATATACCCTGCATTTTCTATGGAAGGCAGCTTAGGGGTGTTTAGTGAACTATGGACATAAGCTTATAGGTCTGTAGAGGTGCATTCATATAATTTCATGGTATTGCATCGAGCAAAGCTCTTCCGCAAAATATGTTTTCATAACCAATATATATTAGTAAATTAAATTTTATTGCCATCTATCGTTAAAATTTTACACAAATAAATTTACTGGCAATGGGTTTCTTTTAAATATCATCAAATATTATATCTATAGAACTTACTGCAATGATATGAGTTATTGAATGAGAGGGGCTTGGCTCATCAGTAGTGAACCCTCCCAGCGGTTTCGCCAAATTAATCTCTAGACTGCTCTACTATTGTATTGGACTGGTTTTGTTATATACCCTGCATTTTCTATGGAAGGCAGCTTAGGGGTGTTTAGTGAACTATGGACATAAGCTTATAGGTCTGTAGAGTTGCATTCATATAATTTCATGGTATTGCATCGAGCAAAGCTCTTCCGCAAAATATGTTTTCATAACCAATATATATTAGTAAATTAAATTTTATTGCCATCTATCGTTAAAATTTTACACAAATAAATTTACTGGCAATGAGTTTCTTTTAAATATCATCAAATATTATATCTATAGAACTTACTGCAATGATATGAGTTATTGAATGAGAGGGCTTGGCTCATCAGTAGTGAACCCTCCCAGCGGTTTCGCCAAATTAATCTCTAGACCGCTCTACTATTGTATTGGACTGGTTTTGTTATATACCCTGCATTTTCTATGGAAGGTAGCTTAGGGGTGTTTAGTGAACTATGGACATAAGCTTATAGGTCTGTAGAGGTGCATTCATATAATTTCATGGTATTGCATCGAGCAAAGCTCTTCCGCAAAATATGTTTTCATAACCAATATATATTAGTAAATTAAATTTTATTGCCATCTATCGTTAAAATTTTACACAAATAAATTTACTGGCGATGAGTTTCTTTTAAATATCATCAAATATTATATCTATAGAACTTACTGCAATGATATGAGTTATTGAATGAGAGGGCTTGGCTCATCAGTAGTGAACCCTCCAGCGGTTTCGCCAAATTAATCTCTAGACCGCTCTACTATTGTATTGGACTGGTTTTGTTATATACCCTGCATTTTCTATGGAAGGCAGCTTAGGGGTGTTTAGTGAACTATGGACATAAGCTTATAGGTCTGTAGAGGTGCATTCATATAATTTCATGGTATTGCATCGAGCAAAGCTCTTCTGCAAAATATGTTTTCATAACCAATATATATTAGTAAATTAAATTTTATTGCCATCTATCGTTAAAATTTTACACAAATAAATTAACTGGCAATGAGTTTCTTTTGAATATCATCAAATATTATATCTATAGAACTTACTGCAATGATATGAGTTATTGAATGAGAGTGCTTGGCTCATCAGTATTGAAACCCTCCCAGCGGTTTCGCCAAATTAATCTCTAGACCGCTCTACTATTATATTGGACTGGTTTTGTTATATACCCTGCATTTTCTATGGAAGGCAGCTAAGGGGTGTTTAGGAAACTATGGACATAAGCTTATAGGTCTGTAGAGGTGCATTCATATAATTTCATGGTATTGCATCGAGCAAAGCTCTTCCGCAAAATATGTTTTCATAACCAATATATATTAGTAAATTAAATTTTATTGCCATCTATCTTTAAAATTTTACACAAATAAATTTACTGGCAATGGGTTTCTTTTAAATATCATCAAATATTATATCTATAGAACTTACTGCAATGATATGAGTTATTGAATGAGAGGGCTTGGCTCATCAGTAGTGAACCCTCCCAGCGGTTTCGCCAAATTAATCTCTTGACCGCTCTACTATTGTATTGGACTGGTTTTGTTATATACCCTGCATTTTCTATGGAAGGCAGTTTAGGGGTGTTTAGTGAACTATGGACATAAGCTTATAGGTCAGTAGAGGTGCATTCATATATTCATTGTATT
>CP092872.1:68216143-68306060 GCA_030710605.1 Cordylochernes scorpioides
ACTCCATAATAAGCATACGTTTTTAAGATCGAATAAATAAACCCATATCATAGGTATAGATTAAAAAATCCAATCTTTTTATATAAAAATAATAATTTTAAACGCTTCATTGTGCAGCTGAAAGTCTTCAATTTTTTATTTTTTTCTTTTCTTTTTTAATAGGAGGAAATTATATATTTAAATGAACGTTTCTCAAGATGGGAACGGAGCCATTTTACCAAAGATGGCCATTCACACTGTAATATGAATATGATAGATAATAAGTATAGTGCTCTCTTTAAATGTATATTATTTCCATAAAAATTCAGTTGTCCAGATTTCCTGAGACATAAGATGCAAACAGCTATCCTGCTTGGACAGACCAACCTCAATCCTACTTCTATGGCCAGACTTCCAGACTCGACCTTAGCATGGAACAACCTGGTCAACTGATTCAACTCAGCAATCCACTCAGGACGTGGTTAAAAGTGTCTATCACTAGTCCATACTGGTGAGCTGGACAGCCCGGGTAGTTGCTCCAGGAACCTGGGTTATATCTCCCTTCATAAAAATGCCAGGAAGGGAATGAGGTACTTGTATAAGTAGGATCCCTGGAAAGTTTTTCTCTTTCTTTTGTTTTGTTTTCTGTTTTGTTCAGGAGAACCTGATGGGGCTGACGGCCTTAATAAAAAGCCTTGTGGGTATAATTAGAATTTCAAAAATTCTCCCTTTTCCCTCAATATTTTGCTATATTCATTGTTAGTGAAAGGCACGCCCGCGCGAGAAGAAAGAAAATAGTTTTGAACAGTTTTCAACCAACACCACCGCCGGCGACGGCAGTGACGCCAAGGTCGGCGCGCATGCGCGGCGGTGGCGGTCACGTGGGAAGCACAGGCGTGGGCCCCTTCGAATACTGACCGCCATCTCGGGCTGACGTCCTGTCCCATCCATCCGTTTGAATCAAACATTTTCCAACTTCTTTTTTACTGAATATTTAATTGTAACATAATATTAATATCTATATACAAACAACAACAAAAGCCTTTATTTAGGGCATTCCGCCCCATACAGGATTCGCCGTATTTACACGTCAAAAAGAGGAGAAGGAAGAGGAAACATTTACAACAAAAATAAGGTTTGTTACCTATTTACAGATGGATCATCCTCCAGTATCCTTTGCCCTGCATTCTTTCTCATGCGCCCAGCTTCTGTACAGAACTTAAAGTATTTTTCAATCAGTAGTTTATCATTCAGATCCGAAGAGAGAAGTTGACATATGCCATGGTATCTAAATTGACCAGAGGTAGGGCTTGGGAAAATTTCAGTACGTTTTTCTGTTAAGAGAGGGCATTGGAAAAAATAGTGAACCAAATTATCATCCATGAGATCCTTACAAAGTAAACAGTTCCGGCCATTTTCTTTCCAGAAGTCTTTTCTTTCTTCCCTGAAAAATTGCCATAAAACTCTATGTTGTGCAACTAGTCTTTTGTTGGGAAGCGAGATATTTAATCGTAGGTACTCCTCTGTCATGAATGATTCACTCAAAAATTTGTAGTGAGCAAAGTGGGTTGAATCAGTGATTTTCATCTGATCGTTTTGAATTAGTTGGTCTGTGGTAGTTCTAATTATGCCTGGCAATTCTTTCTGTATGGCTAAGTAGTCTTCGCAGCCCTTCAGAAAGGAATATCCCTTGGAGTCTAGAATTTTTATTAAATTTTGAGTAAAACTTTTCTATTTCCTTTTTCGCGGTGACTTTCCAGAGATAGTTTAAGCAAGCATGTGGTAATCTGCTCGTCTCCATTTTTAAAATCCTGACCCAAAACCTTAATGTGAGTTTTACAGCATTAAGTTCAGTTGATATTCTTCCACATTCTCTTCTGAGGACAAATCCTGGTGTGAAGTTTGGTAAGTCTAAGAGACGACGAAGAAATGCATCTTGGGTATTATTGACTGTCTTCAGCTGGTTGATTGCCCACATTGGTGCCGCATATAGTAAAGTAGGAAGAACAATAGTGTCAAGAAGTTTCATCACTGAGGTAAAGGACTTTATTCGCGCCTTTGTAAGGATTCTCCAAAGTGCATTAATTGCATTCAGTGCTTTGTTTCTAAAGTATTGGGAAGCATATTGGGTCGAGATTTTTGTAGTCAGAGGGTAACCCAGATATGTATACTTAGCTACTATTGTCAGGGGTTGCTGACCCCAAAACCATGTCTCGGAACGAGCTGTTCTTCCACCGTTTCTAAACACCATTATTTTAGATTTATTTTGGTTTAACGTTAGGCAGTTCTCTTCTAAGTACTTTTTAAGTAAGTTAATCTTCAATTGCAAATTTATTTTCGATTCTCCTAAGATCACTATGTCGTCTGCATACAGTAAAAGGTGTATAGTTCCATAATTCTCAAGATTTATGCCTGGCAATTCTGATTCATCGAACAGGGGTACCAGATCGTTTAGGAAGAGAATGAATAAATAAGGTGACAACGGCTCCCCCTGCAATACTCCCGCTTGTATTTTGATAGCCTCCGTGAAGGAACCCCGCCATCTGACTGTTGCCGTCATTTGGGTATAATAGTTCTTAATTAGTTTAATAAATCGACAGCTCAGACCATTTAATGCTAATTTTTTCCAAAGTAGATGGTGCGGCACAGTATCAAAGGCCTTCCTTAGCTCAATAAAGAAGGCATATAACTTTCCCCTTCTACGGCTAAGGGTCATTTGAATTAATGATATGAGCGTGAAAAAGTGGTCCTGACAGGAGTAGCCTTTTCTAAAACCAGCCTGATTTTCTGCCAAAATTGACTTTCTCTCCATCCAATCATTCAATCTTGTCTTCAAAATAGATGTAAATAATTTCGATAGGTTAGAAATCAGGGATATTCCTCTGTAATTTGACGGGTTGTCCGGGTCTCCATTTTTAAATATTGGGTGGATTATCGTTTTTGTCCATTGTTGAGGAACTTGAGATGTCCCTAAGATTTTATTAAATAAGTTCCTGAGATAAATTGTATGTTCTTCTAATAAATATTTAATCGCTTCGTTAGGAATTTCATCAAGTCCTGTAGCCTCCTTTTTACCCAATTTGGAAATTTCCGTGGTGACCTCAGTTAGAGATATTTCACAATCTAATTCGGGGTCAATGTCCAATATCTCAAGTGGTAACTGTACAACTTTTGTTAAATTTGAACCAAGTAACTCCCGATAGAAGACCTGCCAGTCTGCAGTAGAAATTTCACCTTGTAGGTTATTCCTATATTTAAGTGAATTAATAGTCTTCCAAAATTGGGAAGGATCCTTTACATTACTGAGGATAACTTGAATTTTGTCAGTATATTCCCCTTTTTTGAGCTTTAGGATAGCTGAATATTTCTTCTTACTCGACAAGTATGCAATTTTATCGGCCGAGATATTATGTTTTACGTATAATTTCAGATTTTGTTTCATTTCCTTTTTAGCCAAATAACAGTCTTTGTCGAACCATGGCTTAGATTTTATATTTTTTGTTTTTGCCTCCATCCGCGTCCCCGAGCGTAACATTGCTGTTTGAATTAATCCAGTAAAATCCTCAGCCTGAGTATCAATTGTGGAGTCAGCTGGATGTTCGGGAGTTAATTCTTTTAAAGTTTCTATATATTTTGGGATTTTATCTACTGACCAGGAAAATTTAATTTTGGCCCTAGGCTCCATGTAACAATTTTCAGCTTTATTATTAGGGCCGATAAACTTTAAAATTATTGGTAAGTGATCCGAATATGGCATACAACCAATTTCAAAGTCTGCTATGTGTTCAAGCACCGCAGGTGAGACAATCGCCAGATCTAACACAGAAGAGCCTCTTCCGGAGATGAATGTAAATTTACCACTTTTATCATTAATGGATCTACCATTTATTATAGTTAAGTGATTTTTATCAAGAAAGTCAATAAATATTTCCGCTTTGGCAGATTTTGTTAGATCACAGGAATTTCGGGTGGTTGAGATAAGGTTTGAAGTATCTATCAAATTATGGTAACCCCCCAGATTGCCAATACGGACATTCAGGTCGCCGACCAGTACTATTTCAAACCCGTTATATATCTTATTTTCCATCAAATGAAATAGTCGTCCAAGTTTTGTAGCATGCGTATCGTTTGGGGGTAGATATACGAATATTACACAGATCGCTGGTGAGTCATTGTCTAAACTTGGATTGAGTGTGACTGCAATCCAAGAGGTTTCGATTTCAACATTGTCAATTTGGGGCTGTAGTTGTTTATTTATGCCGAGAATTATACCTCCGGAGCCTCTCCCTTTATCTGATGACTTTACAGCAGGTGATTGATACATTCCGAAGTTCGCCAGGTTCAAGTCGATATTGAAGTGGCACCAAGTTTCTGTAAGCGCGAACATCTCAAATTGTTTCAAATATTCGAACAGTGGAAAGAGCGAATTTATCCTAAAAAAGCCGTTTATATTCCAATACATGAATCGCTCGTTTTTAGCTATGTCAACCATTGGTTTTATTTTTTCGGTCTTGATTTTATTATGTTTCAGATTTGTGCCCTTGAGTTGACTTTCTTTAAAAGTATGAGTCTTGCTATGTGAAATATGAGGAGTTCCTGTGAGTTGAGTTTTGTTTCTAGATTGTACATCTTCATTTGTATGTATTTTATTACCTGAGTATTTACATCTATTTACAGAGATCCGCGGGTGTGCCTCTAGCTATATTAATTCTCCTTTGGCATTCACCACCTGTCCCTCCACTACCATGTAGTTAATGCCGTTTAGGAGAAGTTTATTATCCCTCAACTTCGACCCTATACCTTTCCTGTAAAGTTCCCTTCTCTTTTCTATCAAGATTTTTCTCTGCTCTCTAATCTGGGGGCTGTAATCCCTGCTCATAAAGATATTGAGTATTCGAAGTTTGGATGAGTTCTTTAGGAGGCTTATTCTGGACTCGTGATCAGGAACTTCAATCAGAATAGGCGCCTTTGGTCCCCTGCCAGGCGATGACATTCGGCTATTACCACATCATCAGTAATCTGCATATCTTCCGCCATTAACTTCTTGACCTTTTGTAACAGCAATTCCCGACTGTCAGTCTCTGCTGACTCAATGCCATAAATTATTAAGTTGTTTTCTCGGGCTCGTCTCTCCAAAGCATCCGCGCGTTCTTCCAGATTCCTTATTTTTAGGGTATTGTGAGAAATTAGCCTCTTGTTAGTCGCCAGTGTATCTGTGCACGAAGCTATAGATGTTTCAATTCCCGTCATTCTTCGTTCCCAATCCTCCATCTTCTGCTCAATATTAAGCAACCTTGCATCCATTTTCTCTCCCAATCTGTTCACTTCAGCCGAAAGGTTAATTATCAGTTGCTTTAAATCGTCCATTGGTGCCTGGTCTGGAGTTAAGTCAGGAATATTTGTCAAAGTGGCCTGTCTTTTTGGCCCTGGATTTAGTTCTATACATCCAATTATCAATAAGGCCGTGATCACTTTTAGCCAGTAAGCCATCGAACAGTGCTTCAAAGTTACACCAGTTCTATCCCTGTAATATTTCATCTTATTGAGTTTAGTCTTAAAATCGGCAAATTTTACCGTAAGCTCTATTGGCCTTGTTATGCAAACCACCATGTATAAAACAATCATTAAATATGCAATTTTTGCAATTAATCTCATTTTGTTTCACCGTTAACTTTCTTTTACTTTTCAATATGATATATGTAGTATTATTTAGACTATCGAATATGAGAAATCTAAAAGCAAGAAGAAAATATTTTTAGGTCAAAAGAGAAAGAAATAAAGTACACTTATCTGGAGCCGAAGCGCGGTGCGACCGTCCAGCTCTGCCTCCTAGCGGCGAATCCTATTAATATCTATATTTATCCTGAATAAATTAAATACCACGGATAAATAATTGAATCATTTTTTCAATATCAAATGAACCACCCCAATACAAAGTTGATCACCTTTGCTTGAGACCATTTTAATCCAAACGAACCTATATCATAGTGTACAATTAAAAAGTGTACCGAACATTCATGATGATATAGAAGGTAGATAGTAGGATATAGAGAAGGTAATAAACCGCTTAAAACCTCAGTTGAGAGAGAGAGATTGAGATAGAAACTGATTTATTACAATGTACATATAAGATTATATAAGGTTAAATACAGGATAAATATATATGAATATAAATAAGATTATATAATGATAAATATATGATTAAATATATATCCTTACTAGATGGTGTGGAACTAACACCTACTCACATATTCTCATGCCCAGCATTGGCCGCAGCCTTGCAGAAAATTGACTTAGACCCAGAGCAGCAGCTTTACACACCCAAGATAGTGGATATTGCTGCTGCTGTAATGGAGATGCATGGAGACATCTGAGACTCTTCTTTGGACACGACAACAACAACAACAACGGGTGACCCGGGCTTCGCCCCGGGATTGACCCGTGTGCATATCTACCCGAGTGATATATATTTAGATAAGATTTTTTTTATAATTGTTTGTTATTAGCATTATCTATTTGTTTGCATCAGCATAATTTAATCTAATCTTTGATAGAGGGCGCTGTTCGTGAGATAAGTAGAATAATTTGAATATATAGTTTTAATAATTGATTTATATATTTTTTAAAATAGCCTATCGTCTTCCCAGTATTTTTTTTACTTATGTATGGAAATTTTGGTTTGAATTAGTGAACTACTGCGAATTTGTATACCGGACATACAAACAAACAAACAAACATACATACAAACATTCATTTTTATATATATACTAGCGGGTGTACCCGGCTCCGCCCGGGTTTACTCGAGGGAAGTTGTTTTCTTGGCCTACTGTTTTACATATGGTGTTATCTTAAAATTGCTTGTTTTGAATAATTTTTTAGATTGAGATTATTAGCTAGTATGTAAAAAATTAACTCTGTTGAAATTTAATTTTGTATTTTATATAAATAAAATTAACTCTGTTTATTTTTTTTTGTATTTAATCGATAACAGCGAAGTTACGCATGTTAATGTTAGGAAAAATATTTTGATGTTAAGCAAAACCTGCTCCATCTCGTTTTACATAAATGTTGAAAATTTGGTCGAAATTGATGCATTATAACGAAAGTTTTTAGCGAGCACCACTTATGAAATTTCCATTTTATTAATATAGATATAATATATAGATATCTATAAACATGAAATCCAAAATCGATGTTTGTTATCGCGTTGCGCAAATTCTACAGAATAAATCTTTATGAAATTTCGCATGTAGGTAGCTGAAGATTTCGTTTAAACATATAGGCTATTCAGAAAACTAAAAAAGTTAATGTGCTTTTTTTAAAAAATAAAAAAACAAAAAGCGTTAGTTCCAGCCTTTTACCGCTTGGGCGCAGCACTGGTCGCGACGATAAATGAATTTGATTGGTTAATAATTAACACGTGGTTTGTTTACACGATGAATGTTAGTTTGTTCACACGATGAATGTTTTTAAGAGGTAAGATTATCCAATCGCTGTGAAACTTTAGGGAGTTATTTACTATACTACTAGGAAGATTTCTGGTTTGAATTTGATTTGAAATAAATATTCTTTGCAATTTTATTTGCAAATTTTCTACTTTCACTCGCAAGCAGCGCCTCTAGCGGTGTCTGGTGAAATAATATTTATAAATTGTAACAATGCTTAAAATGTTTTCCAAGTATAATAAATATAATTTGAGAATTTAGAAATATAATATTCCAATGACGTAAAAAATACTTGGCATTTCAATATTAATATATATTTAAAGAAAAAATTGTAACGTTTTTGTGTTAAATGTTAAAATGTAATGTTAAAATATATTTTTACATTGTTAATTTAATTTGCTGCTGTTTTATAAAAATGATGATGCAACTTTAATTGTTGTTGTGAAAATATCTTTATTTACGGAGCTGCGAACCATAATAAATGATTTTTGAGCCCCCAATTGTTGTTGTTGTTTATTATCGTTTGTTTATATAAAAAAATTACATTGTATGTGATGATGATAACAAAAATAAATTTTTAAATCTATATTAATAAAATGCAAATTTCATAAGTATTGTTCACTAAAAACTTTCGTTACAATGCATCAATTTCAACCAAATTTTCAACATTTATGTAAAACGAGATGGAGCAGGTTTTGCTTAACATCAAAATATATTTCCTAACATTAACATGCGTAACATCGGTGTTATCGATTAAATACAAAAAAATCAACAGAGTTAATTTTATCAACATATATAGTCACGACCGTCTTTCCACCGTCAATTCCTCAATTCCTCATCGCTGTCACGGATGCGCGCGCATCATCATTATGATCATTATCATTATCTAATGATAATAATAATAATAATTATTATTATATTATTATTATTATTATTATCATCAACATATATAGTCACGACCGTCTTTCCACCGTCAATTCCTCAATTCCTCATCGCTGTCACGGATGCGCGCGCATCATCATTATGATCATTATCATTATCTAATGATAATAATAATAATAATTATTATTATATTATTATTATTATTTTATTATCATCAACTATATAGTCACGACCGTCTTTCCACCGTCAATTCCTCAATTCCTCATCGCTGTCACGGATGCGCGCGCATCATCATTATGATCATTATCATTATCTAATGATAATAATAATTATTATTATTATTATATTATTATTATTATTATTATCAACATATATAGTCACGACCGTCTTTCCACCGTCAATTCCTCAATTCCTCAATCATGTCACGGATGCGCGCGCATCATCATTAGTATAATATAAAAAGCCAACAATGAAGAATGAATGTAAGATAAAAAGCCAAAAATGAAGAGTAAATAAGATATAAAAAGCCAACAATGAAGAATGAATGTAAGATAAAAAGCCAACAATAAAGAGTAAATGTAATATAAAAAGCCAACAATGAAGAATAAATGTAAGATAAAAAGCCAACAATGAAGAGTAAATATAATATAAAAAGCCAACAATGAAGAATAAATGTAAGATAAAAAGCCAACAATGAAGAGTAAATATAATATAAAAATCCAACAATGAAGAATGAATGTAAGATAAAAAGCCAACAATGAAGAGTAAATATGATATAAAAAGCCAACAATAAAGAATGAATGTAAGATAAAAAGCCAACAATGAAGAGTAAATGTAATATAAAAAGCCAACAATGAAGAATAAATGTAAGATAAAAAGCCAACAATGAAGAGTAATTATAATATAAAAAGCCAACAATGAAGAATGAATGTAAGATAAAAAGCCAACAATGAAGAGTAAATATGATATAAAAAGCCAACAATGAAGAATGAATGTAAGATAAAAAGCCAACAATGAAGAGTAAATGTAATATAAAAAGCCAACAATGATGAATAAATGTAAGATAAAAAGCCAACAATAAAGAGTAAATATAATATAAAAAGCCAGCAATGAAGATTGAATGTAAGATAAAAAGCCAACAATGAAGAGTAAATGTAATATAAAAAGCCAACAATGAAGAATGAATGTAAGATAAAAAGCCAACAATGAAGAGTGAATGTAATATAAAAAGCCAACAATGAAGAATAAATGTAAGATAAAAAGCCAACAATAAAGAGTAATTATAATATAAAAAGCCAACAATGAAGAATGAATGTAAGATAAAAAGCCAACAATGAAGAGTAAATATGATATAAAAAGCCAACAATGAAGAATGAATGTAAGATAAAAAGCCAACAATGAAGAGTAAATGTAATATAAAAAGCCAACAATGAAGAATAAATGTAAGATAAAAAGCCAACAATAAAGAGTAAATATAATATAAAAAGCCAACAATGAAGATTGAATGTAAGATAAAAAGCCAACAATGAAGAGTAAATGTAATATAAAAAGCCAACAATGAAGAATGAATGTAAGATAAAAAGCCAACAATGAAGAGTGAATGTAATATAAAAAGCCAACAATGAAGAATGAATATAAGATATAAAGCCAACAATGAAGAGTGAATGTAAGATAAAAAGCCAACAATGAATAGTAAATGTAATATAAAAAGCCAACAAAGAAGAATGAATATAAGATAAAAAGCCAACAATGAAGAGTAAATATAATATAAAAAGCCAACAATGAAGAGTGAATGTAAGATAATAAGCCAACAATGAAGAGTAAATGTAATATAAAAAGCCAACATAGTGAATGTAAGATAAAAACCCAACAATGAAGAGTGAATGTAATATAAAAAGCCAACCTTGAAGAATGAATGTAAGATAATAAGCCAACAATGAAGAGTAAATATAATATAAAAAGCCAACAATGAAGAGTGAATGTAAGATAAAAAGCCAACAATGAAGAGTAAATGTAATATAAAAAGCCAACAGAGTGAATGTAAGATAAAAAACCAACAATGAAGAGTAAATATAATATAAAAAGCCAACAATGAAGAGTAAATCTCTATACATATAAAAATGAATGTTTGTCTGTTTGTATGTTTGTTTGTATGTCCGGTATACAAATTCGCAGTAGTTCACTAATTCAAACCAAAATTTCCATACATAGGTAAAAAATACGGGGAAGACGATAGGCTATTTAAAAATATATATAAATCAATTATTAAAACTATATATTTTAGTCAGGAAATGATGATGACGATATTGCTGTATCATGTTTGATTATCAGATACAAAATTATATCGGGAAAAATTCCAAAAAGCAGAGACCACGGGTGAAACCATCAACATATATAGTCACGACCGTCTTTCCTTAATCAATTCCTCATCGCTGTCACGGATGCGCGCGCATCATCATTATGATCATTATCATTATCTAATGATAATAATAATAATTATTATTATTATATTAATTATTATTAATAAATATAGTCACGACCGTCTTTCCTCAATTCCTCATCGCTGTCACGGATGCGCGCGCACAGGGAGGTCACGTGCTCGCCGGCAGCCAACGGGCGCGCGCCGCCGGCATTACGTTATAGATTATAAACACAAGGTAATAAGGCCAAATAAAAAAATAGTGTGTGATAAGGCACAATTTGGATTATATACTTATATAATTGCCTTATTCTGTCTGTGTGAAGTTCACTGTGTGAAGTTCACGGATAGATTTTGGTCAGAATGGATAAAATAAAAAAAGTATCAAGGGATGGGAATCGAACCCACGACCTTCCGCTTACCGGGCAGATGCCATGACCACTAGGCTACCCTGGACATATTTTTCCGCTCACATTTTTATTTTTATATTTTCAAGACACACACAGTTTGAGGCGGGACGTTTCATAAGAGAGACATCCACGGCGCCAATTTATAATTGTAACGAATAGTATTTTAATTAAAACATTTTTAAAATATATACGCACTCGGGTAAAACCCGGGCGTTGCCCGGGCCATTCGTCTAGTCAACATATATAGTCACGACCGTCTTTCCACCGTCAATCAATTCCTCAATTCCTCATGTCACGGATGCGCGCGCATCATCATTAGTATAATATAAAAAGCCAACAATGAAGAATGAATGCAAGATAAAAAGCCAACAATGAAGAGTAAATATGATATAAAAAGCCAACAATGAAGAATAAATGTAAGATAAAAAGCCAACAATGAAGAGTAAATAAAATATAAAAAGCCAACAATGAAGAATAAATGTAAGATAAAAAGCCAACAATGAAGAGTGAATATAATATAAAAAGCCAACAATGAAGAATGAATGTAAGATAAAAAGCCAACAATGAAGAGTAAATATGATATAAAAAGCCAACAATGAAGAATGAATGTAAGATAAAAAGCCAACAATTAAGAGTAAATGTAATATAAAAAGCCAACAATGAAGAATAAATGTAAGATAAAAAGCCAACAATGAAGAGTAAATATAATA
This sequence comes from Cordylochernes scorpioides, assembly GCA_030710605.1. Lineage (NCBI taxonomy): Eukaryota > Metazoa > Arthropoda > Arachnida > Pseudoscorpiones > Chernetidae > Cordylochernes > Cordylochernes scorpioides. Next base: position 68,227,989 of record CP092872.1, read on the forward strand.
TAAAAAGCCAACAATGAAGAGTGAATGTAAGATAAAAAGCCAACAATGAAGAGTAAATGTAATATAAAAAGCCAACAATGAAGAATGAATGTAAGATAAAAAGCCAACAATGAAGAGTGAATGTAATATAAAAAGCCAACAATGAAGAATGAATTTAAGATATAAAGCCAACAATGAAGAGTGAATGTAAGATAAAAAGCCAACAATGAATAGTAAATGTAATATAAAAAGCCAACAATGAAGAATGAATGTAAGATAAAAAGCCAACAATGAAGAGTAAATATAATATAAAAAGCCAACAATGAAGAGTGAATGTAAGATAAAAAGCCAACAATGAAGAGTAAATGTAATATAAAAAGCCAACAGAGTGAATGTAAGATAAAAAACCCAACAATGAAGAGTGAATGTAATATAAAAAGCCTACTTTGAAGAATGAATGTAAGATAAAAAGCCAACAATGAAGAGTAAATATAATATAAAAAGCCAACAATGAAGAGTAAATCTCTATATATATAAAAATGAATGTTTGTCTGTTTGTATGTTTGTTTGTATGTCCGGTATACAAATTCGCAGTAGTTCACTAATTCAAACCAAAATTTCCATACATAGGTAAAAAATACGGGGAAGACGATAGGCTATTTAAAAATATATATAAATCAATTATTAAAACTCTATATTTTTAGTCAGAAAATGATGATGACGATATTGCTGTATCATGTTTGATTATCAGGTACAAAATTATATCGGGAAAAATTCCAAAAAGCAGAGACCACGGGAGAAACCAGTTCATTATTTTGTACGCAGGAACAAAATTCTAACAGAAAAACATTCATTCGAGCAGAAAACAAAAGCCAGATCATCTTTCTATAAAAATATCGCTTCTCAGACACAAAGTTTGCAGCGGGACGTTTCACAAGTGTGACATCCACGGCGCCAATTTATAATTGTAACGAATAGTATTTGAATAAAAACATTTAATCGGGTAAAACCCGGGCGTTGCCTGGGTCATTCGTCATTAATATATAGTCACGACCGTCTTTCCTCAATTCCTCATCGCTGTCACGGATGCGCGCGCATCATCATTATGATCATTATCTTCTATAGAAGCTTCTATCTTTATAATTATGTATATTTACAATAAGTCAATTCGCTCGCGCCTCTAGCGGTGAAAATGAGGAGTAATACCAGCTGACCTAATGTACATGTAAAGTTTGGAGCGGGACGTTTCACAAGAGTGACATCCACGGCTCCAATTTATAATTGTAACAAATAGTATTTGAATAAAAACATTCAATCGGGTAAAACACGGGCGTTGCCCGGGTCATTCGTCAGTCAACATATATAGTCACGACCGTCTTTCCACCGTCAATTCCTCAATTCCTCATCGCTCACGGATGCGCGCGCATCATCATTATGATCATTATCATTATCTAATGATAATAATAATAATAATTATTATTATATTATTATTATTATTTTATTATTTTATTATCAACATATATAGTCACGACCGTCATGGGCTGCCGGTTCTGTCACGGATGCGCGCGCATCATCATTATGATCATTATCATTATCTAATGATAATAATAATAATTATTATTATTATTATTATCCCTATATATAGTCACGACCGTCATGGGCCAGTTCTGTCAGGGATGCGCACGCACAGGGAGGTCACGTGCTCGCCGGCAGCCAACGGGCGCGCGCCGCCAGCATTACGTATAGATTATAAACACAAGGTAATAAGGCAAAATAAAAAAATAGTGTGTGATAAGGCACAAATTGGATTATCTACTTATATAATTGCCTTATTCTCTCTGTGTGAAGTTCACTGTGTGAAGTTCACGGATAGATTTTGGTCAGAATGGATAAAATAAAAAAAGTGTCAAGGGATGGGAATCGAACCCACGACCTTCCGCTTACCGGGCAGATGCCATGACCACTAGGCTACCCTGGACATATTTTTCCGTTCACAATTTTATTTTTATATTTTCAAGACACACACAGTTTGGGGCGGGACCTTTCATAAGAGAGACATCCACGGCGCCAATTTATAATTGTAACGAATAGTATTTTAATTAAAACATTTTTAAAATATATACGCACTCGGGTAAAACCCGGGCATTGCCCGGGCCATTCGTCTAGTCAACATATATAGTCACGACCGTCTTTCCACCGTCATGTCATCAATTCCTCAATTCCTCATGTCACGGATGCGCGCGCATCATCATTAGTATAATATAAAAAGCCAACAATGAAGAATGAATGTAAGATAAAAAGCCAACAATGAAGAGTAAATATGATATAAAAAGCCAACAATGAAGAATGAATGTAAGATAAAAAGCCAACAATAAAGAGTAAATGTAATATAAAAAGCCAACAATGAAGAATAAATGTAAGATAAAAAGCCAACAATGAAGAGTAAATATAATATAAAAAGCCAACAATGAAGAATAAATGTAAGATAAAAAGCCAACAATGAAGAGTAAATATAATATAAAAAGCCAACAATGAAGAATGAATGTCAGATAAAAAGCCAACAATGAAGAGTAAATATGATATAAAAAGCCAACAATGAAGAATGAATGTAAGATAAAAAGCCAACAATGAAGAGTAAATGTAATAAAAAAAGCCAACAATGAAGAATAAATGTAAGATAAAAAGCCAACAATGAAGAGTAAATATAATATAAAAAGCCAACAATGAAGTGTGAATGTAATATAAAAAGCCAACAATGAAGAATGAATGTAAGATAAAAAGCCAACAATGAAGAGTGAATGTAATATAAAAAGCCAACAATAAAGAATGAATGTAAGATATAAAGCCAACAATGAAGAGTGAATGTAAGATAAAAAGCCAACAATGAATAGTAAATGTAATATAAAAAGCCAAAAATGAAGAATGAATGTAAGATTTTATTTTATTTGACATATCGGACGCGATATCCCAGCTCGGGATACTTGCGCCTAAATACATTTTAGTAGATTATATACAATTCATTTTATACAATTTAATAACCGGACTAAAAACATAATTAAAACTTAAACGATGACACTCTAAAACAGAAGAGAAAATCCAAAATGGATTACCCTATCAACCTATATACAACTCAATAACCGACCAAAAACACAATTAAAACTGAAACGATGGTTCTCTCAAACAGAAGAGAAAATCCAAAATAAACCACTCTAGCAACCTATATACAATTCAGTATATACAACACAATAACCGGTTAAAAACACAATTAAAACTGAAACTATGGTTTTCTTAAACAGAAGAGAAAATCCAAAATGAACTTACAAAAATTATTGAATTTAACATAAGTGTCTTTGTTATATACAAATTCGCAAACCTCTTCGATGGGATAAAAATGATTACTTCTGTAGCTGTCGAATATCGGACATTCCATCAATAAATGCATTGAGTCTTGGTTTTCTTTTCCACAGAAACAGCTAGGATCAATTCGTTGCCCCGATTTTCGACAGAAATTCTCCAAAATTACCATGACCCGTGACGAACTGTGAGTTATAAAAATTCGGACGAAAATAAAAAGGAATTCCAAATGGGAAAAATTTTCTGAATGTTTCATTAGTGTTAGCTATTGTTTCAGCCATTCTTGATTCTATGTAGTTATGAATTATAGTCGGGGCATGCGGTCTGAATACATTAATTTCTTCTTTTGATAAATTGGCCAAATCGTATTTTATTATCAACGATTCTATTTGATCTGTGAGAATAGGTATTTTTGCCAAACTATGAATACAATTTGATGAGGTCGTTTTATAGGCTCTCACTACCCAAAGAAGAATCTGATATTGCTGAGTGTTTAATCTTTGCTTACTTCTTTTATTAATAAATTTATACCATATTTCAGATCCATAGGTTAGTATTGGCCTGAAAAGAGTTTATATAAAATTAATCTTTTTTTAGCATCCAATCCCCACATCTTCCCACAAAGTGAAAATAAAAGATTTTTCATACGGTTGATTTTACAAAGAATATCATTAATGTGGGGTGTGAAGTTAATTTTTGACTTAATTCTGTGATTAGAAAATTTTATACCTAAAATTTTTACCTCTTCCACTGGTTTTATTATGAAATTTGGAGTTCCATTGGAATATTTTGTTTGCCGTGCATATGTATTAAGCCGGTTTTCTCCGGGCTTAGCTTTAGCTTATTTCTTGTACACCATTGTATTACATAATTTAAAGTTCTTTCTGTTTCATTTTTTAACCCTTCTATGGTCTTGTGCCAGCAAACAATCGAAACATCATCCGCATAACAGATTATTTCAGAATTTGGGGATGCGAAGTTGATCAACAAATAATTCAGGACTATATTCCACAATAAAGGTGATAATGGTCCGCCTTGAGGACATCCCTTTGATAGATATTTCGAAATTGTTGTATTCGAGAAGGTGAGGCTTGTTTTTCTTCTCCGATTTAAAAATGATTGGATAATTTTTATAAGAACTGCTGGGACGTGGTCTTCGTCCATTCTTTTTATTAAGGCAGGCCACCACGCATTATCAAATGCACCACTTATATCAATGGCAATCAACGCAACCAATTCGTTTTGTTTGTGTTTCAGTATGGTCTCGGTTATTTTGTCCAATGCCGTTATTGTAGATTTTCTTTTCGTAAATCCATGTTGTCTATGGCTCAGTAAGTTATTATGATTATAATAATTGAGTATTTTATTTTTAATGATCGTTTCAAATATTTTGAGAAATTTGATGTTAGTGAAATTGGGCGATAGCTATTAATTGCTTCGTAGTCAGCTTTTTGCGGTTTCGTAATAATTTTTAATACCGAATGTTTCCAGCTTTCAGGATAGTAACCCAGCACCAGACACTCATTAAAGAGTTTGACTAAACTGGGTAGGATTGATAATAATGAGTGCTTAATCATATAATTACTCACGTTATCTGGACCAGGAGCTTTTTCTGATATTAAGATTCGAGCACAAATCCTTTATTTCCTTTTCAGTAATAAAAATGATTTCCCTGTTGGTAAAACTTGGGAATGTAAGATAAAAAGCCAACAATGAAGACTAAATATAATATAAAAAGCCAACAATGAAGAGTGAATGTAAGATAAAAAGTCAACAATGAAGAGTAAATGTAATATAAAAAGCCAACAGAGTGAATGTAAGATAAAAAGCCAACAATGAAGAGTGAATGTAATATAAAAAGCCAACCTTGAAGAATGAATGTAAGATAAAAAGCCAACAATGAAGAGTAAATATAATATAAAAAGCCAACAATGAAGAGTGAATGTAAGATAAAAAGCCAACAATGAAGAGTAAATGTAATATAAAAAGCCAACAGAGTGAATGTAAGATAAAAAGCCAACAATGAAGAGTAAATATAATATAAAAAGCCAACAATGAAGAGTAAATCTCTCTATATATAAAAATGAATGTTTGTCTGTTTGTATGTTTGTTTGTATGTCCGGTATACAAATTCGCAGTAGTTCACTAATTCAAACCAAAATTTCCATACATAGATGAAAAATACGGGGAAGACGATAGGCTATTTAAAAATATATATAAATCAATTATTAAAACTATATTTACAAGCATGAAAATTCCTCCTAATTCTGTCTCCTCCTGGTCACCCCCCTTTTTAGGAGATAAGCTTATCTCGGCTGTCTTAGAGATCCTGTCTAGACCGGTCGGTAAACATTACTGTAGTTGCTGGGAATTTGACAAGTCACCTTTCTTTAGCATTGTCTCTCTCCATGCGAGATAGGGCAACTTTATCATGGAAAAGCAGAGATATATATGTACAAAAGTCAGCTGTCCTATACTTTGCTGAACAATATCCCTTTCAAGAAATTATGCAAGCCCTTCACAGAATCGAAGTTTCTAGATACTAACTATTACTTTGGTGTGATCTTGTAAATATTGTGCTCTGGTTGAATCAGACTATGCAGTTCCTCTCGTCCCGAAGGAAGTTCTTAACATTGTTGACAACTCTTAACTCACAGGGTAGTAGCTTATAGAATTAAGTCGTTCATCTAAGACATGTTCATGCTGATGAATGAAGCCCTTCTAGTAGGTCATAGGCGTTTATCTGATAACAGATGATCTAGGTAAATTCGTTGTCTTGCGTTTTTACTTTATGCAACAGGTAATGCCGCTCCAAAAGGACCTTAACATTAGGGTTAGAACTCGTTGCTCCTTTCAGAATGAAGTGGTTGTCAAAACATTGATGTGGGAAGAATCGTACATTTGACCAGTGTATATCGTTGAATGTAGACTATGCCGTCTCTCTCATTGCCACCCAGGTACTTTAGGGTGAAACTTGGTTTATTGGCTGTTACAGGCGAATCCCGTCCGGCATTCAATAAGATATCAATGGTGATCTTTGTCACGTCCAGGAGGCCATCCCATAAGCGACCAAATCAACTTTCCCCCGACTTATAACACCGTCTCATCGCGGTAATTGGATTTAATTGGAACCAAGTAGGGATCTTAATCTTGTGTCGTAGTTAATTTTATCAGTTCAACTTGTTTTCTCAATTTCTTCTTGATACACTGGCCTGACACACTACACTTCTCCTAGTCAGTAGCAACTCCAATCAGTCCCAATGAGAAAACCACTTTAAGGCGTCAGTTTCCTGTTAAACTCACGTATGGTTCCAAAAAAAAAAAAACTTACATATACTATAGTGGTATCTGCTCCCACTGGCATTATTATTCACTATGATATCCATCTACTTTATTTATTCAACTGGTATTAGCTGGATCGTTGTAATACCTCCGCGCAAACATTGTCTTTGACGTGACTAATTCCTTAAAGTTCTGCCTTTTTAAACACCCTGTTAGTTAGAATTGTCTCAATTAATCACTGGAGTTCTCTGCGTTGAGCGGACTAAGCCACCTTATCTAGATTTCCACTCTAACTCCAGGATCTAGACTGTCCAGATCTTTTACGAAAGAAAAAAATAACTATATCTAAAAACTATTATCATTGAAAGGAACCACATATCTGATTCGTGAGCGTAATCGGAGCTTGCCTCTACAAAACACGATAATTATAAGAAGTCTGACATTTTATATATTGAATCAACACCATTGGGATATCTCTCTCGTTTTCTCTAAGGGAAGTGGGTCTTAATTGAAAGGAGGTGCTCAAACCCATACCACCAGAATATCATGACTTTTGTTGATATACATTCTCTTACATTTGCCCTGACAAAGCAATCCTTCTCCCGTTAGTAAAGACAGAGAGTGCTAAATATACACGGGCTTAAATTCGTATCTGAGCAGACCCTCTGCTGGTGATTACTTAATATAACTAGATGCAGGCAATGATGTCTTTATTGTCCTCATTCTAGGAAAGGTGCTACAGGGAAGTGGACAGAATAGTTGGAAATTTCATAAAAAGGAAAAGGTAAATCTTAATTATGACATGTTGAATTTTATCGTGACTGTACCACCACGCAAATGCCTATATCGTAGGTTGTACCAAAAAAATATGGAAATGTGTCGGGATTCTACACTCGAAGGATTATATTAACTAGGAAAACAACTCGGGTTATCGTGTTACTGGTACTCAAGTGTTTGCAATAAATATAGCTATAAACTAGATATATAATTAATATTAGACGGAATTTGCTTACAAGTACCAGAGAGATAAAGACCCAGTAAATATTATTAATTCAGTCGACCAGTTTATTTATAATCTAAATATTTTAAGATGGAGGCGATGAAATTAAACCCTTTGTCCTGGGGGGGTATACGCCCTTTGAATCAACAAGAAAATCTTAGAGAAAAACATGTCGTTTTTCATAATAATCTAAAGCGCGATAAGTAAATATTTGCGATAACTAGATAGATAGAAACACGATTTGTGTTACTAAAATAAAAGAATTATCTTAAAGATGACATGTGGATCATTTGCATAATATTCAACAACTTCATACAAAGTGTTATTTATGAAACATTCTAGCGTTTAAAACTAAAAGTATATATTAAGTATGGCGCCGTCCCTGTGCATATCATATCCGTACAATATAAAATCGAAATTTGCTAGTCTAGTTGTGAAGGGAGCCAAGTTAAAAAATTTAATGCATAAACTTTAAAACGCTGGTAAAATATAAAAATAAATGTATACTGCTTTATCACTTTAATGATTAGATTTGTGGTAAATAAGACTAAATAAATATAATTACTAGCCATAAAGTTGGATGCAACACGAACTGAAAAGTCGGGTGTTGTGCGCGTCCATCGGCCGCCATTTTGAATTTTTTATCGTGATTGTATCGCCACGCAATATTGTAAATTATACTATATCTAAAAAAAACGGATGGTGAAATTCAACGACTTAATGAAGTAAGCAAACTACACGCTTGTCTAAAGTATCGGGGTTAAATCTTAAAAGGAAAATGCACATTCATATAGAGTTAGCAAAAATTATAAAAATCAAAATACTGCTTTATCACTTTAATGATTAGATTTGTGGTAAATAAGACTAAATAAATATAATTACTAGCCATAAAGTTGGATGTAACACGAACTGAAAAGTCGGGTGTTGTGCGCGTCCATCGGCCGCCATTTTGAATTTTTATCGTGATTGTATCGCCACGCAATATTGTAAATTATACTATATCTAAAAAAAAACGGATGGTGAAATTCAACGACTTAATGAAGTAAGCAAACTACACGCTTGTCTAAAGTATCGGGGTTAAATCTTAAAAGGAAAATGCCATTCATATAGAGTTAGCAAAAATTATAAAAATCAAAATACTGCTTTATCACTTTAATGATTAGATTTGTGGTAAATAAGACTAAATAAATATAATTACTAGCCATAAAGTTGGATGTAACACGAACTGAAAAGTCGGGTGTTGTGTGCGTCCATCGGCCGCCATTTTGAATTTTTATCGTGATTGTATCGCCACGCAATATTGTAAATTATACTATATCTAAAAAAAAAAGGATGGTGAAACTCAACGACTTAAAGAAGCAAGCAAAACTATACGCTTGTCTAAAATATCGGGGCTAAATCTTAAAAAGAAAATGCACATTCATATAAAGTTGGCAAAATTAAAAAAATCAAAATACTGCTTTATTTCGTGTACATTATCGGGAATTTATATTGACTGTTACTTATAAAAATACTAATGACATAAAAGGAACTATGAAAGAGCTTATGTGAAAGCATGACTAAGTGCGTCTACAATTGAAAAATCGGAGCGGATATTTAAGTCTGAACATTACGCTCGTATAATGACAAAACGAAAATAAAAAAATAAACAATTGAACTATTACAAAAGAGGAATTTATGCTTAATAATGGCTGGTGAAATTGTGTCCAATTTAATAAACCTAAACATTATCAGGATAAATAAAAATAAGAAAATAAACAATCGCACTATCAAACAAAGAAAGAAAATCAGTATGGAATCACTTAGTAAAATTAAAAGGTAAATGGAAACATATAAAAAATTAAATAAATCGCGTGACATATGCACATTTTTCTTCTAAATTAGATAAGAAAATAAAAGGCTTCAAATCTTTATATTTATATTGATAACGCTCAATATCTTAAAAGATAAGAGAGAACTAAGCGTACAATCCTGTTAACAAAATTCAAAATATCTCCAGACTTATTAAGTGGAATAATTTTGTTGGAAAGAAAAAAATAATTGAAAAATAGAATTATTAAACCTTGAAAATAAATTGAAAAATAAAATTATTAAACCTTGATAATAAGTCGTATTGATCTAATAAAAAAAATAATGGTGAGAAACTAAAAGAAGATGGAATATTCAAGAGGGGAAGCCCTTCCCACAATGGTGGGAAGAGGTAGCAAGAACCGACCTTTTCAATCTGATGCTGGGAGACGACTGAACTCCTCGTTGTTTTTTCCTTCCCATCTATTGTCAACACATGTGTTTTACACATGTCCTCCCCAAAAATACCTCTCTTCTCCACCCCCCCATGCACACGTGTTAGCAGGAGGGGGGAACACATGTGTCCCTAAGGACTCCAAATTTGGAACTCGTGGGAAATTCTCAGGTTTCTGAGAAAGCATTGTTCCTTTTAGGCCTAAGTTCGCGTCCCAATGTTTTAAGAACCATCCAAAACAATATTCAAAGAAAAAAAAAAAGGTAGACCAAAGCGTGACTCTTTTCACTAATAAGACGTTCACCAAATACTCCCAAAAAAAATTGGATGTTGCAAAGTTCGCTCTGAAGCATAAAAATACACTAAAGTGGACTAAATTGTTTTTTTAAAGTGAATGAAGGACAACTTTGAATAAAAACTACAAAATAACACACGCGTATATTTTGGGTATATTGCAAAGTTCGCTCTGAAGCATGAAAAATACACTAAAGTGGACTAAATTGTAATTTTAAAGTGGATGAAGGACAACTTTGAATAAAAGGTACAAAACAACACACGCGTATATTTTGAATATTACAAAGTTCGCTCTAAAACATGAAAAAATACACTAAAGTGGACTAAATTGTATTTTTTTAAAGTGAATGAAGGACAACTTTGAATAAAAGGTTCAAAATAACACACGCGTATATTTTGGGTATTGCAAAGTTCGCTCTGAAGCATAAAAATACACTAAAGTGGACTAAATTGTATTTTTAAAGTGAATGAAGGACAACTTTGAATAAAAGCTACAAAATAACACACGCGTATATTTTGGGTATATTGCAAAGTTCGCTCTGAAGCATGAAAAATACACTAAAGTGGACTAAATTGTAATTTTAAAGTGGATGAAGGACAACTTTGAATAAAAGGTACAAAACAACACACGCGTATATTTTGAATATTACAAAGTTCGCTCTAAAACATGAAAAAATACACTAAAGTGGACTAAATTCTATACATTAAACTTCTTTGTGGAAAAAAAAAGAAAGGATGACACACGTGTCCTGAATAAAAAAATTTTGACTCAAAACGATTGTCCACCACTACAACGTATTTTTAAAGTGGATGAAAGACAACTTTGAATAAAAGGTACAAAATAACACACGCGTATATTTTGGGTATTGCAAAGTTCGCTCTGAAGCATAAAAAAATTACACTAAAGTGAACTAAATTTTAGGCAATAAGCATTTATTTGAATAAAAGAACGAAAAATGACACACGCGAATAGACAACGGTTATCATGAATACATAGAGAAATAATAAAAAAATAAAAATTTTACAACGGTCGTACGCTATTGTAACGCATTTTCTGGATATTAAGCAAGGTCTGCTTTAAAACATGGGGGAAAAAATTGCACTAAAATGGGCATATTAAACACTAAAATTTCTTTGTGAATTTCTATTTAAGCCTAACGCAATAATTTTTTTTTAGCTTATAACGTTTTTCTTAATTTAAACCTAACGTAATAAAATTTTAGCTTACAACGTTTATTTTTCTTATTTAAACCTAACGTAATAAAATTTTAGCTTATAACGTTTTTCTTATTTAAAGCTAACGTAATAAAATTTTAGCTTACAACGTTTTTTTATTTAAACCTAACGTAATAAAAAATTTTAGCTTACAACGTTTTTCTTATTCAAACCTAACGTAATAAAATTTTAGCTTACAACGTTTTTTTATTTAAACCTAACGTAATAAAATTATAGCTTACAACGTTTTTTTTAATTTAAACCTAACGTAATAACAAATTTTAGCTTACAACGTTTTTGTTATTTAAACCTAACGTAATAAAATTTTAGCTTACAACGTTTTTTTATTAAAACTAACGTAATAAAATTTTAGCTTACAAAGTTTTTTTATTTAAACCTAACGTAATAAAATTTTAGCTTACAACGTTTTTTTATTTAACCCTAACGAAATAAAATTTTAGCTTACAAAGTTTTTTTATTTACACCTAACGTAATAAAAAAATTTAGCCTACAACGTTTTTCTTATTTAAACCTAACGTAATAAAATTTTAGATTACAACGTTTTTTTATTTAAACCTAACGTAATAAAATTTAAGCATACAACGTTTTTTTATTTAAACCTAACGTAATAAAAAATTTAGCTTACAACGTGGCAGAGTCATGGATTTTTATCTCAGGTCGTAGGGTTTACTTCATGCAAAGTTGCTTTGCAATTTTCAACAGTAACTCGCCTCGCGTGGGCGCCAAATGTAAGATCTCTTCTTACGTCCCATTTGAGGACATCTCTATCTTAATCCTGTCTAGCTCAGCATTAGTTTTTAACACATACATACAGAATATATAGTGTACACCGGGGTTTACATGTGATTTGTTGTTAAATATAGATAATAATAATACCAATACATTTTTTAAACATTGAATATTAAAATTTATTGATCTTCATGGAATTTACAAAATAAAAATTTTTGTATTTATCATTGCGTAGCATGAGTAAGGCAAAAAAAAGGAAGGTTTAATATCTTTTGTAAATAAAAAAAATTCTATAAAAGAAAATTGACTGAGAGCCTACAATTTGGTATTTCAACCAAGTCACCGCATCTATATTAATTGATCAATCAAGATGACTAATGTAAAAAAAAAACATAAAGGATTTATATCCCTGTTCACTATACATCTTAATAGTCGAATCTACCAAAATTATCATCTATCATGGCTATTACCATTTTTTTTTCTACATGGACCTCTTTAGGTCTATACATAAAGAAAAAATATGATGTGGTTGGACTTACCAAATACATGCCATTCTCCAACTCGTCTTAGCAACTCCTAAGGCCCAGGACATCTCATTTTTGGACACCTTCCCCCGACAAAACTTGATCCGAACTGTCGTTATTTTCAAAATAACGCTGCGAGGTAAGTCCTCAATTTTTTTTACTACAGAGTAATAAAAATTAATATTCTTAGAATATAATTAAAAATAAAATATTATTAATATTTTTAAAAGAGAAAATTTCGAAATAATAAATATAGGTGCTTAATCCTTTTTAAATAATTTCTCCTTTAAGAAATTCGAAATTAAACTTCTTCCTTTTTTTTTAAAGAAAAGTTTGAGGTAAAAAAAATTGATAAAAATAAGGATAATAAAATATAAAATTTTATCTTTAACTTTAAAGTAATTTCTACTTTAAGAAATTCGAAATTAGACTCCTTCTTATTAGAAAGTTTGAGATAATCACAAAATTGGTCAAATAAGGATAATAAAACATAAATTTATTTATTTTAAATTTAAAGTAATTTCTTCTTTAAGAAATTCGAAATTAAACTTCTTCTCTTTAAAAGAGAGCTTGAGATAATAATAAAATTGATCTGGGTATGTATTTAATTGATTTTATTCATTTTAGAATAAAGAATGGACTTGAAATTTCCCTAAAGGCAATATGATGTTGGACGTTTCGTTGCATATAGAAGGGTGATTGGCGAATCTATTTACATATTTACAAGGTTGGCATATCCTCCTCTGGACCTCCCTGCGATGGGCTTCAGGATCCTTGGGCAGGACTCGTGTCATCTCCATCTTTCTGGACTTTAAAGGCATAGGTGCCATCTCTCGCTGGGCATCTTCTCCGGCTTCTGGTGTAGATCCTTCGCTGGACCTCTCTGCAATGGGCTCCAGGATCCTTGGGCAGGACTCGTGTCATCTCCACCTTTCTGGACTTTAAAGGCATAGGTGCCATCTCTCGCTGGGCATCTTCTCCGGCTTCTGGTGTCTTCATTCTCCAATCCGCCTCGTTGTTGTTCTTTTGTGGAGGGTCGACCGGTATCTCGGTCACGGTACCACCAGCGTTATCTCCGATCGGGTGTCCTCCCCTGCCTCGATCCTTTAGGGCATCGTCGGCCACCGTGGTGGGGTCTCCATCTGGACACCAAACACTTTCGGCGAGACACTGTGTATATATATGATGTAAATGTTTACATCATTGTTGGGTCTTATTTTGTGGAAAATCTGACTCAACATAGTCTAGTAATAAGAAAATATACTACACCTAAAAACTATCAGAGAAAAGAGAAGCCACGGAAGGTGAACTAAAAAATGCTTACAATGGATGTTATGTTTACGATATCATGTTAAATAAAAACAAAGATAAAATTTGCATATGTTGGTCACTATAAATTTGTATATTTGTTAGGCGAAATTAGAAACATGATGAAACAATTGGGTATTTAAAAACAAAAGTAGAAATAAAAGTTGAAGTATAATAAACAATGTTAAAGATTAGTTTTAATTATTAATCAAGATTGTGTGTGAATATGTGAGAAAGATGTAATATCGTTGTTGTTTTCTTGGCCGACTGTTTTACATATGGTGTTATCTTAAAATTGCTTGTTTTGAATATTTTTTAGATTGAGATTATTAGCTAGTATGTAAAAAAAATAACTCTGTTGAAATTTAATTTTGTATTTATATATAAATAAAATTAACTCTGTTGATTTTTTTTTTGTATTTAATCGATAACAGCGAAGTTACGCATGTTAATGTTAGGAATTATATTTTGATGTTAAGCAAAACCTGCTCCATCTCGTTTACATAAATGTTGAAAATTTGGTTGATATTGATGCATTGTAACGAAAGTTTTTAGTGATGTCCACTTATGAAATTTCCATTTTATTAATATAGATTTCATGAATACACAACAAGTTTGAATATAGTATAAGATTATAAATTCAAAAGGAGCTTCTTCTATATAACATGTTTATTTCGCCAGCTTTCAAACGACATTGTTCTTCAACAGGTGTAAGGACAAGGTGTGATGTGAGATGTGTGCAATTATATAGAGCTATATAATTCCTCACAACACATGTTTTATAGAAGAAGCTCCTTTTGAGTTTATAACTTTATGGTAATTGAAAGTTGATGTCTACAAGTTTGAATATATTTTTAAAAGTATAGATGAAATTGTCTGTGTTTGCACATATTGAGCTCTAATGATTTTGTTATAATTTCATATTTACATAGGTTATAGTAATTATCCTACTCTCTTTTTTATATATATTCAGATTGCTGTAAGTTAGGAGAGAGAGTTGAAAACACTTGATTCTCACAAAACAAAAACAATATATATACAACTATAATTAAGAAACATATATTGCTTTTTTAAAGGTCGCGCTTTGCGAAGAAACAAGGAATTGATAAGGGCAGTACCTCAGCTGCAAGATGTGGCCACTGGTGTAATGGATCTTCTAAGGCAAAAAGTATTGTTTATAGCAAAACCATGGCTGCAAGATCTGCCGCTGGTTTTAGGGAACTTCTAAGGCTAAAAGAAATGTTTATGGCAAAACCATGCCTGCAATATCTGCCGCTAGTTTTAGGGATCTTCTAAGGCTAAAAATAAAGTATGGTAATACCAAAACTGCAAGTTCTGTCGCTGGTTTTAGAGACCTTCTAAGGCTAAAAGAAATGTTTATGGCAATACTATGGCTGAATGATCTTCTGCTGATTTCCAGACTCAAGAAAGCTCAAGGAATTGATTAGGGCGACCCCAGGTCTTGTTGGCCGTTTTCTTCAACTACCTAGGGGTAATACATCCGGAGTACGTACCAGAAGGCCAAACCATCATAAAGGATTACTATAAGGTTGTCCCAAAAGTTTGTGCTTCTCTTAAAAGCTTCTTTTTCTTATTACTTGGCGAATAATATTATAATGGCAAATACATAATAATTCATTAAGCAATTACTTTATACATAATACAAAGACATTATACATAACGGCAAATAATATTATGATAAATAATATTGGCATTTTAATTGCAAGTGTTTACAAACTTTTGGGACAACCTTGTATCAGGAAGTCCTTTGTCACCTTTGTGATTCTGTACAACGCACACGACTAGATCTGTTGGCAGCAAAAAGTTGGAAGCTCCACCATGATAACGCATCTGCCCCCATTTTGCATATACGATTCAAAATTATTCTTTAAACACAACATTGTTGTCGTTCATCAGGTTTTCTACTCCCTCCATATGACATCATAAAACCTTTGTCTAATTTCAATGCTGAAAATACCGATAAAATGAATTGAGTGAAAAGAAAGCATCATTCCCAAAGACACGTTCCAGAATAGAGTTCAACAATGGAGCTGTAAGAAGTGAATATATTAGAAAATATGCTATTATATTAGGATGCATTAATGCGCCATCTGTTATCAAAATTTGAAACTATTATAAACGCCTATGAATCTTTTAAAACATAAACAATTACTACTGCCCTTACTGCAATGGAAAAATTAGTGGGAGGGTTCACCACTGATGAGCCAGGCCATCCCATTAATTTTTCCATTGCAATAAGGACAGTAGAAATTGTTTATTTTTAAAAAGAATCATACGGGAAAATAATAGTTTTGAATTTTCATAAAAGATGCTATATTGATAGAAGGGGGATATAGGATTTTGTACTTCCAAATCAGTGAATGTATTTCTGCAGATAATAGTACAATACTTTTAAACACTCCACACAAAAAACCGAGCATTCCAAGATTCAAACCTATGATCATCTGATTCAATTGTCAGACACATGTCACGTAACGGGACAACTATATGAAATTATTGTTTGAAAATGATAAAAATATAATAATAAAAATATATATATGCTACAGAAAAAGGTATAACTTCCTTAAGTTTTGTCCATGAATGTAATTCTCGCTGTATGTGGCTTTTAATATATACTTAACCTCCAGATTGTGCAATCTATCCTGAATTGAAGGTTCTTGTGTCTTTCATGTTTCCTGTTAAAAGTTAACCTATAATTCCTATACAAAACCATAAGACATAGGAAGAAGAGAGATATTCTATCGCCGACTTGTCCGGAGGCTTGTAAGTTAATGAATTAAAGAAACTATTCTCTCCCAGTCTTGTTATTTTCTCCTATTAACGAATAGGGAGCCTATCATCCCCAATAATGACGGCCAGGCAACCTCCAGCTTTGCTATAAAATTTTAAAGATGGGAATTACAAAAGATTATACTTCCCTGACCTGCTTTGAATTGGTGGGATAATTCTGTTCATATAGTTGCATATAAAAAGACAATGGTTGCCTCTCCCATCAAAAAGATGTCAAAACAAGACGCCATCTATTGACTATTGCCACACACTAACGGCCTCGGGTCGGTAACAGAGTCACAACACTAGCTTTTGCAAACTGAAAAGAGTCTACCTAGAAACCATGGTTTCGGGGTAATAGCCCTCGTCAGCCTAGGGCAGATTTTATTCCATGAGATCCACAAGGGATCTAATGGAATCTTGACAATCTGCCAAAGAAGTGTTTAGCTGGCTAAGTGGCTAGGCCAAATCTATGGCTAAAATATAGATGTAAATTTTGCCGGGAGGATATTGATCTAAAAAGACAAAGGTCTCCCGTCACCGACCCAAGGCCGCTAGTTTACGGCGAAGGTCAATAGATGGCACCTAACTTTGTCGTCTTTTTAACGAGAGAGGCGACCTTGGTCTTTTTAAATCAATATCCTCCTGGAAAAAATTCTATAGTTGCATATATAATTACAAGAGAGAGAATAGAGGTTCTTTCACGATACCTTATTTGCATATTTTCAAAGCGGAATAATTATAAATATATTCTTAACATTTGAACGTGTTTGTTCCCAAATAAACTTTGGTAGTGTCTAAATGCCCCCCCCCCTTTAAAATACAAAAATAAATTTTATGATAGAAAAGGAATCATTGAAAAATAGAGTGAAAATGAATCATCCAATCAAATGCAAATTCAAAATTATTAATGTATTTAAATTTGAAGTTGTCTCAAACCTTTTATCTATTTTGATAGTCTTGAAATTGGCATAAATAATAAGTAAAAATATATAGGATGATCTAGACAGGCTTCAAATAGAACAACAATTCACACTATGGACAAAACTTAAGGAAGTTGTATCTTTAAACATGTGTAATAAAGATTCTTCCTGATTTTACACTATGACAAATTCAATAAGGAATCTAGGGCCAGATTTCTTTTTACATTATTTTATTTCTAAAGCTTTAAGACTAACATGGCCTTCAACACGGAGACACCAGAAGTACTACTTCTAGTCAATTATAACACTCCTCTTATATTTGGCTAAGTAGTACTACTAGCCAATTATAACACTCCTCTTATATTTGACTAGAAGTAGTACTTCTGTGTCTCCATGTTGAAGGGCATGTTAGCTTCGAAATCTCGAGAAATAAAATAATTGTAAAAACAAACCTGGCCCTAGATTCCTTGTTGATTTTGTTAAACATGTATATCAGGATTCCGACAATAAATCTGGAATATATTTGATACAATGTGACCTTTTTGAAGACACACAAGATATCAAGTATGGTCAAAATTGCCTTTGTCTCATTCCAAAAATAAAAAGAGACAACCGAGGTGACATCAAAGACTTTCCACTTCCTTAAGTTTTTTCTACGAGTGTATTACTAGTCTAGTCTACAATTGCGAGCTAATTGGCCAATTCAGGTATGGTGTTCTAGCCCATAAATTTATTCCTCCGCGCGGACCATACGCTTTATGCAAACTCTACCTGGCAATATCATCAAATAGAACAAATTAGAGTAGGTACGTATATATACAAGAGCTAATTTAAAGAAATAACGTGCCATACATAATTAATAAATGAAAAAAAATTAAAAGACGAATGTTTCTTTCATACATATAGATCTAGTTTATACTGTCATTACTGCGATGAAAAAATATTGAGAGGGTTTGGGTGATCAGTAGTGAACCCTACCAGCGGTTCCGCCAATTTTTTTTTTTTAATCTACCAGACCGCTTCTTTAGAGATCTAAAATACTGCATTGGATCATTCTGTTTTTATATGTTACACTGAAAGATGGAATCACAGTTGTTGGAAATGATCTCACACCGTAGCCGCTTGATTGACGTTGACACCTTCCTGCCACGTGAACTCGCCGGCTTTTACCTGTTTACTACGCTTATACATGTGTAGTAGACAAGTGGCGCACTTACAGTAAAAGAAGTCGCTAACTACTCACCATACGCTCCAGGAGTCCGAATTACATACAGTTAGTACAAGGTTCAATCAATAAATAATGCACAAACTTTCAAACTGAAACTCTGTTTATAAGAGCTCCTAACAGTCCTCTACATATTAGAATCATTCAATATATCCACCTTCTTTCTGTACACATTTGATCCAGCTTTGTTGACAACTTGTGAAAAGCACTTTGGTAAAATGCCTTATTCAAATATCTAAATAACTCTTTAACAGCTTAGACCAAAATTACATCACTTTCAAACGTGATTTACAGCATAAAAACTCTTTAATCTTTTCAACAAGTAGAAGTCTGAGGGTGCCAGGCCGTACGCAGGGTGAGGCATCCAAGTCCAACCACTCTTCGCAGTGTTAAGACTCGCAATATCTTGATGTAACTTAATTAAGGTGTTTTATTAAGTTTGTTCTTTTTGTTTCTATTTTAGCTTCTCCAATGATTCACAAAACCTTTCTTTGTTGATAGAATAATTTCTTTAAGGAATGTCCATAAATATCAGCCCTTCTTGGTCCCAAAAACAGAGATAATGATTTTGTCCTTGGAAAGAAAACACCTTGTTTTTTTTTTCTTTACTAGCGATGTTTTATGTTCCCATTGCATTGATTGGTGCTTTGAAGAAGAATCATAATGATAAATTCAAGTCTTAACACTGGTGTTATTACACCTTCAAACATATGAGATGGGTTCTCTAGAAAGGCTCCATGAATTTTAAACAAATCTCTTTCCGAATGGTACCGAATTATCTTGTTAGGTGTTTTGGTATCCATTTTGAGCATAATTTTCGATCATTAATATGTTTAATATCATTAATAAGTTCAAGAATACTTTCTTTAAACAGGAAAAGTTATCATTGTCCAGTTAATCATGATCAATTCATCCATGAGAGTTAAATTTTGGGCCTTTTCTATACAAGTTAGTCTACCTAAATTCATCATCGTATTGTTTTTTTTTATCGATGGCTTTGTTTCCATATACTGACTTCAACTTCGAATGTATTACAGTAGCTGAAATGTCTCTGGACTAACTTCGTACTGAGATGAAAAGATTTGCAGGGGCTTGGCTCATCAATGGTAACTCTCCCAGCAGTGTTTTGACAATTTAATCCACCATTACGTTCGACTATTGTATTGGGCTGTTCTCTTTGTATACCCGACACCCTGTAGAGGAATTCTAGGTAAAATTATCTAAGGTGGAAACATCAGGCTTCCAGGGATAAGTCTCTTTTTTAGAAATGTTTCGAGATGTTGCCTGATGTTTTCATCTTAGGGGGGTCAGGTGGAAGGATGGTCTAAACCGTTGGTTTTCGACCGCTACGACCCGGGTTCGATTCCCGCATTGGGCACTTTTTTTTATTAATAAAAAAAAAATGTTCCAATGGCCTCCGGATCTTTCAAAAGTCCAACCTCACCAGCGAGCGCAAGCGAGCCCCAAACGGGGCTCTGGAGCATTTGTAAGTGCAAAGTCGAACTGCTTTTCACATGTGTTGACATGTGGTGCACTTACAGTAAAAGCAGTCGCCTACTTCTACCCACTACAATTATCATGGCCTGTACCACGTGTACTTAGGGATAAGCAAAATAAATCTTAATATTTATATACAAGGGATTAAATTTTATTGAAAATTATTTAAAGGAAAACTATGGGTATAAACTTTGAGGAGAAGGTTCTCTAGAATTGAGTCAAGTCTTCCCAATATTTCTCATTGCTGTAAATTCAGTAAAAAGTTGGTTTTATGTGAAAAAGAAGATTTCGAGCCAAAATAGTTTCATTTCTTATATATAGATGGCACACTAAGGTCTAAAACAAGTATGGCGATAATCTTGAAAAATAAAATTGAAATGCAGAGTTTTACACCTCACAAAGGGAATCCTTGTTCCATGACGGGGCCATCTCCGGGCACTTCGACTTACATATAATGTTTGAAAGTATAAGACATGTTCTTTCTCTACTTCACCTCGATTTCTTGTAATTTCTTCTTATATATCTCTTTTCTGCTTCAGGACTACTTAGCGTAGCTATTTTCCTATTTGGTATACCCATTTGTGTATACAAATTTAGGCTATATTTTTATTACTTTTAAACAGTTTTCATGGCTCACACAATCTTATTAAACATCTTATTATGAATAAGAAAATCCCAATTTTGATTCTAGACAGCCAAGTTTGATTCTAGACAGCCAAGTTTGATTCTAGACAGCCAAGTCTGAGTCTATAAAGCTTCCACAATGCATTTTTGTGACACAATATCTAACCAATAGCGGTTTTGCACTGCAAATTAACAATCCCCATCTGGCCGAAGTATAAAAATTAAAAGAATTTCCTTCGTCCACAGACAGGACTCCTGACCAAGCAGAGTTGATGGCGATTGTTATCAATTACCTGACCTTGGTGGAATTGGTCATCTAACGAGGGCGTTAATGAGCCGTTTTTTATATATATAATTTTTTTTGCAGCATAGAAGTGTTCTTTTATGATATTTCTTCAGCGTCATTAGTACAGATATACTTCTCACTGTCCATTTAAACTCACAAGAGGGTTTCTCAATAATACCTAACTACGCAGCAAGCAAGAACACAGTTTATACATGAGCTCTGATCATAGAAAAGAAACTAGGGTACCACAATAGGAACATAGAAGAAACGATAAAGTTTCTCCCATAGCAACATCCAAGAAACTTATTTTTCTATCGTAACATAAAAAAAGGAACATTTTGCCATAAGAACAGGATAAAAAACTAAGGTTCCCTAATAATAACAGGCAAGGAACGTAAAGAACGGAGATACTACTCTGATCAAAAAGTTTCGACACTTTGCTCATAAGTTTGAAAAAACTTTATTATTCAACCAAATTCAAATTGTCCCCTTCAAAGTAGTCCCCGTTGGCCGCGATGCACTTCAGCACCTTTTTTTTTCAGTCGGCAAAACACCTCTGGTAGTCTGTTTTCGGGATCGCCTTTATGGCCTTCTTCGATTCCACTTTGATCTCTTCTATGCTCTGAAATTTCAGACCCTTTAACTTTTTTTTGAGCTTTCCAAAAAGGTAGAAGTCACAGGGGGCCAAATCGGGACTGTTGGGGGAACACAGAGGTTGAGTGGTCCTGCAGGAACTTCGAGATTTTGAGGTCTGTGTGCGCCGGGGCGTTATCGTGGTGGAGGATCCACGACTTGCTCCTCCACAGCTCCGGCCGTTTCTGCCTGATCGCTTCCCTCAATCGCCTCAAAACTCCCAGGTAGGAGTCAGCAGTTATTGTAGAGCCTGTTGTTGAAATTCATGATGAACGATGCCCTGGTAGTCGAAGAACACCGTCAACATGACCTTGACTTTGCTGGGAGCCTTCCTCGCTTTCTTTGGTCTCGGCTCATTTTTGAAGCGCCACTCCGATGCCTGTTGGGTAGTTTCCGAATCAAAGCCGTAAATCCATGTTTCGTCTCCAGTAATGAACCTCTTCAGCAATTCGCGGTCGTCGGTTTTCGCTTCGAGATTGAGACTGGCCGTTTCTTTCCGGGCTTTCTTTTGATCAAAAGTCATTTTTTTAGGAACGAGAACGGCGTTGAGTCTTCTCACTCCCAAAATGTCCTTCATTATCGATTGAGTTGACCCGAATGATATCCCTGCTTCTTCGGCGATTTCCCTGACAGTTATTCGTCGGTCTTCACGCCCCAGTTCCAACACCTTGTCCACCTTTTCAGGAGGGTTTGATGTGGACGGTCTCCCGCAACGCTCGTTGTCGGCGGTCTCTTCCCGACCCTCCTTGAAGCGCTTGTACCACTCGAAGACCCGTCTTCGGCTCATCACGGCATCTCCGTAGGCTGTGTGCACCATCCAAAAAATTTCGGCACCCTTGAATCCGTTTTTCACACAGAACTTAATGCAAATTCGTTGATCCTCCATTTCGGTGACTAACGAAATCGAAGCACGGGCAAAATGGCTTCACTTCGAACAGCCGCTGCTCGCGCTGTTGTGGCGCGTGATTTTTGAAAATTGGCAGGTCTCAAGCCAAGGGCGACGCTTGCGTTTGCCACAAACCGGGAGAAAATATATTGAGTTTTCAGGATTTTATGAGCAAATTGTCGAAACTTTTTGATCAGAGTAGTAGTTCACTATAGTAACAGATGATAAAATTCAACAAAAATAGACAAGAAACGAGAGAATTCCCCATGGCAACAGACAAGAAACGAGAGAATTCTTCATGGCAACAGACAAGAAACGAGAGAATCCCTCATAGCAACAGACAAGAAAGGAGAGTAATCCTCATGGCAACAGACAAGAAACGAGAGAATTACACAATAGCAACATACACAAGAACCGATATAATTCTCATTAGAAGCAGACAAGAAACAGAAAATTCCCATAGAACCATAAAAGAACCGAGAGAATTCCCCATAGCAATAACCAAGAAACAGAGAATTCCCCAAATAAACGAGAGAATTTCCCAGAGTGACAGACAAGAACCGAGAGATTTCCCCATAACAACAATCAAGAAACAGAGAATTTCCCATAGCAAAAGGAAAATGAATGAGAGAATTCCCCTCAGCAACAGACAAGGAACGAAAGAATTCCCCATAGGAACAGATAAGAAATGAAATAATTCTCCATAGCTATAGACAATAAACGAGAGAATTCCCCTTAGCAACAGACAAGAAACGAAAGAATTATTCTTAGAAATAGTCAATAAACGACAGAATTCCTCATAGCAAATGCAAGAAACAGAGAATTCCCCTTAGAAACAGATAATAAATGAAAGAATTACCCATTTAAGAAACAGAGAATTCCCCTTACCAAGAAGACAAGAAACGAGACAATTCCTCATAGAAACAGACAAGAAACGAGAGAATCCCTCTTAGAAACAGACAAGAAATGAAAGAATTACCCATAGCAAATGTAAGACAAGAAACGAGAAAATTCCTCATAGAAACAGACAAGAAACACAATTTCTCATAGCAACATACAAGAACCGTGAGAATTCTCCATTTTACCAGAAATATAAACGAGAGAAATTCCCTTAGCAACAGACAAGAAACAGAGAATTCCCCATAGCAACAGAAAATAAATAGAGAATTTCCCATAGCAATTGACAAGAACCGAGAGAATTCCCCATAGCAACATACATGATACAGAGAATTCCCTTTAGCAACAGACAAGAATTGAGAGAATTCCCCATAGCAACATACAAGATACAGAGAATTACCTATAGCAACAGACAAGATACAGAGAATTTCCCATAGCAACAGACAAGATACAGAGAATTTCTGATAGGCTTAGCAAAAATACGATGTTTCTTTTTTAAGGATTTCAAGTTGTTTTGTACTCACGTATTTTGTAGTTAAGAGGACATCCCTTCTGATATAAACTAATATATAGAAAGTTGGAATCCTCTGATAAGTATAAGTAAAAGATATGAAGCGTACGAGGATACTTTTCTTTTAAACTTTAATGAAGATTCAAGCTTTCGGGCGAAAACAGCCCTTCTACAGGAAATTATAGAAAAACATTTTCAAAAAGTAACGTTTGTAAACAAAAATGGTATCTCTATTTGATCTTGTAACGCGTGAATGAATCTCACATCCACGCGACCCAGACTATGATACATTGAATAAATCTGCTAAGGTGAGACTTTTCAAAGTAAATCAAACTGGAATAGGGCAACTATGGTACACAATTTATGGAAATATTGCTTTATATGCGTCAGGGATCTCTATATGTCGGTTGATACTATTGTATTTCAAAGAGAGCAACGCCTCGACGACTAATCTTTTGAATTTGCTGTTGATATTAGAGTAATATGCTTGTGGTTGGGATGTGTTAAAAGAATGTCCTGTTTGTCTAATATGTTGTACGATAAGGGACTTGGGTTCATTATTTCTAATGTTTCTGTGATGTTCGTCCATTCTGTCCTTGATTCGTTTGCCTGTTTCTCCTATGTATATACTATTACAGTTTGAGCATTTTAATGAATATAAGGAGTTTGTGAAAAAAGGTAGGGTAACGGGAAAACTATTCTTGGTTATGGGATTTCTGATTATTGTTTTTAATTTGGGGGTGTTGGTGTAAAAGGTACGAATACCATAGTTATTTTTTAGGAATCTAGAAATGTTGACACTATGAGTAGAGAATGGGATGGTGCATATGGATCTATAAACTTGGCTATTAAGGTGCTGTTGGGGATTATAAAAATGTCTGAGTATGAAAATTTTTGGGTATCCAGAGTTCATCAGGTGACCGATTAGGTTTTGGGTTTCTATTTGTTTGAATTCTTGCGAAGAACAGTGTGTGAAAATGCGTTTCGACAAGGTTTTTACGGTGTTAATCTTATGGCTAAGGGGGCAGTATGATGTGTAGTGAATATAGGAGGGATAGAAAGAGGGCTTATAGTAAACATTGGTTATGTATCTGCAATTCTGTCTTGTAATCAGAATGTCTAAAAAGGCTAGTAAACTATTGCTTTCTTTTTCTATTGTGAACTGTATATCAGGGTAAAGTGAATTTAATTTGGTATGAATTTTGTCTAAGGAATCTATTTTAATTATACTAAATATGTCATCTATATACCTAAACCAAGTTAAGATATCTATTGGAAAACGATCTGTTATTAACTTGTCTATTTTCCGCATGACTATTTCTGATAGTGGTGAAGAAAGAGGGCTGCCCATAGGAGTACCTTTAGATTGCCTATAGTAACGTTTGTCAAAATTAAAAACACTATTGTTCAGACAAATCGATATTAAGGAGGTTAATTTAGTTATCATGCCTGCAGAGTAACCATGCGTCCGTAGGAATTCTGTGGTGCATTCTATAATGAGGGGGTGGGGGAGACTAGGGTAAAGATTGATTACATCAAATGATATCATTAGACTGTTGGGAATAACCGGTAGATGTTGAATATGGTTTAAGAATTTAGGTGTGGAAGAAATGGACGTCGAGACGTCGCCATCTTTTAGTATGGGAATAATCATTTTAGCTAGAAACTGAGCTAACGGGGCTGTAGAAGAGAGATGAAATGCAACTATTGGTCTGAGGGGGATATCTGTCTTATGTACCTAAGGTAGTCCATAGATATAGGCTTGACCATGTAGATTCGAAAGAAAGTTTCGGAGTTCATCAGTTGTAATCAATTTGTTCCTACTAAGGATTCTGAGTTCTTTTTTATATATGGAGTTCGAGGTAGTCTGATCTCCTGCTGTGGCCGGGGTGAATACCTCCGAGTTATACAAGATCTGATTCATCTTTGAAACGTAGTCCTTGGTATTCATTATGACAGTTCTGGATCCTTTGTCAGATCTTGTAATGACTATGTTATTATTTTTAGTTATTGTTCTGCTAATCTGATTGGTATTAAAATTGTTAGTTGGTGTGTATGTAGATCTATTTAAAACGGAAATATGGTGGTTCCTAACGGAGTGTTTATCCTGCAAGTTCAGGCTGGAAATGGATGACTCTATTCCGGCTATTAAGCTTGAATCTTCATTAAAGTTTAAAAGAAAAGTATCCTCGTACGCTTCATATCTTTTACTTATACTTATCAGAGGATTCCAACTTTCTATGTATTATTTTATAGTTATCTGATTATATCTTTGAACAATTATGAATCCCGATCTTGATTATTACATGAAAATGATCCGACTCAAATCACTGGCTTTGGCAAGATGGAGGAAACATCTGGAATTCAACAAGATATGCGAATTACACAACTTCATCCCACCTTCCCTCAGGATCAAGGACCCCGTTGGAAACTATTACTCAAGAATGGCAATAGATGATATTCATATCAAATTATTACGAGCCCGTACTAAAGGGTGTTTCTCAAAAATCCGCTTTTTATCAAAAACTGTCAATGAACTTATTTGTATAGTTTCACAACATATCCCAGCTCGAAATATAGCAGTTTTACTGGGAGGAATTACCAGTGATATAAAAACTCAAAACTCCATAATTAATGTCAGACATCTCAACAAATTCTCATTTTGGTCCAAGAAATATAAAGTGCACCTATCTCCCCAAAACCAGCAACAATCAATATTGAATTTGTCTAACTTTGTACCTTCCCCTGATCAAATCAACATACTTTCGAAAGGCCCTTAAACATAGATATCCATCAAAACTTGACAAAATCTCTTTAATAGCCGGAATAGAGTCATCCATTTCCAGCCTGAACTTGCAGGATAAACACTCCGTTAGGAACCACGTTATTTCCGTTTTAAATAGATCTACATACACACCAACTAACAATTTTAATACCAATCAGATTAGCAGAACTATAACTAAAAATAATAACATAGTCATCACAAGATCTGACAAAGGATCCAGAACTGTCATAATGAATACCAAGGACTACGTTTCAAAGATGAATCAGATCTTGTATAACTCGGAGGTATTCACCCCGGCCACAGCAGAAGATCAGACTACCTCGAACTCCATATATAAAAAAGAACTCAGAATCCTTAGTAGGAACAAATTGATTACAACTGATGAACTCCGAAACTTTCTTTCGAATCTACATGGTTAAGCCTATATCTATGGACTACCTAAGGTACATAAGACAGATATCCCCCTCAGACCAATAATTGCATTTCATCTCTCTCCTACAGCCCCGTTAGCTCAGTTTCTAGCTAAAATGATTATTCCCATACTTAAAGATGGCGACGTCTCGACGTCCATTTCTTCCACACCTAAATTCTTAAACCATATTCTACATCTACCGGTTATTCCCAACAGTCTAATGATATCATTTGATGTAATCAATCTTTACTCTAGTCTCCCCCACACCCTCATTATAGAATGCACCACAGAATTCCTACGGACGCATGGTTACTCTGCAGGCATGATAACTAAATTAACCTCCTTAATATCGATTTGTCTGAACAATAGTGTTTTTAATTTTGACAAACGTTACTATAGGCAATCTAAAGGTGCTCCTATGGGCAGCCCTCTTTCTTCACCACTATCAGAAATAGTCATGCGGAAAATAGACAAGTTAATAACAGATCGTTTTCCAATAGATATCTTAACTTGGTTTAGGTATATAGATGACATATTTAGTATAATTAAAATAGATTCCTTAGACAAAATTCATAACAAATTAAATTCACTTTACCCTGATATACAGTTCACAATAGAAAAAGAAAGCAATAGTTCACTAGCCTTTTTAGACATTCTGATTACAAGACAGAATTGCAGATACATAACCAATGTTTACTATAAGCCCTCTTTCTATCCCTCCTATATTCACTACACATCATACTGCCCCCTTAGCCATAAGATTAACACCGTAAAAACCTTGTCGAAACGCATTTTCACACACTGTTCTTCGCAAGAATTCAAACAAATAGAAACCCAAAACGTAATCGGTCACCTAATGAACTCTGGATACCCAAAAATTTTCATACTCAGACATTTTTATAATCCCCAACAGCACCTTAATAGCCAAGTTTATAGATCCATATGCACCATCCCATTCTCTACTCATAGTGTCAACATTTCTAGATTCCTAAAAAATAACTATGGTATTCGTACCTTTTACACCAACACCCCCAAATTAAAAACAATAATCAGAAATCCCATAGCCAAGAATAGTTTTCCCGTTACCCTACCTTTTTTCACAAACTCCGTATATTCATTAAAATGCTCAAACTGTAATAGTATATACATAGGAGAAACAGGCAGACGAATCAAGGACAGAATGGACGAACATCACATAAATATTAGAAATAATGAACCCAAGTCCCTTATCGTACAACATATTAGACAAACAGGACATTCTTTTAACACATCCCAACCACAAGCATATTACTCTAATATCAACAGCAAATTCAAAAGATTAGTCGTCGAGGCGTTGCTCTCTTTGAAATACAGTAGTATCAACCGACATATAGAGATCCCTGACGCATATAAAGCAATATTTCCATAAATTGTGTACCATAGATGCCCTATGCCAGTTTGATTTACTTTGAAAAGTCTCAACTTAGCAGATTTATTCAATGTATCATAGTCTGGGTCGCGTGGAAGTGAGATTCATTCACGCGTTACAAGATCAAATAGAGATACCATTTTTGTTTACAAACGTTACTTTTTGAAAATGTTTTTCTATAATTTCCTGTAGAAGGGCTGTTTTCGCCCGAAAGCTTGAATCTTCATTAAAGTTTAAAAGAAAAGTATCCTCGTACGCTTCATATCTTTTACTTATAAACTAATATATATTTATTTAAGGAACGACTTGTTCCAATACAAATATTGTTAAAACAAGCGAGCGATAAATCAAAAACAGAAATGTTGAAGCGTAGTAGTGTTAGTAGTGACGTCAGCACCGATGATGATAAAGTCAAAGTCTGCGTAACAATTCCCTCCTTACTTTGTCTTTATTCCCACGATGCTGAGGTTCTCCAGGTGTTTCTTCATCTGGTCTCGGGATAGGTCCTTTGTGAAGATATCCGCCTCCAGGTCTTGAGATGGCTTATACAGAAGGCAGATGTCTCTGGATTCATAACAGTCTCTCAAGAAGTGGTACTTTCTGTTGATATGTCTACAGCGACTGCTTTGTTTAGGGTTGGAGATCCAGTGGATCAATGACTGACTGTCTGTATAGATCGCAATTGGTTTTTCCATGAAATTCCATTCTTCCAGCTTTCGTAACAGGTTTATTATCCACTTGATTTGACAGCAGCTTTCACAAGCAGCTATCATTTCCGCTTCCATTGTGGAGAGGGCGACGAGTGGTTGTTTACTACTTTTCCAGTCTATAGTTGCTTCGCCGAGCTTCAATACATATCCGCCGTAAGATTTTCCATCAGGAGTGGTCGACCAGCTGGCATCGGTGTAGGACTTCAGGATTCCAGTCTTCCCTCTTTCAAATTTCACTCCTAGGTCAATTGTTCCTCGTAGGTATCTCATCACTCTTTTGATTGCTGTCCAGTGCATCTGTTTTGGTTGTCTGGAGTACTGTGAAAGTTTGCTAGTGATGTAAGCGATGTCGGGTCTGGTGTTAACAGCTAGAAACATTAGCATTCCAAGGGCTTCTTGGTAAGTGTGCTGATCACAATTGTCATCTTCAATATGATTGTCCAAATTGATTCTTTGGAACCTGGTGTTGAAACTTCCTTACAATTTTCCATTCCATATTTCTGCAATATTTGTTGTACATAGTGGCTTTGCTGTAGCGAAATTCCCTCCTTGTCTTGTGTGATCTTGATTCCCAAAAACATGCCTTTACATGTTACATCCTTTATTTCCAGGTGATGTCTTAATTTATTGATGAATCTGTTTGAGGTATCTTCAGAATCTGAGACAGTGATAAAGTCATTAACATATATCCCTACATAGAAGTATTTGTCTTCATTCTCCCATTTAAATAGGCAAGGATCAGATTTAAGTTTTTCCAGTCCACAGTCATGAAGTACTTGACTGAATTTCTCATACCACGATCTTCCGGATTGAGGTAGACCGTAAATACTTTTGTTGAGTTTGCAAAATTTGTTTCTGTCTTGGACAAATCCAGCAGGTTGTTCCATGAATATTGTGTTTTCAATGTTTCCATTTAGATAGGCTGCTTTCACACCAAATAGTTTAATGACTGAATCTTTTGTTGCTGCCATTGACAAAATAGTCCTGAGGGTGGCATTTTTAATTACAGGGCTGAAACTTTCGTTGTAATCTCTTCCTGGGATTTGGTTGTATCCCATTGCAACAAGCCTTGCTTTGTAAGTTTTGTTTTTGTTTTCTTGGTCTTTAGATATTTTGAACACTCATTTACTTTTGACAACTTTAGCGTTTACAGATCTAGGTACCAGTTCCCATACTTGATGCGAGTACATGTTTTGTATTTCCTCAAGCATTGCGTTCTCCCAATTTTTCTTGTCTTCGCATGTGATGGCTTCATCATAGTCTTTCGGAATGGTTTCATTCGTAGTAGCCAGAACGTAGTCATCGAATCTTTTAAGTATTGTACATGTTCTTTGTGGTCTGTCTGATCCACTTGACTCTGTCTGTCTGTTAATCATGCTATCTGGTGCTGGCTCTTCAATATCAACATCTGATAGAACATGATTGTCCAGTTGTTCATCCTCCTGAATGAAGAAATAAGTGTCAGTGTCCGTATTATTATCACTTTGTTTTTCTTCCGGGATGACATTATTGTTCTCTCTGAAGTGAATGTCTGCGGTTTCAAGAATGACTCTCGCTGTGATATCAAATACTCGATAAGCTCTTCTGCATCTTGAATAGCCCACAAATATTCCTCTCTTAGATTTAGCTTCTAGTTTGTGTCTTTGATGATTCTCGAGTTTATAGAAGATTTCACAACCAAATCTCATGATGTGAGAGACGGATGGCTTTTTACCTTTCCATTTTTCCATAGGGGTAGTGTCTGTGTCATTGGTTGTGGGAGTTAGATTGTACAGATATGCAGCTTTATTCACAGCTTCTGCCCAGAAGTGTAGGGGTAATTGGGAGTCTGCCAGAAGTGTTCGGCCTTTGTCTAATAGTGTTCTGTTAGCTCTTTCAACTCTCCCATTTCTTCTTGGGGTGTTCGTTGTAGTTAGTTCATGTTTAATTCCTTTGGATTCTATGAAGGTTTCAAGGTTTTTATTAATAAATTCTGTTCTGTTATCTGTTCTAAGTCGTTTTAGTTTTGAGTTTAGCTCATTTTCTCTCTTTACAATA
This sequence comes from Cordylochernes scorpioides, assembly GCA_030710605.1. NCBI lineage: Eukaryota > Metazoa > Arthropoda > Arachnida > Pseudoscorpiones > Chernetidae > Cordylochernes > Cordylochernes scorpioides. The sequence continues at coordinate 68,259,561 of CP092872.1, forward strand.
GACTTTTTCAAAACTTCTGCTGCTGAGAGTTTATCTTTGAGAAATTCTACAAATATTCTCCTAGAAAACCCATCTATGATGGTCAAGAAATATTTACTTCCGCCCAAGGAGTTTATTCTCATTGGACCACCGAGATCGACATAAATGGCTTCAAAGGGGTAGCTTTCCTGATTGCTATCTGTGTGAACATAGGGTACTTTGGTCATTTTTCCCAAGGAGCAAGCATCACATTGATCAAGGGTACCATTTATAGAGTCCAAGCCTTTTAGAAGATTGTTCTTCAAAATCAGGTCTAATTTGTTGTCACTAGGATGTCCTAACCTTCTGTGCCATGCAGTCCTAGAATTGTCCTTTGAAATCAAGCAATGTTCATTTGGAACATGAGTTGCTTCAGATAAACGTGATAGGTTCAATGTGTACATGTTACCATCAAAGTTGCCTGTTCCTATTAGCTTGTCATCAGAAGAGTATATGTATGCTCCTTCAGAATTCAAAAGAACAGAGTTCACTCTTCTTACCACGCTTGGAATGAACATTAGATTTCCTTTCAGGTATGGTACATGGAGGACATTATTCAGGGTTACAGCGTTGTTAAGTTTGTCCTTACCTTGTACAGTAGCTTGGATTGATCCTGATGAGGCAGATTCAATGTGTCTCCCTTTTTCCGCCACTTGTATGCTTCTTCTCTCCTCCGTCTTGTGCTCGATCCATTCACCATGGGAAGTCATGTGGCTTGTGCACGCAGAATCAATTATCCACACGTCCTGAGTCGTCGGGCGTTCCTCCCTTGTGATTACATGTAGTGCGTATTCTGAAGTGGAGTTTCTTCGTTGGGATGGTTCCTCCGTTCGTTCTTGGATTGCTGATATGGCCGTGTCTTTGTTTTGTTTTGGTCCTTTATGGTAGTTCCTTGTACTGGCCATGTTATTTTTGCTTGTTGTATTCTTTTGATTTCCTTTGTTGTTAGGGTTGAACCAACAGTCTTTCTTGAAATGTCCTTTTCTTTTGCAAATGAAGCATGACTTTTCTTTGAATTGGTTGCCTGATGATCTGAAAGCATTTTCATGATTTTTTCTTCTGCCCTGTCTTTTCTTCTCGAAATACAGTAGAGTTTGTCTCAGGTCTTGTACGGAGATTTCTCTGTTCATTGACAGTGCTGCTGTGATCGTGTCAAAGTTAGGTGTTAGTCCTTCAACAATATATCGTACAAGTTCCCTTTCTGTTACAGTCTTTCCTAGCTGGGTGATCTCTTGTGCCAGTTTCTGTGCTCGTACAATATACATGTTAAAATTTTCATTTGGGTTCAATTTTAGTCTGGCTAGATCCAACATTAGGTCTATCCTTTTATTTTCTAGAGATCCTTCAAACCTTTTCTTTATGTCGTACCAAATTCTTTTGGCCCTTTTATCGCCTCGAAAGATGATTGTTAAGTCATCCGAAAGTGACAATATTATTAGGCTGTATGTTTCCCGATTCTTTTTCTTCCAAATATTATATTCTAGTTAATTTTTTTGTAAAGTCTGGCTCGTCATTAACAATTACGTCCTCAAAGAGATCTTTTGAATCTAGAATTGCTTCCATTTTCATGGACCACGTTGTATAGTTGTTTTCTGTTAACTGTTTGATTTTTTCTAAGTTATGTGTATCCATTTTCATTCAATTTTTCTTTCTTAATTGGCGGTTAGTCCAATTATTTAATTTCTTTTTTATTTAAATGGATCAATTGAAGGTTAGTCCAATTCGCGCGCCCAAACCACGCTCTGCTACCAAATTGATAGGCTTAGCAAAAATACAATGTTTTTTTTTAAGGATTTCAAGTTGTTTTGTACTCACGTATTTTGTAGTTAAGAGGACATCCCTTTTGATACAAACTAATATATATTTATTTAAGGAACGACTTGTTCCAATACAAATATTGTTAAAACAAGCGAGCGATAAATCAAAAACAGAAAGGTTGAAGCGTAATAGTGTTAGTAGTGACGTCAGCACCGATGATGATAAAGTCAAAGTCTGCGTAACAATTTCCCATAGAAACATACAAGATAAAGAGAATTCCCCTTAGCAACAGACAAGAATTGAGAGAATTCCCCATAGCAACATACAAGATACAGAGAATTTCCCTTAGCAACAGACAAGAATTGAGAGAATTTCCCATAGAAACATACAAGATACAGAGGATTCCCCATAGCAATATAGAGAATTTCCCATAGCAACATACAATATAAAGAGAATTCCCCTTAGCAACAGACAAGAATTGAGAGAATTTCCCATAGCAACATACAATAATTTTTTTATATAAAAGCTAGGAATTCGCTAAGGAATCCTTACCTATATAATATATGAAACAATAGTATTTTTTCATAGCAACAGACAAGAGGTCCACATAACACAGTATACAAAAAATAATAGAAAATTTTCTCTCTCTACAAAAACAACAAAAAAGAGAAAGTTCCTTAATAAGAGCAGACAAGAAACTAAACTGATTCTTATCATTACTCAAGAAACAAACGCTATCATATTATGAAAACAAGCAAAAATAGAGATTTTCACATAACAGACAAGAAAACGTTATCCACCCCAATTCTATATACAGTTATCAGCGTCATGCGTTCTTAATTCTGTCACCGTTTGCTTTTGGTTCAGTGGTAGAATGCTCGCCTTCCACGCGGGCGCCCCGGGTTCGATTCCCGGCAGATGCATTTTTTTTTTTACAATTTTTAAAACTCATTTATATTATTAAAATATATGTGCTTTTCCTGTCTATGTACAGATTTATGGTCTATGTACCGAATTATAACTTTATCTGTCTATGTACTGTTGGCCTCCGAAGGCGTCTCTTACTGGGAAAAGAAAGAGAGGATTCTATTTAGTTATTAACTAATAGATGCATTTATTTAAGGAGCGAGCCGCTCCAACACAATAGTTACAAAAACCAAAAAGCGAGTGGGGGGCAAAGTCAAAAACAAAGTGTCTCGCGTAGTGGTGGCGTGATCGTAGCGAGCCAATAGGAGAGCGCCATTCAGGTGTCGGTAAAGGTCGGGATGGCGCCTACATTCGGCCATTCCTGGATTCCAATCGTCCTCGATTGAACTTTGCGTTGCAGGAACGTCGTGGGTTGCGTCAGAGAGGGTGTCTTCTTCTTTAGGTTAATCCAACATGGCGTCGCGCATCTTTTGTTGTTGATAAATCACTCCAGCAATTCTTCTTTCTTCAGGGTTATCCCACTTCTGAAATTCTGTTGGCTTCCGTAGGCGTCTCTTACTGGGAAAAAGAAAGAGAGGATTCCATTTAGTTATTAACTAATATATGCATTTATTTAAGGCGCCAATTTATAATTGTAACAAATGGTATTTGAATAAAAACATTCAATCGGGTAAAACACGGGCGTTGCCCGGGTCATTCGGCTAGTAAGAACATAACAAGAAGCGAGAACTGCCGCTAAAAACGTCAATGTTCCTGAAATATGACCAGACAAGATAGGAGACAGAACACTCCGTGGGTTTCGCCACAGTTCACCTTGGCCCGGGTCCATGATTGCCAGGTGAACAGGTGGTGGCCAGAATTTCTTGCCCGACTGCCCTTACACACTCCTCTAAGTTCACAGCATATCTTGAAAACACCTTTTTTTTTAAATTTAACTAAATCAACAAGCAATCCAGGACCAGGTCTCTTTAACCATTTTTTTTTTATCTCTTTAGCTTTTGGGCCAACATGTCCTTCAACAGGAGACCTAGAAATATCACTTCCAGCCAATTATACTTATATATTATAGGTTGATCAATTAATATTCGAGATAAGAAAGAAGAAGATTCAATATATAGCCATCAGTTAAATGTTTCTGAACTCCATAATAAGCATACGTTTTTAAGATCGAATAAATAAACCCATATCATAGGTATAGATTAAAAAATCCAATCTTTTTATATAAAAATAATAATTTTAACCGCTTCATTGTGCAGCTGAAAGTCTTCAATTTTTTATTTTTTTCTTTTCTTTTTTAATAGGAGGAAATTATATATTTAAATGAACGTTTCTCAAGATGGGAACGGAGCCATTTTACCAAAGATGGCCATTCACACTTTAATATGAATATGATAGATAATAAGTATAGTGCTCTCTTTAAATGTATATTATTTCCATAAAAATTCAGTTGTCCAGATTTCCTGAGACATAAGATGCAAACAGCTCTATCCTGCTTAGACTGACCAACCTCAATCCTACTTCTATGGCCAGACTTCCAGACTCGACCTCAGCATGGAACAACCTGGTCAACTGATTCAACTCAGCAATCCACTTAGGACGTGGTTAAAAGTGTCTATCACTAGTCCATACTGGTGAGCTGGACAGACCGGGTAGTTGCTCCAGGAACCTGGGTTATATCTCCCTTCATAAAAATGCCAGGAAGGGAAGGAGGTACTTGTATAAGTAGGATCCCTGGAAAGTTTTTCTCTTTCTTTTGTTTTGTTTTCTGTTTTGTTCAGGAGAACCTGATGGGGCTGACGGCCTTAATAAAAAGCCTTGTGGGTATAATTAGAATTTCAAAAATTCTCCCTTTTCCCTCAATATTTTGCTATATTCATTGTTAGTGAAAGGCACGCCCGCGCGAGAAGAAAGAAAATAGTTTTGAACAGTTTTCAACCAACACCACCGCCGGCGACGGCGGTGACGCCAAGGTCGGCGCGCATGCGCGGCGGTGGCGGTCACGTGGAAGGCACAGGCGTGGGCCCCTTCGAATACTGACCGCCATCTCGGGCTAACGTCCTGTCCCATCCATCCGTTTGAATCAAACATTTTCCAACTTCTTTTTTACTGAATATTTAATTGTAACATAATATTAATATCTATATTTATCCTGAATAAATTAAAATACCACGGATGAATATTTGAATCATTTTTTCAATATCAAACGAACCACCCCAATACAAAGTTGATCACCTTTGCTTGAGACCATTTTAATCCAAACGAACCTATATCATAGTGTACCATTAAAAAGTGTACCGAAAATTCATGATGATATAGAAGGTAGATAGTAGGATATAGAGAAGGTAATAAACCGCTTAAAACCTCAGTTGAGAGAGAGAGATTGAGATAGAAACTGATTTATTACAATGTACATATAAGATTATATAAGGTTAAATACAGGATAAATATATATGAATATAAATAAGATTATATAATGATAAATATATGATTAAATATATATCCTTACTAGATGGTGTGGAACTAACACCTACTCACATATTCTCATGCCCAGCAATGGCCGCAGCCTTGCAGAAAATTGACTTAGACCCAGAGCAGCAGCTTTACACACCCAAGATAGTGGATATTGCTGCTGCTGTAATGGAGATGCATGGAGACATCTGAGACTCTTCTTTGGACACGACAACAACAACAACAACGGGTGACCCGGGCTTCGCCCCGGGATTGACCCGTGTGCATATCTACCCTAGTGATATATACAGGGTGATCCAAAAGTCCCGCACAACTTTAAAAATTAATAACTCCGTGAAGATTTGCGCTAGAGCAATGCGGTAAACACCATTGTGTTCAGGATGCAATGGGATTTTTTATGACAAATAATGAAAAATTCGAAATTGATTTTAGTTACAACTTTATTCGCTAGATGGCGCTCTACCAGAATCAGCGATTCAGCGGCCAAATTGTTTGATAAATTGCAAAATATAACTGAACGACACGTATTTTTCCTTTTTGAATACCAGGAAAGAGCCCTAATAATATCAAATGATAAATTAATAAAACACCATTTCGCCAAAAGTTAGAAGAAATGGTTAACGATTTTTAAATACAATCTGAGATATGTAAAATAGGTATATGCAAATTAAAACATGTAGCAAAAAAAAAACTGATATTTTAGATGCGGTTTGCTGGAATCCTCTCAGCTATTTGAATTTCGAAAATAATAATTTTCTAATTTTTTTAATTCAACTCTCTCTCAGTATCAATTATATTTATTTTAATTCATTTGAAAAATATTTATCTATCTCTGATGATTTATTTTACTCTGGAATGCCGTTGTTGTTTTTGTCGTGTCCAATAAAGAGCCTCAGATGTCTCCATGCATCTCTCTATCACAGCAGCAGCAGCATTGTCCACTATCTTGGGTGTGTAAAGCAGCTGCTCTGGGTCTATGTCAATTTTCTGCAAGGCTGCGGCCATTGCTTGGCATGAGATATGTGAGTAGTTGTTAGTTCCACACCAGGACAGTTGTTGCATGTCCTATAGGTTCTTGTGCCATCTGGATGTATTGTCATTTCTTTATAGTGTTTTGTTCTAAGCCGTGTTATAGTTTTTGTCATTTTTCTCTCAGTGTTTATTTCGCATTTTGATTTTTTTCTTATTTTTGTTCAATTATCTTGTATTTTTCCAAAGCATCAGCGTCAAATAATGGCATTTGTTCTTAGAATTTTGGGTTTTGCTCCCCAATTTGTTCCACATAGCCTTCTCAGAATGTTTAGGTTTCTGGTAGCTCTATTTGAGGTGTTAATTATGTGTTCTGTAAATCGCAATTCCTCATCAAGTATCACACCTAGGTAATTTGGAGATCTAATTTTATCAATTATATGGTTGTTTATGCTTATTTTGGAGTTAAATTCATGCCTTTTTTCCTGTCAGTGAAGGAGACCTATAGGTTTGGTTTTATTGGGTTTATTGTCATTTTGAGTTTCATTGCCCACTTCTCCAGTCCTCTCATTGATGTGTTCAGTATTTTTCTGATATTTCTATACTGCTACTTGTGTGCCATATGATTATATAATCTGCATAACAGGCTACCTTTGTGTCTTCAGTGAGGATGGATGTTGTTAAGGTTGTGCCGTAATTAGACGTACAACAACTCAAACTTTACCATGACTCTTTATTTAGCTCTTATTCTTTTCGTTTGGCCAACAAAAAATGTCCAATTTATATACACATATATTCTTACATAATGAGACTTTAAAGAATGCAAATAATCTTCATCTATTTACATACACAACACATCTCCCCCCTTAATAATACTCCAGTCGGTCTGGGGGTTTCCTGGCTCTCTGACGTCTAGGACTGCGGACGGGCACTTGCACAGCGGCAGGCTCCGGTTTAGGAGTGCAAGAGGGCACGTGCAAAGCAACAGGCCCTTGTCTAGGAGTGCAAGAGGGTACGTGCACAGAAGCAGTCTCCTCCTTGTTTCCTGATGTAACCTCTGGAACCTCCTCTTCACTTTATTTCTGACTTCCACCTACAGGCTTCTCTCCTGATGTTCGAGGAAGTATCAAATTTCTTGTCTCCACTTGTTTCTTTCTCACAGGTCGCAATTGCTTGATATGCCTCTTATACACGACGCCCTCGCAACTTATAAGGTAGTGACGGTAGCTCAATAATTTCAAAATGGTACCTTTTTACCGTTTAGGTCCAGTTGCATAGTTGCGGAAATAAACCTCGCAACCTGTAGTAAACTGGCCCTGCCTCCTCACGGCCTCATGAAATACCTCTCGCGGATTTCCCATCTTGGTATTAAATCCGAGAATCTTGATCTTAAACTTCTCTTCATTAGCAGTTCCGCGGGGGAATTCTTTTATTACAGTTTGGGGGAATGCTCTATGAGCAAATAGGAATCTTTGTAGATTCGTCTCTAAATCATCCTTCCCATTATTCTTTCTCAAAAGGTTTTTAAACTCTCTTACATATCTCTCAGCTAAACCATTTGTACTAGGATTATACGAACTGGTCTAAGTGTGCCGTATACCATTCATTTTAGTAAATTGCTCGAATTCACCGGAGACAAACTGTCTTCCGTTATCTGTAACCAAAAATTAGGGCAATCCAAATCTGGCAAAAATTTCTCTAAGATGATTTATAATCGTTTTGCTGGCAATATCTTTTATGATAAAAATTTCTATCCACTTTGAGTATGCGTCCACGAGAACCAAAAACATTCTTCCCATGAACGGACCCGCTAGATCAAGATGAAGTCGATGCCACGGTTTTTCGGGCCAAGTCCATTCCGAGATGGTAGCCGGAGGCATGCTTGCCGATTCTTGGCATACTATACATTCTCTAGTTAACTCCTCGATGTTACTGTCTATGCCTGGCCACCAGAAAATACCGTCTGGCAATCATCTTCATTTTAACAATCCCCATGTGTATTTCATGCAAGTCATTTAAAATTAAAGATCTTAATTTTTGGGGAATTACCACTCTTTTACGCCATTGAAGACAGCCAAACTCCAAACTTAATCATTCATTGATCTTATAATGAGGAGCTAGTGGGTTTTCTCTCGGTACCCTTGTGAATTTCCAGTTGCCTTCTCTAACATTCCTTAATACTTTAGACAGTATTTTATCTTGGGGCGTCTCATATGCCACCTCCATAAAATAGAACGGTACCTTATTCAACTTTCTGAGAAGAAGTACCTGGTCTTCATCAAGAGACTCCCTGACACTCGATTCTAAAGGAAGACGTGACAATGCGTCAACATTTGAATTATCACTAGTGTTTCGAAATTCCACAGTATAATTAAATGCAGCTAATTTTAAGGACCCTCTTTTAATTCTGGATGATGCACATATGGGAATTGGTTTATGAGGTGAAAATATATGAATTAAGAGTCGGTTGTCTGTGACCAATAAAACGCCAACGCTCAACGCCAAAAGTTATGCTCCACGCTTTATTTTCTAGTTGAGAGAAACGTTTTTTCGCTTCAGTTAATGTTCTAGAAGCAAAAGTGATAGGGAATTCTTCCTTTCTATCATTTCTATGACTCAGAATTACCCCTAGTCCATAGTCCATTAATAATGATTTACATTTTTAAAATAACATTCGATATTCTTTCGTCCAATTCCATCTACAATTTTTATTCAAAAGTTGATAGAATAGCGCTAAAATGTTTGCTATATTCTTTATGAATCAATAATAATAAATTAAGAGTCCTATGAAAGATCTTAATTGCGAAACATTCTTTAGATTCAGGCGCCTCTCTACCACGGCTTCAATTTTATTTTCTAAGGGATGCAGTCCACATTTATCCATTTTAAACCCTAAATATTCCACCGATTTCTTTTTAAATTTACATTTATATCTGTTTAACTTTAAACCTTTTTCTAGCAATCATCTAAACACTAGATCCAACTTTTGTTTATGATCTTCAAAGTCTTTTCCTGCAACCAAAATATCATCTATGTAGCAGGCCACACCTGGCAAATCAGCATATAGACCTTCCATAATCCTCTGAAATTTTTTTGGTGCTACCCTTACGCCATATGGTAGTCTTTTATGGGAAAACAACCTCTTTGTTGTGTTTATATCAACAACAGCTTTGGCTTCTTCTGCTAACATTACTTGTAAGTAAGCCTGTGATAGGTCTCGAGTCGAAAATACGGTGCTTCTAGATACTTTTAAAAAGATCTCATCGATCGATGGAAGGGGATACCTATCTAATTCTATTGCTTTATTAGCTGTACATCTAAAATCACCACATATTCTTACACTACCATCCTTTTTTAATATCGGTACTATTGGAGCGGCCCAATATGCATGAACTATAGGTTATAAAATGCAAGAATTCACTAAACGATCAATTTCATTCTCTACTTTGTTTTTTAGAGAGAAAGGAAAACTTCTGGCCTTACAAAACACAGGAGTCACATCCTTTTTTAAATTAAAATTTATTTTAACATCCTTTAGACAGCCCAAATCTTTGTTAAACAAATCTGCATATCTATCAATCAAACTATTTCTATTAGATTCTTTATTTAAATTTTTAATGCTAAACAATCTAGAAAAATCAAGTTATAACTGTTTAAGTCATTCTCTTTCAAACAAAATCACCTGGATTTTTCATTTACAACTATTATTCGTAAATATTGGTTGGCTTCTTTTACAAAAACATTTCTTTGCCCTATAATCTCTATTGATTTACCAAAAAAGGACTTTAATCTTAAATTTGTTGGAAATAATTTTTTACCTTGCCAATAAATCTTATAAATATCTTTAGGTATTAACGTAATTGGACTTCCTGTATCTATTGTAAAGCACAAAGAATATTCATCTACTGTTAAATTTATTGTAGCATCAGTTTCGCCCTGTACAGAATATATAGAGTCCTCTTGTACAAATCTACATCGCCACATTTTTTTACTAACTTTCCAGACCCTACTTGAATGACCCAGTTTTTTACATTTTAAAACAAGTTTTTGTTCTATGAGGGCAAACAGAGGCCACGTGTGAATGTCTTTCACCACATCTATAACACATTATTTCTCACCTTTGCCTGAAAGGCCTATGCTGCACCATACTATTATTGTACTCACCCTTTTTATCTTTTCCATTCACAGGGGATATCTTGGCCACTAATTTATCTTGTAATTCTCTTGTATTTATCTGCGCCAGTTCGAACGAGATCGCCACTGCAAAACTTTATCCATGGTGACATCGTCGTTTTCTTGTAGTTGCTTCTTTTGCAGGCTTTCCAACTTGATTCCAGCCACAAAACGGTCTCGCATCATGGTTCCCAGCATATCGCCGAAATTACAATTTATTGCTAAATGTTTCAATTCTCTAAGATATTCCGAAATTGATTTTCCTTCCTGTTGAATTCTCTTTAAAAATCTGCATCGCTGTGGTATCACTTTCTTCTTTGGATCCAAATGCAGCTTAATTCTTTGAATGATAGTATCATAGAGTTGATCTTTCATTAGATCAGGAAGAAAATGTCGTTTCCCTGCTTCAAAGTTTCAGAATCTGATAGCGAGGTAAAAATCAGCACTTTAATCTCCTCCTTCAGATGCCAAAAAGAAAGCCTCAAATTTTTGTACAAAAAGATCGAAGTGTCCTCCACTGGGCTATAGCATCTAAAAGGTACTATTAACTTTGAACTTGTCATGCTGATCTTTTCTACTCCTTTGTTTTATTGATTCAGATAGTTTAAAATATGTAGTTGTTATACTTGCATAGACGCCGTTTTCCTCAGCTTTTTACTGGCTCTGTAGATCGCGCATCCTCGTCGCCACTTTTGTTGTGTCGTAATTAGACGTACAAGAGCTCAAACTTGACCATGGCCAACAACAAATGTCCAATTTATATATACATATATTTTTACATAATGAGGCTTTAAATAATACAAATAATATTCATCTATTTACATAAACAACAGTTAACATATAGCGAGAAGAGTAGAGGACTGAGCACAGATCCCTGAGGTACACCAGCCCATGTTCTTCGGTCCTTGGAAAATGCTCCATTGACCCGAACCTTTATCCTTCTTCCCCTTAAGAAGTCTGCAATACAGATTAAGATTTTTCCTTTTACTCCGATGTTGTGCAGCCTTTCAAATAATATTTCCCTTCACACTCGATCAAAAGCTGAGGTCATATCCAGGAATACGGCCATTGTCTTCTTTGGCGGCTTTTCCTAGAAATCTATTATTGATTGACAGAAGTAGAGCAGTTTATCAGTTGTACAGTGTCTGGATCTTTAGGCAGTTTGGTAGAAGTTTATTTTATTATTGTTAGTGAGCCAGACTATGAGCCTACAGTGGATAATTCATTCTGTTATTTTACAAAGTATGCTGGTAAGAGCAATTGGCCGATAGTTCTTGCATTCCTTGGCATTTTGTTTGGTTTCAGTATTGGCACTATAATTGATATCTTCCAATTATTTGGTAGTTTACCAGTTTGCCATGAAATCTTCAGTATTCGTTGGAGTTGATTTTTAGCTTTGTCTCCAAAGTGTTTAATTATTTGACCAAATATTAGAGCATCTCCAGGTGACATCTTGTATTTAACTTTCCTATTGATGAGTTTAGCTCATTCAGTGTGAAGTCTCTCGAGTAAATATCTTGTTGGTGGTAATTTCTTGCTTGTTTAACTAACCTGTTTACATTATTTTTTAGAGTTCTGCATTCATTCGTATATCTGAGTCTAGAAGTGCTTGAAAGATATTCAGCAATTATTTCAGCCATCTGTTTGTTCGTTCTCGCTATTCATATCGGTTAGAGTACTGGAGGATTAGTGTTGGTATCGATGCTTTTGCAGCTTTGGATATGTTCGAAGAGAATTTTTCCAATTTTTTGTCTATCGTTCTGTGATTTAATTCATCGTTGCACAGTTCTTCAAGCTTTTCTGTTAATTTTTTTCCAGTGTTTTTTATTCTGTTGGAAATTCTCAATTTTGAATTTTAGGGTTGTTAAAATTGGTCTGTGGTCACTGATTGCACTTTTCAGAATTTTCCATTGTGTTGTGGGTGCGATGTTGTAATTTATCGCTGTGATGTCTATTGCGGATTCTGTGGCTGTGGACTTGGATAGATAGGTGTTCTTTTCGTTATTTAACGGTGTAAGGTCGAGGTCGGTTAGCATGTCCTCAACCTTCTGACCTTTGTTATCCTGGACAAGTGATCCCCAAGTTGGTCTTTCGGCGTTAAAATCACCAAGTATGATTGCGATATCCGAAGACGCTTCACTTAATGTCTCTATCAGGCCTGTATTGATGCTAGTATTATCGTGGTGATAAACATTTATGATTGGAATTGTTTTATCTGTAAGATATATTTCGATTGCCTGAGCTTCTGTCGTGCTTTCTCTAGGCTTACTCTGATTATAGGCGATTTCCTTAAATTTGATTTCTAGAGTTTTAATCAAAACGGCAAGTCCTCCTCCGAATCTTCCCGGTCTGTCCTTTCGTAATGTTGTATAATCTTTGATATTGAATCTCAGATTCTGATTCAATTTTGTCTCCTGAGGACAAGTAATATGTACATTGTTGTCACAGAGAAGACAAGTCAGCTCTTTATTTTCCTCTGGTTGCCATTTATATTGAATTGTAGTAGATTGAATTGTGTCCTCGTAGTAGATTTCTCATCATGAGCTCGAGGTGCAGCTCCTGACGCGGCGGTTACCCCGGACGCGGTAGCATTACTGGATATATCAGTTTTGCTCTTCATTTGAAAATGGGTGCCGTTGCAACGTTAGTCATCTTGGAAAGGAACCAGAATTTGGTCAAATATTCCAAGGGTCCAGGGGGGACCGCAAGGAGGTGTGGTCGGACTTCTCCCCTTCCCCCTGGAATGCCGTCACTACAGGATAAATCACTCTTGGTGAATTTTTTAAATTGTGATTCAGAATCTGCCACTGAAGCTTTACGAGCGTTTCGTTCCTTTAAAGATATTCGAAGCGGTAAAGGACCAATGAGTTGCTACTCTCTAACGCGATTGATTAAAAGTTTTGAGGAAACTGGATCTCTGGAAGCAAAACCTCGGAGTGGAAGACCATCGACATGCAAGTCAGTGGCTGTTACGGTTTTTCAGAATATTTAAGCTATTGAAACGTTATCCACGTATGGAGAAGTAAGTGCTAGACAAGTTTCTCGACAAACGGGGATTTCGTATGGAACAGTTTGGAGAGAATACATATTTAGAATATTTCTATAAAAATACCCTAACAAAATTCAAAGTTTTCACGAGTTGAAAGTCAGCGATTTTGAGAAGCGTCAAGAATTCGCTGCATGGGTTTTCCGGCAAATTGATATTGATGAAAACTGGCTGTCAAATGTTCTAAGAACAGATGATGCTCATTTTATCTAAAGGGAGAATTTAACATTCAAAACTGCCTCATTTTGACAACAAAAAACCCTAGGATATTTACAGAAATACCACTTCATCAGCCCAGAGTTACAGTTTTGTGTGGGTTCACTTCTTCTTTTATTATTGGGCCATTTTTCTTTGAAAATATCAATGGAAGAACTTTTAAAACCGTTTTTGTAACTGGTGAACGTAATGTTCAACTTTTGAGAGAAAAGGTTATTCCCATATGGCAGGACAGACAAGCACTAAGCGAAATAACATTCATGCAATATGGAGGACCTCCTCATATCTCCCGCGGTGCCAAACAATTGCTGAAGGATACGTTCGGTGAAATTCGTTGATAAGTCGCCACTTTATATACCAGTGGCCTCCAATATCACCAGACTTGACGCCTTAAAATTTCGGTTATGGGGGTACATTAAGTCGCGTTTTTATCGATGCCGGCCTACCACATTGGCCATGTTGAAGGCTTCTATCAGATGGCACGTTTTATAAATGTCAACTATTTAATTGTGACCCTTCTGTCATCTATTGTCTGCAGGCGGTGTTTGAGAATGAAGGGCGCCACATTGAGCAAGGGTTGTGACCTAATACAAGAGAGAAGGCAGTTACCTCAGGTGTTATATTTTTGCAGCTCTTTGTTTTGGGTTATGAGAATAATAAATGCTGTCCTCACATCTTGACTCTTTTTATTCTGTGAACAGTAATTTTTTTGTTTGTCATTTGCCCACATCTTATATTATGTCGTGCAGGCCAAAGTGTTATAACTTCTCGAATAACACTGGTATACCCAATTTTACCCCTTATGTTTAGTTTATCGCTTTTCGCTCATTAGAAGAAATAGCAAAAGGAATATTATCTTCATCCTCCCCCCCAACAACTTTAGAAATTTTGCACAAAAAATAATACAAAATGATTTTACTACCACGTTTTTCAACGCAAAAGGTCGATTTAAAAATGATTTTTTTTTTAGGGGATACATTTTCAAAATTATGTACAGTATAATAAACAATGATAACATTTGACAAACCCATAGGATATTTGGAATAAAGTACGACAAATATATTTTGTCACTCCCCTCTATATTTCATTTTTGGATCATGACAAATATCCAGTTAAATAGTCAAGTGTCGCCAATTAGTCAAGAAACTACACATTCCTTATAGCACGAAATCCTATTAGTAGTGCCATCATAATTTTTGGTACTATATTAACATTTCAAAAAATCGTGTATTGATATCAGCAGTGTTTTTCAAACATTCAATCTATCTCATAAAACCCCATCCAAAATATATATTTTTTTGCTACATGTTTTAATTTGCATATACCTATTTTACATATCTCAGATTGTATTTAAAATCGTTAACCATTTCTTCTAACTTTTGGCGAAATGGTGTTTTATTAATTTATCATTTGATATTATTAGGGTTCTTTCCTGGTATTCAAAAAGGAAAAATACGTGTCGTTCAGTTATATTTTTCATTTTATCAAACAATTTGGCCGCTGAATCGCTGATTCTGGTAGAGCCCCATCTAGCGAATAAAGTTGTAACTAAAATCAATTTCGAATTTTTCATTATTTGCCATAAAAAATCCCATTGCATCCTGAACCCAATGGCGTTTACCGCATTGCTCTAGCGCAAATATTCGCGGAGTTATTAATTTTTAAAGTTGTGCGGGACTTTTGGATCACCCTGTATTTAGATAAGATTTTTTTTATAATTGTTTGTTATTAGCATTATCTATTTGTTTGCATCAGCATAATTTAATCTAATCTTTGATAGAGGGCGCTGTTCGTGAGATAAGTAGAATAATTTGAATATATAGTTTTAATAATTGATTTATATATTTTTTAAAATAGCCTATCGTCTTCCAGTATTTTTTTTACTTATGTATGGAAATTTTGGTTTGAATTAGTGAACTACTGCGAATTTGTATACTGGACATACAAACAAGCATACATACAAACATTCATTTTTATATATATACTTCGTCTAGTATAATATAAAAAGCCAACAATGAAGAATAAATGTAAGATAAAAAGCCAACAATGAAGAGTAAATGTAATATAAAAAGCCAACAATGAAGAATGAATGTAAGATAAAAAGCCAACAATGAAGAGTGAATGTAATATAAAAAGCCAACAATGAAGAATGAATGTAAGATATAAAGCCAACAATGAAGAGTGAATGTAAGATAAAAAGCCAACAATGAATAGTAAATGTAATATAAAAAGCCAACAATGAAGAATGAATGTAAGATGAAAAGTCAACAATGAAGAGTAAATATAATATAAAAAGCCAACAATGAAGAGTGAATGTAAGATAAAAAGTCAACAATGAAGAGTAAATGTAATATAAAAAGCCAACAATGAAGAATGAATGTAAGATAAAAAGTCAACAATGAAGAGTAAATATAATATAAAAAGCCAACAATGAAGAGTGAATGTAAGAAAAAAGCCAACAATGAAGAGTAAATGTAATATAAAAAGCCAACAGAGTGAATGTAAGATAAAAAACCCAACAATGAAGAGTGAATGTAATATAAAAAGCCAACCTTGAAGAATGAATGTAAGATAAAAAGCCAACAATGAAGAGTAAATATAATATAAAAAGCCAACAATGAAGAGTGAATGTAAGATAAAAAGCCAACAATGAAGAGTAAATGTAATATAAAAAGCCAACAATGAAGAGTAAATCTCTATATATATAAAAATGAATGTTTGTCTGTTTGTATGTTTGTTTGTATGTCCGGTATACAAATTCGCTGTAGTTCACTAATTCAAACCAAAATTTCCATACATAGGTAAAAAATACGGGGATGACGATAGGCTATTTAAAAATATATATAAATCAATTATTAAAACTATATATTTTTAGTCAGAAAATGTTGATGACGATATTGCTGTATCATGTTTGATTATCAGATACAAAATTATATCGGGAAAAATTCCAAAAAGCAGAGACCACGGGTGAAACCAGTTCATTATTTTGTACGCAGGAACAAAATTCTAACAGAAAAACATTCATTCGAGCAGAAAACAAAAGCCAGATCATCTTTCTATAAAAATATCGCTTCTCAGACACAAAGTTTGCAGCGGGACGTTTCACAAGTGTGACATCCACGGCGCCTATTTATAATTGTAATGAATAGTATTTGAATAAAAACATTTAATCGGGTAAAACCCGGGCGTTGCCTGGGTCATTCGTCATTAATATATAGTTACGACCATCTTTCCTCAATTCCTCATCGCTGTCACGGATGCGCGCGCATCATCATTATGATCATTATCTTCCATAGAAGCTTCTATCTTTATAATTATGTATATTTACAAAAAGTCAATTCGCTCGCGCCTCTAGCGGTGAAAATGAGGGGTAATACCAGCTGACCTAATGTACATGTAAAGTTTGGAGCGGGACGTTTCACAAGAGTGACATCCACAGCTCCAATTTATAATTGTTACAAATAGTATTTGAATAAAAACATTCAATCGGGTAAAACACGGGCGTTGCCCGGGTCATTCGTCAACATATATAGTCACGACCGTCTTTCCTCAACAATTCCTCAATTCCTCATGTCACGGATGCGCGCGCATCATCATTATGATCATTATCATTATCTAATGATAATATAATAATGATAATAATAATTATTATATTATTATTATTATTATCAACATATATAGTCACGACCGTCTTTCCTCAATTCCTCATGTCACGGATGCGCGCGCATCATCATTATGATCATTATCATTATCTAATGATAATAATAATTATTATTATTATTATATTATTATTATTATTATCAACATATATAGTCACGACCGTCTTTCCTCCTCAATTCCTCATCGGCCGCTGTCACGGATGCGCGCGCATCATCATTATGATCATTATCTAATGATAATAATAATAATTATTATTATTATTATTATTAATATATATAGTTACGACCGTCTTTCCTCAATTCCTCATCGGCCGCTGTCACGGATGCGCGTGCACAGGGAGGTCACGTGCTCGCCGGCAGCCAACGGGCGCGCGCCGCCGGCATTACGTCATAGATTATAAACACAAGGTAATAAGGCAAAATAAAAAAATAGTGTGTGATAAGGCACAAATTGGATTATCTACTTATATAATTGCCTTATTCTCTCTGTGTGAAGTTCACTGTGTGAAGTTCACGGATAGATTTTGGTCAGAATGGATAAAATAAAAAAAGTGTCAAGGGATGGGAATCGAACCCACGACCTTCCGCTTACCGGGCAGATGCCATGACCACTAGGCTACCCTGGACATATTTTTCCGTTCACAATTTTATTTTTATATTTTCAAGACACACACAGTTTGGGGCGGGACCTTTCATAAGAGAGACATCCACGGCGCCAATTTATAATTGTAACGAATAGTATTTTAATTAAAACATTTTAAAAATATATACGCACTCAGGTAAAACCCGGGCGTTGCCCGGGCCATTCGTCTAGTCAACATATATAGTCACGACCGTCTTTCCACCGTCATGTCATCAATTCCTCAATTCCTCATGTCACGGATGCGCGCGCATCATCATTAGTATAATATAAAAAGCCAACAATGAAGAATGAATGTAAGATAAAAAGCCAACAATGAAGAGTAAATATGATATAAAAAGCCAACAATGAAGAATGAATGTAAGATAAAAAGCCAACAATAAAGAGTAAATGTAATATAAAAGCCAACAATGAAGAATAAATGTAAGATAAAAAGCCAACAATGAAGAGTAAATATAATATAAAAAGCCAACAATGAAGAATAAATGTAAGATAAAAAGCCAACAATGAAGAGTAAATATAATATAAAAAGCCAACAATGAAGAATGAATGTCAGATAAAAAGCCAACAATGAAGAGTAAATATGATATAAAAAGCCAACAATGAAGAATGAATGTAAGTTAAAAAGCCAACAATGAAGAGTAAATGTAATAAAAAAGCCAACAATGAAGAATAAATGTAAGATAAAAAGCCAACAATGAAGAGTAAATATAATATAAAAAGCCAACAATGAAGTGTGAATGTAAGATAAAAAGCCAACAATGAAGAGTAAATGTAATATAAAAAGCCAACAATGAAGAATGAATGTAAGATATAAAGCCAACAATGAAGAGTGAATGTAAGATAAAAAGCCAACAATGTATAGTAAATGTAATATAAAAAGCCAAAAATGAAGAATGAATGTAAGATAAAAAGCCAACAATGAAGAGTAAATATAATATAAAAAGCCAACAATGAAGAGTAAATCTCTCTATATATAAAAATGAATGTTTGTCTGTTTGTAGGTTTGTTTGTATGTCCGGTATACAAATTCGCAGTAGTTCACTAATTCAAACCAAAATTTCCATACATAGATAAAAAATACGGGGAAGACGATAGGCTATTTAAAAATATATATAAATCAATTATTAAAACTATATATTTTTAGTCAGAAAATGATGATGACGATATTGCTGTATCATGTTTGATTATCAGATACAAAATTATATCGGGAAAATTTCCAAAAAGCAGAGACCACGGGTGAAACCAGTTCCTTATTTTGTACGCAGGAACAAAATTCTAACAGAAAACATTCATTCGAGCAGAAAACAAAAGCCAGATCATCTTTCTATAAAAATTTCGCTTCTCAGACACAAAGTTTGCAGCGGGACGTTTCACAAGTGTGACATCCACGGCGCCAATTTATAAATGTAACGAATAGTATTTGAATAAAAACATTTAATCGGGTAAAACCCGGGCGCTGCCCGGGTCATTCGTCATTAATATATAGTCACGACCGTCTTTCCTCAATTCCTCATCGCTGTCACGGATGCGCGCGCATCATCATTATGATCATTATCTTCTATAGAAGCTTCTATCTTTATAATCTACTTATATATTTGCCTTATTCTGTCTGTTTGTTTGTCTGTCTGAAGCTCACGGGTGGGATTTTTCATAACCATCGGTGGTTCAATGGTAGAATGCTCGCCTGCCACGCGGGCGGCCCGGGTTCGATTCCCGGCCGATGCATTTTTTTTTTTTTTTTTTACAATTTTTAAAACTCATTTATATATTATACAAGAATGACATCCACGGCGCCAATTTATAATTGTAACGAATAGTATTTGAATAAAAGCATTTAATCGGGTAAAATCCGGGCGTTGCCCGGGTCATTCGTATCTACTTATATATTTGCCTTATTCTGTCTGTTTGTTTGTCTGAAGCTCACGGATGGGAATTTATATTTTCAAGACACACAGTTTGGGGCGGGACGTTTCACAAGAGAGACATCCACGGCGCCAATTTATAATTGTAACGAATAGTATTTTAATTAAAACATTTTAAAAACACACAGTTTGGAACGGGACGTTTCACAAGGGTGACATCCATGGCGCCAATTTATAATTGTAACGAATAGTATTTGAATTAAAACGTTTTTAAAATATATACGCACTCGGGTAAAACCCGGGCGTTGCCCGGGCCATTCGTCTTGTTTATATATAAATTCAAAAAAAAATCAACAGAGTTAATTTTTTTACATACTAGCTAATAATCTCAATCTAAAAAAATATTCAAAACAAGCAATTTTAAGATAACACCATATGTAAAACAGCCGGCCAAGAAAACAACAACGATATTACATCTTTCTCACATATTCACACACAATCTTGATTAATAATTAAAACTAATCTTTAACATTGTTTATTATACTTCATAATATATAATATTCGTTAGGCAAACTTTCACTCGGATAAAACCCGGGCAAAACCGGGTACACATCCGCTAGTTAATATATATAATTCATTGAGAAAAAAGAAATAATTAATTATCAAATTCACAAAAGTGACAATATCTTATTTAAAATATAATAAATGTTTTCAAAAGTTATGTGTTTCAAAAATATATTTATATACGTTTATAAATCAATATATAGGTGGATTGGATGATTTCTAGAATCGTTTTAACAAATGTTCGTTAAGCAAACTTTTACTCGGATAAAAACTGTGCGAAGCCGGGTACATTCGCTAAATACAGTTATTTACAAATCTTCGTTTGTGGCAAGATACTATTCCTTCAACTTCAAATTTTACCGAGTTGACCAATTAATACTGATTTTTTTCAACTTATCGAGTATTTTTCAAGGGACCGGGAAAAATTATCGAGAGTGTAGACAAGTATAGATTCAGTAGGGATTGGATGTTTGCTAGAATCGTTTTAACAAATGTTTGTTAAGCAAACTTTTACTCGGGTAAAAATCGGGCGAAGCCGGGAACATATATATATGTTTGTCGGCTATGCAAGCCCTCAATATGTAACTAATCTCGCTGAAATTTGAACAGGACAGAGAGTTAAATCTGGAAGAGCTTTTTTGTCGCACTTTAACCAAGAAAAATTATATTTAACCAAGTACTGAGCAACAATATTTTTTTAGTCAGAAATGATGATAACAATATTGCCGTATCATGCTTGATTGCATTAAAAAAATCTTTTGGAGAATATTTACTAAAGCAGACCACGGGCGAAGCCAGATAATGATTAATAGTAGGCAGGAACAAAATCTACCAGCGAAACATTCACTCGAGCAGAAGACACACGAAGCCAGGTCATCTCTATATATATAAAATATCGTTTCTCGGCCTTTTGGCTAAGATCATGTAGTATATCTCTAGATATTTTTATTTATGTATATCTTTTTAAAAATCTATTCAGTAGAGAGTGGATATGTTTGTTCGAAAAATAAATTTCATATATTATATAAATATATGATGTAAGGAATATAATTATCATTATTATCATAATATTCTGTGTGTTCCCGAATATTATTATCAATAATATTCGTTAGGCAAACTTTCACTTAGATAAAACCCGGGCGAAGCCGGGTACACATCCGCTAGTAAATATATATAATTGATAAATATACATGTATAAATTATATAGTCTTCATTGGTGGTGCCCACCGCGGGAAAGGCTGCCACCGATGGACTACAAGAGTTCTTTCCCACAGAGTGAGCAGGTCGATGTGATGGCTGGCGTTGCCCACCTCAAGACCAAGCCTGACCAAGATGGTAGCCTTCTCTACACTGGTCAACTTCATTGCCTCGGGATGGAAGCCGACGCTGAAGAGCCAGACCTGCAGATCTAGGGGAACTTCGCAGGAGGCGAACACCTCCCGGAAGAGAGAGACAATGACAATTAGCATATTTTTATTGACATCTTGTAAATACAGGAAAGTGCACAGTCAGCAATATTTATGAGAAATTAATAATAATTAAAATGATGATAAAAACGAAAAATAGATATAAAGAATATGCTATGTACAATGATATTGTACATGCCGCCTCAGCCACCGCTGCAGAGCTTGGTGGAAGATCGCCAGCGGGCCCCAGCGATACCACGCATTTCACAAACGTTTAAGAAAACGTAGATCGCATGCTTCGCCGCTGAGGAGATGGTGATGGCGTGGTCGTCGAGGTCCACCGCGAAGATCCAGGGCGGCAGGTCCGGCGGCCGCCCGATGATGGAGAACACCTATCGGATGAGAGGGCGGACGGCGCTACAGGACCAGTAGCGGTGTGCCAGCGACAGGTCGCTGGAGCCGCAGACGGGCTGGCTCGACGCCGGGTGCCCGAAAAGAGAGAGAGATATTATAAAATCCTGATAATATTTCATGCAAAACGCTAGAGTAAATTTTTCAGCTAAATTTCGCTTTCTTAAATTTCTAATGTTTTATATTTCAGCACATAAAAAGTAGAACTTTCCATTATATATTGATTTATAAATATTCTCATAGTCTCACCTGGAGTCGATCATTCAGTGGAGGTTGAGTTAGATCAGGTCAATTTTGATTTCACAAAGGTGTTTCTCTATAGAGGCAATGAATTAATTGAAGTCAGCTCTTTATATTTGGTTTTTAAAGTATTTACTACGTAGGAAGTGGTTGAGGTTCTTGAAGAATATGTTCACAATTGACAATTAAAATAATTTATTGCCATAGCGAAGGAAATGGACGTTGGCTCTATGACAATTGTCAGAACTATCCATGAGAACCTTGGTCTTAAGTCCCATTCCCTTTGGAAAGGCCAGTTTCTGACTGAGAATATGAAGGATAACAGAAAAAGAAAAGGCTGTAACCCTCTTCAACACATAAAGACTTTATTAAGACACCAGTCAGATTCTCTCCTCTCTCGTTGCCGGCTTACAATGATATCCCCGTGATGATCAATCACCATCATGCAGTAGGCCCTCCTCAACAACCTGAAACATGATTCTTGTGGCATGCTGATGTTCTTCTCTGATAAAAATAACTTTGACGTGGACCAAAAGATAAATTCCAGGACTGCATCCGCACTGGCCTCATGACTGTTGTAGATAATAATAGAAACTACATTGAATAAATCAAAACTATAACCTTTTATCTATTACTGTGCCAAATTTCATTTAAATTTTTGGATTTTTGCCTGGAATAAATTTCAGTTAAATTCTATTGTGGTTATTCCCAATTTACCTGATTAACCCAGTAGTTATCCGCTATATTGGTACAAAGAGAAAGAAACCAAAGCCAAGGTAACTCATATATCAATTGAGAACAAATGTAGAAAAATGGAAAACCGAAATAAAAAACATGTACCTAGAAAAAACACGAGGATAACAGTCCATCTTAGAAGAGACAAGACACCGAATTCAAGATCACACACAAGACTCTAACTTTGTAAATATATAAATACACTGTAAATGTGAAGAACCTGTACATATTATCCATTGTAAATAACATAAGCTAGGTTGTTCTTTTTGAGCGGGACCTAATAAAGTGATTTTGGAACAGGAAAGCTATAGTGGTGGTATCGCCGAGATATAGGAAGCTGTGGCACCAGTGATAGACCACTGGTGCAATATTGGATTAGGACAGTGTTTTGGAGCTACGTCATGGCCCAAGCGTTGCGCTGAGCGTCGCCATTTGTCAT
The DNA here is from genome assembly GCA_030710605.1 of Cordylochernes scorpioides. Lineage (NCBI taxonomy): Eukaryota > Metazoa > Arthropoda > Arachnida > Pseudoscorpiones > Chernetidae > Cordylochernes > Cordylochernes scorpioides. The sequence continues at coordinate 68,283,096 of CP092872.1, forward strand.
ATGGAATCCACTTCTCATCGCGTCACAATATGTTCGAGGAACGGTCGTTCTTGTTGTGTAGAAGTAGCGCCGACGTCGCTTTAACACGGCGGTTTTCTTCATTTTTGATCTATTTGTTCATCATCCATTTATGGAGCTTTTTTAAAACCATTTTAATTTGACTAAAATGGTGACCAACTGTAGAGTGATCGACGTTGACTTCTGATAACTTCTCGAGAAGTTTTGAGGCGTCTGCTTCGATTACCATCTTTAATTGATTATTGTCAACCTATGACGGCAGTTCAAGACCTCTTTCTTCAAGATTAGTACCATCTCAGGCGCGGAATTGGCGAATTACTTATTCGTAGTGCGTTCAAAAGTTACCCATCCCTTCATGTTCTCATGGTATTTAAAGTTATTAACGTAATATTTTAATGTTCAAGTTGATAATTCGCAAAGCAAAATTACTCGAAATTCTTGTTTAGTGAACGAATTTATTAATATGATTTGAAATATTTTCAAATTATATATTGGAACAGAATAAAATAAAATCATTAAATAATAAAGTAAAATATAGACTTAAAAATAATTTATGATATGAATTTATTTTTTGAAAAACATTCTAAAATACAAATATTAGCACTTAAATAAATCAACGTTAGGAAATTCGTAATTATTTCGACACCAACTAATAGTAGTGATTTGTGTGGGGGGGAGGACCATTGGAAAAATTCACTACTGATGAACCAAGGGATGTAGTGTAATCCGCCTCCACGTGGTGCACTCTGGGTAACGCTAAATGGATTACAATTTGTGTTTGGTCCTCCTGTATATAGGGACCATTTTACATCACGTGGGGTACAAGAGTACTTCCGCTTTGGTAGTTACTGCCGGTGTGGCTAGGCTTGGCAACACGGCCCCATACTCTACATGGAATGAAGAATGGTTGGTCAGAGTTTTCCAGTGTACAACTTGGTATCCTGTTCCAAAATAACTAATTGGGTATTGATGACCCAAGCTCTACCAATATAATAATTTCTAAATTAAATTTTATTGCCATCTATCGTTAAAATTTTACACAAATAAATTTACTGGCATTGAGTTTCTTTTAAATATCATCAAATATTATATCTATAGAACTTACTGCAAAATGTGATATGAGTTATTGAATGAGAGGGCTTGGCTCATCAGTAGTGAACCCTCCCAGCGGTTTCGCCGAATTAATCTCTAGACCGCTCTACTATTGTATTGGACTGGTTTTGTTATATACCCTGCATTTTCTATGGAAGGCAGCTTAGGGGTGTTTAGTGAACTATGGACATAAGCTTATAGGTCTGTAGAGGTGCATTCATATAATTTCATGGTATTGCATCGAGCAAAGCTCTTCCGCTTTGGCGAAACCGCTGGGAGGGTTCACTACTGATGAGCCAAGCCCTCTCATTCAATAACTCATATCATTGCAGTAAGTTCTATAGATATAATATTTGATGATATTTAAAAGAAACTCATTGCCAGTAAATTTATTTGTGTAAAAAAATAATAATTTCTTTTCTGAAAATATAGAAAAAATGTATATAATAATTAGCTAGAGAATATCAGTGCGAAAAGTTGAAAAAAATGCCTTCAACATATATGGTGGTGGTGTCCTGTCCATGGGGCAGGTTGCTTCATGGAAAAGGGGAAGGGGAGGGGGTGCCATTGCCCTGTTCACGGTTACTGTAGCGGTTCGGGGCTCACGACACCGTACTTGGGCTACTACTGGGCAGTCCTTTACTTGTGCTGCTATGGAGAAGGGATAGAGAAAATTATTGTTGTTGTTGTCGTATCCAATGAGGAGCCTCAGATGTCCCGTGCATCTCTATCACAGCAGTCGCAATGTCCACCATCTTGGGTGTGAGACAATTGAGAAGATTTGATTGAGCTCTGACCAACCAAATGTCAAGGTATGGAGGGCAGGCAGCCACGCATTCTCCAGTCAACCACAAAGAACCACTGGTCCGAGGTGTCAATTATCCAGCCGGATCTTGGCGAATTCTAGCTTACAACTCCTACAATGGTGCTGTCTTGTCCCATGGAAAGGAGGAGGGGGGTGCTATTTCAGAGTTCCATGTAGGCCTTCACGGTTACCGGCTCGCGACACCGTACTTCGCCTCACATGGCATTACGGGCAGTTACTTGTGCCACTTCTCCTGCCCGCCACTTAGAGGAGGGGTTGGACTTCTGGGCGGGAACTGCTACAATGTTATCTATATATATAAAAATGAATGTTTGTATGTTTGTCTGTTGGTTTGTATGACCTGTATACAAATTCGCAGTAGTTCACTAATTCAAACCAAAATTTCCATACATAGGTTTAAAATAACGGGGATTACGATAGGCTATTTTAAAAAATATATAAATCAATTATTAAAACTATATATTAAATTATTCTACTTAGCTAACGAGCAGCGCCCTCTAAAACGCGGGCGATCTGCCGGCGAGCACGTGACTTCCCTGCCCCCAGCCCCCCCCCCCCGTCGAGAAAATGTAATCGTCTGGCTGCCGGCCGGTTGGACAGTCCAAGTTACCACCGACTATTAATAGTTCGCTTAATAACACATATAGTATAAATGCGCATTAAAATCTAAATCTTCTCAATATTTTATTAATAATAGTTCGCTTAATAACACATATAATATAAATATTTATATAATAACTGCTCTAATTTGAAATATTTGGTAGGTTTTATTTATTTATATATTTTCATTTTTAGATATAACTGATCTAATTCGCCGTTTAAAATAGTTCGCTTAATAACACATATAATTTGAAATATTTTGTAGGTTTTATTTATTTATATATTTTCATTTTTAGATATAACTGATCTAATTCGCCGTTTAAAATATCTAATAATAGTTCGCTTAATAACATATATAATATAAATATTTATATTATAACTACTCTAATTTGAAATATTTGGTAGGTTTTATTTATTTATATATTTTCATTTTTAGATATAACTGATCTAATTCGCCGTTTAAAATAACTGCTCTAATTCGAAATATTTGGTATGTTTTATTTGTGTTCACTCTATTTCTATTTATTTGAAGTATTATAATTTCCATGTTTCAAAACCCTATTTCAAAAAGGTCGTTAGAAATATGTAAGGCCTGAAATAGATTTACATGCGAATATTTATGATGGCAAGCATAGCTTAATGGTTAGGTGTGCGGCTTCGTATTTCCACAACCTTGGTTCGAAATTTAGCCTGGGTGTTTTTTTTTCATATTATTGAAGCAAAGTTTTTTTTACAGTACCAAAATTTCCATACATAGGTAAAAAATACGAGGAAAACGATAGGCTATTTTAAATTATATATAAATTAAATATTAAAACTATGTATTCAAATTATTCTACTTAGCTCACGAACAGCGCCTTCTATCAAGGTTATAAATACGTTTAAAATCGGAATCTTTCCAAAATTTTATTAATAATAGTTCGCTTACTAATTAGAATACTTGATCTAAATCGAAATATTTATAGACGCTCGCTCGATTTGAAGATTTATATCGTAACTAATCTGACTGTAAAGTTTGGAGCGGGACGTTTCACAAGAGTGACATCCACGGCGCCAATTTATAATTGTAACGAATAGTGTTTGAATAAAGCATTTAATCGGGTAAACCCGGGCGTTGCCCGGGTCATTCGTCTAGTATACTATAACAGGGGTCGCCAACCTTTTTAATCGAAAGAGTCAAAAATTACAATTAAACAAATTTCTCAGTTTTTAAAGAGCCACAACATTTGTTTTTCTTCCCAACAATAAATATTACTCTTGCATAAATAAAGTTTTACGAGACAAATTGCCACCTAAGAAAACAATGGCAACATTTAGTATGAAACATTTCATTTGAACTGCCTCACAATAATCCTAATTGGACTTTATGGATTGACAAAGACAAAGAATCAGTCTTTATTTCATGACAAATTACAATAACCAATATTTCGAAACTACAGAACGTTTATTTGGTAGATATTGATACAGAAAAATTAGGATTCTCTCGTCTTTGCTGCTCTATCAGATGTAGGCAGAGAGAAGCTGGGGGACCCGCCGACGACAAAAACTGGGCGTTGACATTAAAATGTCACCAAGGAGGGGATGTCGAGGTAACAGAAACGACGTCTCAAGACACTACATGTTGGGCTCAGAATATCTTTGAGTCACCATCTGCTCTTTTTATTCATTACACTTCTTCTATTTCTAAATTTGGTCTCTTCCTCATCGGCAAGACATGGAGGTCTATCGAGGTCTAGAAACTGAAAGCATTCGTAGCTTTTGTCGTCATTTTGACAAGATAGCGCATTTCTTTCTACATGTGTTTTTCTTCGTGAAATTACTACTAATTTAAGTTATATAATCACACACAATAATAAATATTTAAATGATATATTAATATATAATAATAAGATATATATAATTATTTTTTTCAATTTTAAAATACGCGCCAAAAATAGCCCTAATGCACAATAATTTTGCGTATATTTATGTTTCGAATATCTCTCTTATTTAATAAATTATATTTTAAATATATAGCTTATTACTGCTTAATTTTAGCTTTGAATAGATTATATATAGTTTTAAATAAAATAAAAGTTTTGTATATTTAATCTTGGACATCAGAGTAGTTCAAAGGTAATGAGATTGTAATAAAAGAAGTTGAAATTGCTTTATATTTTGATAAGCCATTTCTGTATTCTGATCTGTTTTTTTTGTTTGTTTTTTGTATATTTTGATTATAATTTTTTACACAAATAAATTTACTGGCAATGCGTTTCTTTTTATTTGTGTAAAATTTTAACGATAGAGGGCAATAAAATTTAATTTACTAATATTTTGATTATCTTATCTATTTCAACATACTTTAACATTCAGTAATTTGTGATAGATTTATTTTTATATATCAGAAGTACAATAGAGGTCATGATGAATATGGTATGAAAGGGGTTGAGACTGCTTATATTGCAACTTCACACTACATCTCTCTATATCTATAGAGAGCCGAGCCGCTTAAAAGATGACAGAGCTACGTTTGTTACTTGAATTCACTAATGGAAGTTATGTCAGAATCTGAGGTCATTAAACTAATTTATATTTATTACCTTACTTTTGTTTCAAAATGGACAAAACTTAAGGAAGTTGTACCTTTTAGCATGTATATCGGTATTCAGACAATAACTGATAGATATTTGATACATAATGACCTTTATTGACGACATGAGATAATCAAGTGTGAACAAAATTGTTTCCTTCTTCTTTAAAAAAAAAAAAGATGACCGGCGACATATAATATATTCCACTTCCTTCAGTTTTATCTATGAGTGTATTGATTTCTCGAGTTAGGGACCTGGTTGTCCAAAAGAGTATGGTGTCAAATATATGTGAAAAAGAATTTATATCCATTGAGAATATTTTAATGACCTGGTCTAACTTTTGGATCTTCGTATATTCTATTTTGAAACGTAATTAATCATATATCACCTTTTGCAACTTGAACTAAGTCTCGTCGTCTAAACGTGGATCTACCAGAGACAACCAACCAGGCTCAGTTTGTGGAGTCCTGACTAATATGGAGCTCAAGATATCACGCACTTAAGCAAATGTGTCGACAACAAATATGTAATTGGGGCGAGCCAGGGTCTTGAGGGAGGTTGGCCAAGAAGGCTGCTGACTCAAGGAGATGGAAGCGGGTTGGGAAACACGGCGTGGGTAGCAAAGATCAACTACCGCCTAGATAGCTGCCACCATGGTCGTGCAGTCATATGTCTGATGGGCCTGAAGCATGGTTTTACTTGTGAGTTCTAGACGTGTATCTTTTGTATAAAGAGGATTCCTTACTTGTCGAGAAAGGTGCTCTAGCTGTATATGTCGGGCCTGGAGGCCACAGCATGGTTTTACTGGAGAGTTCTAGACGTGTGTCTTTGGTCTGAACAGGATTCCTTTCTTGTCAAGAAAGGTGTTCAAGCTGTATATGTCGGGCCTGAAGTCCACAGCATGGTTTTATTGGAGAGTTCTAGACGTGTGTCTTTGGTCTGAAGAGGATTCCTTTCTTGTCAATGAAGGTGCTCTAGCTGTATATGTCGGGCCTGAAGATAACTTCGTTTTTGTCGAGAAATTAGCCAACTGGACCTGTGTGTTGGGTCTGAAGACATATTTCATAGTTGTCAAGGATAATTACAACCGTATATATATTTGGTTTATATATATCAAAAAAGGCATAATATGACCACAAGCGCACATGAGCTTTTTTTTCACACATATATAAATCAAATAATATCCTGACCACGCTCACAAGAGCTTTTTGGATGGTAGAGTGCCATCTGCTGGAACAGAAATCAACTAAACGTTGATTCAACCTGTTCTCTGATATTTGGCCAACCTATTTTCTTAATAAATCAAGAAAAGCCAACAACGAACGCGTGTTGTCAGCGTGTGGTGCAGGCTGTATAATATATATGATTGCACTATTTCATAGTTGTTAAGGAAAGTGATACTGTATAAGTTAGGTTTGAGGACACCATTTCATAGTTTTCAAGGAAAATGCTATGTTGGATATAAAGAACGATTTTCAAGGTCAATGGTTACTATATAGGTTGGTCCTGAAGATAACTCCACATAGTAGCCAGAGACAGTGCTAACGATAGTCAAGTGATCGATATGTTCACGGTATCTTTATTCGCAGGTGTTTGCTGTATGCCAAGGCAGGATGAGCCACTACCGGCCCTCGTAGAAGCACGTCGGTGTAGGCGCAGCGCTCCGGATTTCCCCAGGAAGCGGCAATCTTCTAAGAAGGTTCCTTCCTCCACTCAAGCAACAACAAACACTTCAAGTTTAAAAACGAGATTTGGAACCTTTACTGAGCTTGAGGCTGAGCGTCGCGTCTACTTCCATCATCAATATCATGTAATGGTGGTGGTGTCTTGTCCATAATTTGTTGCTCCATGGAAAAGGGGGGGTGCAATTGCCCCGTTAATCAGCCACATTAAGTGTTCCCTGTAGGTCTTCAAGGTTACTGTAGCGGCTCGGGGCTCACGACACCGTACTTCGCCCTACAAAACAGTCCCTTACTTGTGCTGCTTCTCCCGCCCGCCACGTAGAGGAGAACCTCTGGGCGGGATATCATGTAATGCCATCTTCATCCAGAATTCGGCCATTAATTAATTAATTCGGCGTTGCCATTCCACCTTATTCTCCACATTTCTATTAACCTCATAATATCTAGTAATTTCATATCTTTCTATGTTTGAATATTTAACTCATCCTTCTTTCCTGTACTTCTATCTTTTTTCTTCAAAGTGTATCCTTCCTGTAAGACAATCTCCCGATACATGTCCTCAAACTTACCTTTGTTATGATTTTAGAAAGTACTCTCCAACAGTTAGCAAATACAAAACTTTATTGTAGCGGTAAACAAACTAAGCCTAACTCCCTTTTTTGTTCTCCAGGGGTGCCGAATTCTTTCTCTCGGCGCGCTAACTAAATCATTGAAATATATAAAAAATACATTTAATGATTGCGCTATATGCATATATATTGTTGCACCAGGTTGCGGCAGACTCTTCAAACTCTCCTGTGCCGAGTCTTACCAGAGCGTGTTTCAACCATCCTACAAGTTTATATAAGGTAATAATGAGATAACTCTACTTTAAGTAGCCTCCAGAATAATTCATTTATTTCTCACAGATAGCAGTGAAGTCACAGAGTGTACTAAAATACAAATGGTGATTTTATAATACATGTTAGATCGTTTCTTACGTCCCATTTGAGGACATCTCTATTTCTAATACGGTCTAGCTCAGTGGATTAAATTTTAACACATACACACAGAAAATGCAATACACACCAAGGATTTACATGTGATTTGTAGTTAATTATGGATAGAATGATACCAACACACCTTGTTAAATATTGAAACATTAAATTTTATTCATCTCTATGGAAATTACACAAAAAAAATCTTTATTGTAGGCAGCATAAGTAGGCTTAAAAAGAGATCGTTTCTTACGTCCCATTTGAGGACATCTCTATTTCTAATACGGTCTAGCTCAGTGGATTAAATTTTAACACATACACACAGAAAATGCAATACACACCAAGGATTTACATGTGATTTGGAGTTAATTATGGATAGAATAATACCAACACACCTTGTTAAATATTGAAACATTAAATTTTATTCATCTCTATAGAAATTACACAAAAGGTTTTCTTTATTGTAGGCAGCATAAGTAGGCTTAAATTTTTTTTTTTATTTCTTTTTGTAAATTATAAAATTACTATAAAGAATTTGACTGAGAACCTATAATTTGGTAATTCAACCAAGTTACTCCATCTGGATAAAATGATCAATCAAAATGACTAATATTTAAGAAAAAAAAGGAACATAAAGGTCCACACCTCTATTCACTATATATATCTTAAATAGTCGAATCTACAAAAAAAATTTACTATCTATCATGGATATAACCATTCTTTCTGCACAGACCTCTTTAGGTCTACACATTAAGATATTAATGTAGTTGGACTTACCAAGTATCTTCTCTACATACCATTCTCAAGCTTGTCTTGGCAACCCCCATGGCCCCAGGACGTGCCGTTTTTGTCCGTCCTCCCCCAATAAAAACTCGATAAGAACTGCCGTTATTTTCAAAAACAACGCCCCCCAAGGTAAATCGTCAATTTTCCTACAGAGTATTAAAAATTAATTACACAAATATTCTTAGAATATTTATTTAAAAATAATAATATTATTTTTTTAAAAGAGAAAATTTTGAAATAATAAATATAAATGCTTATCCTATGAGAAATTTATAATAATTTCTTCTTCAAGAAATTTAAATAACTAGACACACCCATTTTATCTAGCTATGTGTGTGATTGATTTTATTCATTTTAGAATAAAATAAAATAATAAAGAAAAAATTTAATTGTCTTTCTTATCTCTCAAGAGATAATTTAGATTAGTAATAAAATTAAGTAAAAACAAACATGTTTGCCCCTCTGAGAATATGCACATATGTACAAGGTTTGTATATCCTCCTCTGGTTCTGTCTGCATCGGGCTTCCGGCTACTTAGACAGGGCCGATGTCATCTCCAGCTGTTCACCTTCACCGGTTCTGGTCTTAAAGGAATATGTGTCATCTCCACCTTTCTGGACTTTAAAGGCATAGGTGTCATCTCCAGCTGAGTGCCTTCCCGGTTTCTGGTCTTAAAGGCATCGTTGAGATTCCTCGTTGGGGAATTATCCATCTTTCTACAGCGGGTCTTGAGATACACGTCCAGGGCTGCGTCCTCCCCTGCCTTGACCTTTAGAGCACCGTCGGCCATCGTTGTGGGATTTCCATCTGGACAACAAACATTTCGGCAAGACACTGTGTATATATATGATGTGAATGTTTACATCATTGTTGGGTCTTATTTTGTGGAAAATCTGGCCCAACAATTCCTCCCCTGCCTGAGTGAAATAAATGTGTTTATTCCAATTCATATCTGTTCATGCTCTTTGATAAATATGAATTTGGAAGAAATGCACTTTTTTACGATATGCAGTATATGCAATCACCGGCACTCAGGCAAAGGTGAAACAAACGGGCCATGGAACCTAGGACATGTTAACTCGTCGTAATATTGAAGGAAATCTTATCCTACCATTTAGTGGGCAAATTACTAAGCCCATCTTTCACTGTCTGTATGCCAGAGGGTCTTGATCCAGGTGTGAGGTGAGTCCACACGTTCCCAGCCGTAGTCCCTATGGGTGGAGATGGGGGTGGTCTATACACAGATTCTGTACAAACAGATCCTTAGACCGTCCTGGATAAACATAATCATTACGGGCGCCAAGGAATTGTGCGTGTAAATGTAGATATGCCCAATTCCTAAAACACATCTGAAATAAAAAAAAACTTTATTAACTCTATATGATGAGATACATATGATAGCAAAGGAATGACTATACACGGTAACATAAGATAATAAAAAAAAATGCATCTCCTATCAAATAACATCAATAATAGGGCAAACAGAAACGTGGGGAGTGAATATACATATCAAAGTTGCACGGATACGATGTATGCCAAAATGAAGCAATGTAGATATACGCAATGATAAATAAAAAAAAATTAAATGGATATTTACTATAAGTAGAAAGGGAATGACTTGATATATATATAGGATATACGATGATAAACAAATGAATATATAAACTGTGACTAAATTCTTCATTCGGTACATTTGTCCGAAGATGGTAACAACGCTGTTACCAAAATGTCACACATATTAACTATTTGTTCTGGAATCGGTCTCGTTATCTTATTTTTTTGTAGTCTATAGCTCAAATTGTGCCTTATCTATATATGAATATACATGCAGATAATTAGAAAAAGGGGTAAACATGGTGGATGGTACATTAAATGAGTAAATATTACCTCTGTATAATAAATATGCCAAATTTCTTGAAGAATATGATATATGGGAAGGAAATAACATTGATATGGGGGATATACTATGATAAATAAACAAAATATATATATATGCTGTGGTTAAAACTTGTTTAGTGCATTTTGTCTGAAGATGGTAACAACGCTGCTACCAAAATGTCACACATATTAATCCGAATCGTGCTTTCTATATATACAAATATACATGAATACAATAAAAGGAATGATACATGGTATATGGTAATAATGAGTATATAATAATAATAAACGAATAGATATGCACTGAGGATCTAGGTCATTTCGCTAGTATTTCAAAATTTATATGTACTAACTTAAAAGCTTGTTCTAACCAACTCGTCACTGGGAGTGTTTGTCTGGCATGTTCCCCGCCTCTCTTAACCCAAAAGAAAATATATAGGAAAGGAAATCTTGGTAGTCAATACGTCTCTAAACCAGATTATTTCCAAATTACCTTATCTGTGGTGGCAATCTCACCCATTTTGTTTTTAGCTGAACATTGTTGTTAACCTCTACTATACATTGTTTAGCTTATCTATAGAATGTGTACTCATATTTTTAATCAATAAACTCACTTTAATAAAAAAATACTTAAATTAACCCCGAAAAGTAAATTATGATGATTAACAACCTAGGTCTAACTTATACCTTACGATATATCTTCCCACTTGAGTTCTTAATATCTTTCTGTAAATTTGACTCTTTGTCCAAAAAATAAATAAATAAACTCATTGCTCTGGGCCATTTCACAGCCAAAACAAAAAAATTGATATTCAATATTCCCTTAAAAATTCCTCCTTCTCAAGTCTGGAATACTGTATTGGCTTGTTTTGGCAATCTGCTTCAAAGGTTCATTTAGGTGTCCTACTAATTTAAAATTTATCTTAACATAGAACACGTTATTCTCGTGAAAAAAAAATTCTACTTACTAACTGGTATTTAGACTTGAACTCGTTCTAACTAAACGTATGGTAGACCATAGTCTTTAATTAGGTGATTAACTTTTGCTAGCCTGGGGCGATATAAAAACACAAAGAATCTGGACAGTCCATCTGTCACTTTGTTAACTGGTACCTAAAATCTGTAGACGGAATCGCCTCGTCTAATCGTAACTTGTCTCTTACACGCTCTCATTGTTAACTCTCATTAGAAACCCCTTTTAGACTTTAACTTAGGGACAAGGAGTTATAGGGACTCTGTTTACCCACCACATGTTCCAAGTTTTTTGTACATAGAGGATTGGTTCCAAGCTGCGCAATATCTAGGAGAGCTTTCAACGTGCCGATCTTTCCCAACCTCCAATCTGAATCACCCTCATCTCAGTCACGCTTAAAGCGTCGTAAACTACGATGTCAGATCGGTTATCCGAGGTTTGTCGCTGTACACTTAGCTTGCGACATCGGCAACTAAATCCCCCACCTAGCACAAAGTTCACCTGATACCTCTCCGTTCCCTCTAAAGAGGAGAAGTTTTTGTGGGCTTTCTGGTCTGATCATAACCTCCCACAATCTTCCAGTCTGAGAATCGAGACATGATCATTATCTACGACTCTTAGAATTCAAGTTGATATAATGAAATAGAGTAATTGATTACCCTAATAAACGAAATCATACTTATACTCCTTTAAAAAGGAGGCCTAACAAATGGAGCGAATACCTTCCTATCTATAGAGTTGTACAGTCCTGTAAGGCTATCGGTCCTAACAAATGAAGAAATCAAAATTAAAATCGAACCTATTAAGTTCCCTAACCCTATTCTAAAGTAATTTTGGTCTAACATATACTAGTTTTTAACCTTCTCATCATTTATTTCACTTCGCATTCATACAACAAAAAAAAAATTCAGTCACTGTGGGCATACATTCTAAAGTTAAAAGCTGCTATACAAGCCAAAGTACTATAATTATCATCATCGATAAATCCTAATAATAACAAATCTTTCAGGACAAAATGTGAAATCAAATGAATAATTAACAAATTAAAACAAATTGGGGACTAAAGTCCTAGTTTACTCAAATAAAATGCCTCATACAAACTCTATATAAATTATCTGTACTTAGATAATTAATCTTTATACTTAAACAATTAGTTAAATCAAATGCTGAAATCTAACCTATCTTTAAAAGTGTGCGTCTAACAGTTTGAAAATCTTCTTATCTTGACACGTGGTGTCTAAACAAAACGAATCATCAAAACTAGCACTTAAATTGGAGCGAATTGAACTTCAAGCATTTACCTCATATGCCAGGCATGATAGATCTACAAGTGTTTGCCAACCCTATTTCCCATATAAGGTTATTGGCGTCTTCCCTTCCCTGCTATTCAGCTAAACCCCTCCTTTGGAATCATAGGGCTTTCAATACCCACCTGCTCTGGGATTTAACAACAGAGATCACTTGTTATCCTAACATATCAACTCTTAGACCACACCTGCCTTACACACTCTCATTAGAAATTCTCCTTGGGCTGCATCCTGGACATAAGGAATTACAGGGTGTCAAGTTTTAACCCAACGCATATTCCGAGCTCGCCCATAGTGAATAGATTACAAGCACAGCAGATATCTAGTGTGTCTAAGTTCCTTTGTTATTCTCAAAGTTGAACCAAAGTTCAGAACCTTAAATAAAATTAAAACAAAATAAACTGTTGAACTTTTAAGTCTTAAATCACAACCTGCTTTTAATACAGGATTGTAGCTTTAATAAACACACAAAAAAAGAAAACTGAAAACCCTTAGATTCTCTTTCTAACATTAAAGCTCAATGTAGAGAAAAAAAAACTGAAAACCCCTTTACAATGACATTTATAAAATCTAAAACCAAGGTTGTAGCAAAAAAAAAAACTGAAATCTCTTTAAGACCACATTTTAAGGCCTTTAAATCACTTCCTAGTACTTCATACCATGATCAAAACTTGACTAAATTCAGTACACATTCTATGGATTTACTTATTGGCAGCCTGGGCATGATTTACACCCAGTGGGCTTCTTGACCCTGGTCGAACGGCGTATTTCAGCGCCGCCAACATTGCCACCAATTGCCCTATTCACTATCTCTAGTGGATTTCCTAAGATTGCCGTCTCTTGTGGTTCCTCTGGTTCTACAGGTCCATGGGAGTATATAGGATATGTTGGATGTACCTAGTGATTTTCATCATTGATAACATCCTAACACTAAAATAAGGTTGTGAAAACTCCTTTCAACGATGAACTAGCATTAAAACACGGTTGTGAAACTCTTTAAAATGATGTACTACACAAATACAAGGTTGTGACAACTCTTTACAATGACACTAACATTACAACAGGTTGTGAAAACTCTTTTCAACGATGAACTAACATTAAGACACGGTTGTGGAACTTTAAAATGATGTACTACACAAAGACAAGGTTGTGACAACTCTTTACAATGACACACTAACATTAAAACAGGTTGTGAAAACTCTTTTCAACGATGACCTAACATTAAAACAAGGTTGTAAAACCCTTTAAAATGATGTACTACACAGAGACAAGGTTGTGACAACTCTTTACAATGACACACTAACATTACAACAGGTTGTGAAAACTCTTTTCAACGATGAACTAACATTAAAACAAGGTTGTGAAACCCTTTAAAATGATGTACTACACAAAAACAAGGTTGTGACAACTCCTTACAATGACACACTAACATTACAACAGGTTGTGAAAACTCTTTTCAACGTTGAACTAACATTAAAACACGGCTGTGAAACTCTTTAAAGTGATGTACTACACAGAGACAAGGTTGTGACAACTCTTTACAATAACACACTAACATTACAACATGTTGTGAAAATTCTTTTCAACGATGTACTACACTAAAACGAGGTTGTGACAACTCTTTAAAAAATGATAAACTAACACTAAAATAAGGTTGTGAAAATACTTTACCATGAACCTTTAACACAAAGCACGCTTTGTAGCTTAAAATAAAAAGAAAAACTGAAAACACTTTAAAGTTAATTGTAGCACTGGGACAAATTGTAGCTTAAAATAAAAAAAGAAAAAACTGAAAACTCTTTAAAGTTCACTATAACACTACAACAATCTTGCATCTTAAAAAAAACTAAAAACTCTTTAAATCACATCTTATCACAATGAACAGAGTGTTTTTAAAAAATAAAAAAGAAGAAATTGAGTAACTCTTTAAAATCATATACCAACACTAAAACAAAATTGTAGCCAAAAAAAAAACTGAAACTCTTTACAAAGAAGAAATCTGGATTCTCAAGGGAGAATACATATTTGTTATTTAATATAACCTATCATTATAACTAATACTGGACTTATTCATATAACTTAGTGCATACAGTTAATGAAATTTAGGTAAACCAGCCCATACTAACTCTCAGTGCATGTTTATGTCCTATTTACAACTATTGTCCTCTACGCTGAAACAAATCATCTATTAACACTACTTGATGAAGAGTCAAAATCGTTCTATCGAGGCAATAGTACAGTCAACAACTACTCTTTAGATATTGATCACACTTTCTCCTATCAACCATTATCTCCTATTTACAAACTCTTTATCAACTTTCTTCAATTCTCTCTCTTTCAACATCTTTCCGCATCTTTCAACACCCTACAACATACTTCTTAACGCCTTTACATCCTATCAACACATTTCAACGCTTTTTCATCCTGTCTCTAAACGTCATTCAACCCTCTTTCATCCCTCTGAGTCTCCTCGAAACCCGTCATCGGGAACCAATCCCAATATTACTCTATCCCGATTGATATCGCAGGAGTCCTTCTACGCCATTCAGCTCCCCTTCTATATCACCTTTCTACCACCTTTCTACAATTCCTCTTGCCGATTTTCGACATGCTCCGATACCTTACTAATATATATTGTCTTCTACCATTCAACTCCTTTTTATCCCTCTGGTGTTTCCTTGAAACCCGTCATCGGGAGTTGGATCCCGATCTATTATTATTCTTCATTTTGAAGCTATTCTGGTATACTATCCCCTCCCCTGCCAGCTTTATGCTAAAGTCTGACATTCGTTCAGGGCGGAAGCTACCGCAAAATCTCGAGGAAATTCCTCAGGACCTGTTTCCACCCCCTAATCTCCCATTCGAGGAGATAAGCTCTTCCTGTATGTATTGGAACTAGCTAGCTAGGGTAGACAACAGATAAAGGCGCTGTTCTCACTGCTTTTACTGCATATCAGAATGAAATATTAATTATTACTAGTATAATATTATTCTGACAGCCTATGATCTTTAAACCTTTATACACACTCGGCGAGGTAGTCACCTTGTTAACAACAAAAAAATCCATAACATTATAGGCCAGTTAAAACACAATAAAGTTGGATAAATAGTTTGCTTCAACTACTACTTGTAGACCTATTAAACTAGTTCCCCTTGGGTAGGCTGACTCATTAGTCTTCGATTTATATTCAATGGTCTTATTGAGTCATAGAGATGAAAGATATAAGCTATATCAAAAGAGTAGTTTTCCATTTTTCTAATTATATGACAGCAATAAGAGGAAAGTCTGGAAATATATCTCGCACCAGCTACTAATAAAAAAATATTGGATGGGGTACAACTCTGATTTTACAGGATAGCGGCTCATAAATTGGATCGCCCATTTCTCATTAAATATTCACACAGGAAATGGAGGTTTTTGAAAGGTTTTGCTCTTATTGATCTACTAAATACATGACAAGAATTGAGGTTAAAAAAAAACTTAATGGGCCGTTTTTCCATGCGTCCTTACGTCATCTGTACGGGAGATACCGCCTCAAAGGACTTAACTCTGGGACTAACATCCGTAGCATATTTCAGGAAGAAGTGGCTGTCCACACAATAGCAAGATCTCATCTTGCTACTAGTGTACTTTGTTGTGCCCTTTCCACGTCGTCTTCTTGTCGAACCCGACTCTTCTAGGGTGTTTCTTTAGTTATTTATCATTTCTCGACGACATTGAACGTTTCATGCGCGATCCCGCCCGGCAATCTATAAGTAATATATGATCGTACCACTTTCAGGAGACCATCCCTTGTGCGGCCGAATCACTTTCACCCAACTTATAACGCCGTCCATATCGCGTAATTGAAAATAATATAAAATTCAAAGAATAAGACCTCTTATTTCTTAAATCTCCATTGATTTCAATTGGCTCAACGTAAGTTTTCTCTATTATATCTTAGAACACTGGCGTGACATGCTTCACTTCTCCTAGTTCTTTGCAAGCTCGGTTAATTCCTGTGAAAGCCACTTCAGGCGTCAATCCCGTACCAAACTCGTCATGCATGACTTAAAATTTGAAAAGTTATTGGACTGAATATTAGCAGTGGCATCTGCTTCCACTAAAAGTAATTAAAACATAAGATTGCCCCTTATCTTATTTAAATAGCTGGTTTACCCCCATATACCTGTGTAAATATTATCCTTGGCCTTATCAATTCTTAAAATTCTGCCTCTCGAATATCCTGAGAATCAAAAGTTCTTCCTTTCTACAGTATACTAACACTACAATTGTTCACTAGAGTTATCTGCGTCGAGTGGTTAGTCTTTGCATCTAGTCCTCCACTCTAACTCCAGGATTTCTATCTACTCGAGCTGTTCAAATCTTTCAAAACAGTTGTCCAAATTCCCAAAGATAATTTGCTAATATTCGATGATTATTGGAATTCTCATTAAACGGAATGACTACACCCTTTGATATAGATACACATCCAACTATCAGGATATATCTTGCTGTCCACCTTTCTTTACTTTATAACGGTTCAAAATTATGAAAAAAAAAAGCTAAACATATGACTGGCTTGAATTTCTATGGAATCTCATCTTGCCTTCTGCTGGCAATTATTTACTGTAATTAGATACTATCGATATGTTTTTATTTGTCCTCATCCAAGGGGAAAATGTTTCAGAAAAATAGAATCTTTGAAATTCCACCTAAGACATTTTTTTTTTGTGGAAAAAAAATTGCACATTTATAACACTTCAAGGTGACCTTCTCATGCCAGTGTGTATACAGGATATTTAGTATTTAACAGAAAAAGGAATTCTTTAACGTCTTCAAATTCATATATATAGTTGGAGGCAACATGGATTGAAAGTCGGTCGCCGGGCGCGTTCCTTGATCCGCCATATTGGAATTTTATCGTGATTAGGTTGTCACGCAAATATTTATGTTGAAATTTGCATCAGAAGGGGGATGGAAAGGTGGTGAAATTCAACACTTGAAGGATTATACAAACAAGGGAAAGCAATTCTGGTTATCTGTGATACTGGTATGTAAAAAAATGTTTGCAATAAAAAAATGTTGCAAAATCCAAATATATAATTAAATATTAGGCGGATTTTGCTCACAAATGCCAAAGAAATAAAGGCCCAGTAAATAATATGTATTCAGTTGTCCTAGTTCATAATCTAAATACTTTAAAAAGGAAAGCGAATAGAGAGGTAACGGAATTAAACACTCGTTCTGGGGGGGTATACACCCTTCGAATTAACAAGAAAATCTGAGAGATAAACATGTCGTTTTTCATAATAATCTAAAGCGCGATAAGTAAATATTTGCGATAGCTAGATAGAAAGAATCATGATATGGGTTGCTAAAATAAAAAATTATCTTAAAGATGACATGTGAATTATTTGTATAATACTCAATAACTTCATACAAAAAGGAATGTTATTTATGAAACATTCTATCGTTTAAAAATTAAAAGAATATACTAAATATGGGGGCCGTCCCTATGCATATCATGTCCGTACAATACAAAGTCGAAATATGCTAGTTTAATTGTGAGGGAGGCTAAGTTAAAAAAAATTCATGCATAAACATTAAACGCTGGTAAAATATATAAACAAATTTATGCTGCTTTATCACCTTTAATGATTAGATTTGGGGTAAATAGGACTAAATAAATATAATTATTAATCATAAAGTTGGATGTAACATGAGTTGAAAGTCGGGCGTTGTACGCGTCCATTGACCGCCATCTTGGAATTTTATCGTGATTGTACATCGACATGTAAGCAACTATTGTAAATTATACCATATCGGAAAAAAAAGGATGACGAATTCAACGTTTCAAAGAAGCAATACAAACCATTACTATGCAATCATAAAATTAATAAAAAAATACGCTTGCTTAAATGCCAGTGGGTTAAATTTAAAAAAATGTACATTCATTTAGAGTTAGCAAAATAAATTACCAAAGTGCTGTTTAATTTCATGTACACTACCGGAATTTGTACTACTGTTACATATAAAAATGATCATTACATAAAATATGAGCTAAGGGAGAGGTTTATGGGAAAGCATGACTAAGCATGTCTACGATTGAGAATCGAAGCGGACACTTAAATCTGAACGTTATGTTCATATATGGACTTAAAAAATAAAATAAACAATCGCTCTATCTAATAAAAGGAAAAAAATATCAGCGTGCTATTAAATCTGTTGGATGAAATCACTTAGTAGAAATTAAAAAAATATAATTGAAACATATATAAATTAAATAAATCACATGTCATATGCACATTAGATAAGAAAATAAATGCTTCTAATTATTATAATGATAACGCTAAATATCGTAAAGATAAGAGATAACTAAGAGAACATTTTAACAAATTCAAAAATATCTTCAGACTTATCGAGTGGAAATTTTGTTGGGTGGAAATAATTGAAAAATAAAATTATTAAACCTTGGTATAAAATAAGTCGCATTGATTTTTACAATTCAAAAGGTAATGGTGGAAAACTAAAAAAAAAAGGAGATGGAATATCTAAGACGTGAAATCTTCCCGCAAAAGCGGGAAGGGTAGCAAAAACCGACCTTTTCAATTCAGATGCTGGCAGTCAACTGACTCCTAGTTGTTTTCTACCTCCCACCTTGGAATGCCCACATGTGTTTGACACATGTCCACCCCAAAATACCTCTATTCTTCATCCCCCCTTTTGCATGTGTGTAAGGAGGGGGGGGAACACATGTGTCCCTAAGGATTCCAAATTTGGAACTCGTGGGAAATTCTCAGGTTTTTGAGAAGGCGTTGGTTTTTAGGCCTAAGTTCGCGTCCCAATACTTTAAGAACCATATAAAACATACTATTCAGAAAAAATAGGCTAAAGCATGAGTTTTTCACTCGTAAACATTCACTAAATACACACAAAAAAATTGGATTTTAAACAAAGTTCGCTTTAAAACCATGAAATACACAAAAAGGCACGAATTGGACATTAAAACTTCTTTTGAAAAACCAGCGATCTTCTTAAAAAAAGTATCTTATAACTGTTTGTACGCTATTGTAACGTATATTTTTGGATGTTAAAACAAAGTTCGCTGTAAAACATGAAATACACAAAAGGTACAAATTGGACATTAAAACTTCTTTTGAAAAACCAGCGATCTTCTTAAAAAAAAATTATCTTATAACTGTTTGTACGCTATTGTAACGTATATTTTTGGATGTTAAAACAAAGTTCGCTTTAAAACATGAAATACACAAAAAGGTACAAATTAGACATTAAAACTTCTTTTGAAAAAAACCAGCGATCTCCTAAAAAAAATAAAAAAAGTTTATCTTATAACTGTTTGTACGCTATTGTAACGTGTATTTTGGATATTACAAAGTTCGCTTTAAAACATAAAAATACACTAAAGTGAACTAAATTTTAGACATTAAACATCTTTGTGGATAAAAAGGAAAGATGACACACGTGTCCAGTTTGGCGTAAATTTCAAAATTAATATGTGGTGATATTAATCTTTTTACTTTGTACCAACGATTTCTCAGCAAAATACATAATGAGGTGCATATATATGGCGCGCGTTTTTATTTTAAGCCTAACCTAGATTTTATATGCTAACAATTATCCATCAAAACACATAAGGAAGTGCCTAGATATGGCGCTCGTTTTATTTTAAGCCTATCATAAATTTTATATGCTGACAATTATCCAGCAAAACACATAAGGAAGTGCCTAGATATGGCGCGCGTTTTTATTTTAAGCCTATCGTAAATTTTATATGCTGACAGTTATCCCGCAAAACACATAAGGAAGTGCCTAGATATGGCGCGCGTTTTTTTTTAATTTTAAGCCTATCTTAATATGTGGCAGAGTCATGGATTTTTATCTCAGGTCGTAGGGTTTACTTCTTGCAAAGCTGCTTTGCAATTTTCAACAGTAACTCGCCTCGCGGCGGGCGCCAAATGTTAGATCGTTTCTTACGTCCCATTTGAGGACATCTCTATTTCTAATACGGTCTAGCTCAGTGGATTAAATTTTAACACATACACACAGAAAATGCAATACACACCAAGGATTTACATGTGATTTGTAGTTAATTATGGATAGAATAATACCAACACACCTTGTTAAATATTGAAACATTAAATTTTATTCATCTCTATGGAAATTACACAAAAAAAATTCTTATTGTAGGCAGCATAAGTAGGCTTAAAAAATGTTTTTATTTCTTTTTGTAAATTATAAAATTACTATAAAGAATTTGACTGAGAACCTATAATTTGGTAATTCAACCAAGTTACTCCATCTGGATAAAATGATCAATCAAAATGACTCATATTTAAGAAAAAAAAAGGAACATAAAGGTCCACACCTCTATTCACTATATATATCTTAAATAGTCGAATCTACCAAAAGAAATTTACTATCTATCATGGCTATAACCATTCTTTCTACACGGACCTCTTTAGGTCTACACATTAAGATATTAATGTAGTTGGACTTACCAAGTATCTTCTCTACATACCATTCTCAAGCTTGTCTTGGCAACCCCCATGACCCCAGGACGTCCCGTTTTTGTCCGTCCTCCCCCGATAAAAACTCGATAAGAACTGCCGTTATTTTCAAAAACAACGCCCCCCAAGGTAAATCGTCAATTTTCCTACAGAGTAATAAAAATTAATTACACAAATATTCTTAGAATATTTATTTAAAAATAATAATATTATTATTTTTAAAAGAGAAAATTTTGAAATAATAAATATAAATGCTTATCCTATGAGAAATTTATAATAATTTCTTCTTCAAAGAAATTTAAATAACTAGACACACCCATTTTATCTAGCTATGTGTGTGATTGATTTTATTCATTTTAGAATAAAATAAAATAATAAAGAAAAAATTAAATTGTCTTTCTTATCAAGAGATAATTTAGATTAGTAATAAAATTAAGTAAAAACAAACATGTTTGCCCCTCTGAGAAATTACATAATAATTTCTTCTTTAAGAAATTTAAAAAAATAGGAAATATGTCCAATCTATCTGGATGTGCCAGTAATTGGCTTTTA
Source organism: Cordylochernes scorpioides (assembly GCA_030710605.1). Taxonomy (NCBI): domain Eukaryota; kingdom Metazoa; phylum Arthropoda; class Arachnida; order Pseudoscorpiones; family Chernetidae; genus Cordylochernes; species Cordylochernes scorpioides. The sequence goes on from CP092872.1 coordinate 68,304,871, forward strand.
TTCATTTTTAGAATAAAGAAAATAAATTTAGGGATTTTTTCAAATGGTAATATAACCCTTTTGGCGTTTCATATTGCAAAAAAGGAAAAAGGTGAATGGGATTAGTCAACATATGCACATATGTACAAGGTTTGTATATTCTCCTCTGGTTCTGTCTGCATCGGGCTTCCGGCTACTTAGACAGGGCCGATGTCATCTCCAGCTGTTCACCTTCACCGGTTCTGGTCTTAAAGGCATATGTGTCATCTCCACCTTTCTGGACTTTAAAGGCATAGGTGTCATCTCCAGCTGAGTGCCTTCCCGGTTTCTGGTCTTAAAGGCATCGTTGAGATTCCTCGTTGGGGAATTCCCCATCTTTCTACAGCAGGTCTTGAGATACACGTCCAGGGCTGCGTCCTCCCCTGCCTTGACCTTTAGAGCACCGTCGGCCATCGTTGTGGGATTTCCATCTGGACAACAAACATTTCGGCAAGACACTGTGTATATATATGATGTAAATGTTTACATCATTGTTGGGTCTTATTTTTGGAAAATCTGGCCCAACATACATAAATCTGTTTATAATATATATATATATTCTATTTAATAAAATAAATAAATATAAAATATAATTTTAATTTAAAATATATGAAAATAATATTACAAATTAAAATAATATAGGTGCATTAGCCATGATGCAAAAATATAAAGCAAAATTAATATACAGTAGAAGCTCCATGAGAGGACACTCGCGCTAGAGGACACCTCTCTATAAAGGACAGTTTTCATACGAAAGATTACCATATTTATTATTTAGCAACTCCCTGGTAAGAGGACACCTCTCCATAAAGGACACTTTGGTTCTGTAATTAGGTGTCTTTTACAGGGAGGTTCTACAATATATAATTTTAAACATACATTCTTATAATAGACCTTTAAATATTCATATATAGAGATTATTTCCAAGTCTTTTAACACCTTAGTCTTATTTACCAATGTATCGTCATGGTGGAGGTGTAGGATTAATACTGTGACTTTCTACATCCTTGAGTTTTATCCATGAGTGAATTTATAACGGATCAATAACGTTTTGTATTTATTAGAGTGAAGCTTTTGCATTGACAGTACTCGATCAGGGATTTTATAGATTAAACTGCATTACTATCATTACTTCCTGGATTAAACAGCGACAAATACCTAAGTTCTGTGTT
>CP092872.1:68306160-68451372 GCA_030710605.1 Cordylochernes scorpioides
CATCATGTGTATGTGTCAAATCCCTATAAAAATTCATTGAATAAAAAGCCTTATATAAAAATATTTCATGAATACACAACAAGTTTGAATATAGTATAAGATTATAAACTCAAAAGGAGCTTCTTCTATAGAACATGTTTATTTCGCCAGCTTTCAAACGACATTGTTCTTTAACGGGGTTAATGACATTTATATGGAATGTGGGGCATAACCTATTGCTGGATGTATGTAACACATTGAACCAGCCCTGTAATCTAATGGATTTGGAGAATACATTTCTTTATTAGCACCACCAGCGATAAAAATCACCTTTGTAAATAAGTGTTATATTAAAGTGTCAATATCACCACACACATTTGTTTTTAAAAGTGAAACTTAGAGCTGGTGGACTATAGATGAGATTTTGTGGAAACATATTTTTTATACATCAGTAACTATCATAAAAATATGAACAGTATATATATATCAAAGAAAGAGAAGTTAGTCAAAAACGTGAACAGATTGTTCCCCATATTAACTCAACCAGGTACATGGGTATCTTATCCACTCCGAGCCACTCCCAGCTGTTATCTCCTTAGATAGCTTGATATTGCCTAATGTCTTTCTCACTTCTTGCTGCTGCCCAGTGATCAAAGGTAAAAATTGATGTTTTTCAACTTTTTATTGTCCATTTTACAACTTTTCTCAGCATATTTTTTATTTTTGCAATAGTATAAATGAAAGAATGTTTCTCTCTAAATTTATAACTTTAACGTTGTACTAGTAGGGTAAAGTATTTATTGTAGGTACAAATAGTAAAGTAACCGACCAAAAGGTAATTCATAGTGACATATTGGTGAACACATTGTTACCATCTTCAGACAAATTACTGATTAAGATAGGAATGTAATGTTATAATTGTTTACTTACCTGTTACAGAATAAATTTCACATTGCTTGCAATCCTGTTGAAAATATGAATACTTCCTAGATTGACATCCCTTATTCATCTTGTTCTCTGTTTCAATGATTAATTTATTATCTTTTATAGTATCAAATCATGGCTTAATGAAATAAATGCTTGTCAATTAGCTGAAGTAGTTGTCCAAGGAGTTTCTGTCGAGTCATAGTTTGTTTCCTTTAAGATGGATATATTATCTTTATTCCAGAAGTTTATAGTCGTGTCTGTGCAGAGATTCATGTTTAAATCTCTAATAATATTCTTCAACATTCTATAAAATCTTATTTGTAGAAATGAAAATCATGATTTTGAAACACAGCACAAAATGTTTCATTTAAATATTTTGAAATATCTTTATAAAAACATATTTAATGTTGTATTAGAATATTTACTAACTTAATACATATATGAGCTGAAGCTTTCCCATTTTCAGAGTTTCTTAAAGTATTCACCCTAGCATCTATGCAAGATTTCATCCATGAAAACCAATTATCCAAGCACTTACACCAGTCATCTTCAGGGATGGAATTTACGGCATTGATAAAGGCTTTCAGTGCTTCATCATCAGTGTCAAATTTTGTTCCCTTCAACAATAACTTAACTTTTTGAAATAAAAAAAGTCACAAGGTGCTAGGTCTGGTGAATATGGTGGATGAGTGACTAATTGGACACCAGCGTTGGCTAAAAAGTCTAATGTTTGGGCTGAGGTATGCGGTCTTGCGACGTCATGGTGAAGAAGGACAATGTTGAGCTCTTGGCCTGCTTTGCTTGATTTTTTCAAAAACTGCTGGAAGGCATTTTGTTGTATACCAGTCACTGTTACTGTCTATCGATCTTCTAACTTCACAATATCAAAGAAAACACTTTTTCTAAAAAAACAAGTGACCATTTGTTTTCCAACACTTTACAACAGCTCTGCGAACTTTCTAAGGAGAAGGTAATTTTGAAGAGCACAAAAGAGTAGATTGCCGTTTTATTTCTGGATCAAAATTGTAAATACAAGTTTCTTCACATGTAATAATATTAAAAACAGCCTTCGATTTGCATTCATCAAATTTTTTTAACATGAAATCACCATTTAATGCGACCAAAGTTTTGGTCGTCAGTCAAACTGTGAGGTACCCATCTACTAACAAGTGTTCTGTATTTTAAATTATCATTAATGATAGTGTTGATTGTGTACGATCCTATGCCCACACATATATCTAACAGTTGATATATAATTTTTCGATCTTCTCAATGTAAATATCTCACCAGCTCAAATTTTTCTTGGGTCACTGTTGTTGGTGGCCGACCTGAACGAGGTTCATATTCAAGGTTAGTTTTTCAAAATTTAAATTCATTTAATCAGTTAAAAACTGTTCTAATAGAAGGAGATTTAACTCCTAAAGCTTTCATCAATCTTTCATGGGATACTTTAGAAGTTAAATCACTTTTATAATCATAAAAGATCATGGCGTGTAAACTTTCTCTAATCAACTCCCTTGAGTTTGATGCAATGTTTAGAAATTACTGCTGCTGCTGCTGTAAACAAAGTTGCATCATCTATAAATGATTGTTGTTACTATTTTATGAAAATGTTTGTGTTAATGAAAATGTTTTTTAAAGAATTAGGTCTCTCTAGTCACTTAAGTGGCTGCTATTCACCAGAGTGAGGTGTTCTGACATAGCATATAGAATAGGAAATACAATGGATGACTTCTGATGATAGTGATCAGCTAGAATGTACTCTAAATAGAGTTCTACCTTAAAAGTTAAATATATTGATATCATTGAAATACCATTTTTTACCTTTTCTTTCATTATCTAAATATTTTCCCTTTCTTCCCATTGTATTTATTCACTTAGATAAAAACAGTGTTCGTAATTATCCCTCTGTTCAAAAAGGTATTAATGCAATTTTTCCCATTATTAAAATGAACAATGAAATATTCTCTGGGAGAGAGATTGAGAACGAAATAACTCTTATTAATTGCCCATATGAAATTATATAGTAACAAGAAAATAAATTATATTACAGATTTATAAAAGAAAATAAAAAATATATAAAAATTTTAAATATTTACATCAGAAATCTCTGAAGGGACATCTGAATCGTGTCAAATGCTCAAAGCCGCCCTGAATTCAGAAAGGCCCGTGCTTATAACGGGGATTTTGTCCCCAACGTGCTCAATTAAACCGCCGAGGAATTGGTACAGGAGTTTTATTTTTTCAGGCGAGAGATCATTCAGGATTGGTTCTTTTTCAGAGCGGAACAGAACCGCGGACACCACATCTTCATAATCAACCTTAAACCCATAGAGAGGGGATAGAGTAGAGTAGGCCTTTAGTTGTTTGAAAAATTGTTCCAGCGGCACCCTCTCCTCAATGGCCTGAGAGAGAGATATGTCTTCGTCCGCGGGGGTAGCAGACTGGATGGATGATTCAGTCGTGGCTTGGATCTCTTCTGCAGGAGCCGCCAAAGGCTCAGTATTGGTCGAGGAAGGCTCTGTTCCTGATGACATTTGGCTGGTGCTCGGGGCCGGAACAGGAAGCTCGGGGGCTGGAGTCTTGTCGGGACGGACAGGGAGGTTCGCCCCGGGCAAAGGCGCGGCAGGGATGGAGGGTGTTGAGGGGTCTGCTTGATGGGAGCAAACAAATCCGTAGCTGGTGTTGAGAGGGCGGAGTTGTTGGAGGGCATGGGCTTGGATGAGGGAGGCCTCGACACCGGGCCCTGCCTTCTTTTCCTTGATGTTTTCGGAACTAGAATTTTTTGAGCGCTCGTTGTGGGGATAGACTTGAGGGTGAGGTCTTCCTGCTGAGCATTGGATGCCCTTGATGGAGGTGGGGCTCTCTCCACAGCAGCAGTAGGTGAGGTCTGTTGGGGTCTGTGGTCAGTAGGTGTAGGGTGCAGCAGCCGGCATGGTATTCGAGATGGAGGGTTGCTTGGTCCAGCCTTGTGTGCGGGCAGCAGGAGCCTCCACAGGGAGCACCAGCTTGTCCTCTTGAACACCAGTTTTACGAGGACAGTTTGCGTGTTTGTGTCCCTGCTTATGGCACAGGAAGAACTTGATGCCTTAGGTCACATAGAAGTGTGTGACCACTCCCTTGGACTTGACATTCCAGCCGGGCAGGGATATGGGAAATTTCACTCCGTCGCGCAGAGTGATAAAGGCTTTGCATCGAGCATTAGCCCAGCAGGAGTCCTCTAGTTGCATCATCTTCTGGATGATGGACGTGACCTGTCCGTAGGGCCGCAGCGCAGTGACTTGGTCAGAGTCCTCTACGAAGAAGAACACGTTGCCGAGGACAATTCTCTCGGCCCTCTTCCTGAGGGGGAAGGCACGCAGGGTGACGTATTCGATGTTGAGTCCCTCCTCTATCAGCTTGTCAGTGAGTTGCACGCTGGAGAGGCCGACCAGGATGTGCCCTTCCATCTTTGTCAGTTGGTAGATGGTGCCCTTACCCAGTTTGTTTCCAACGCCCAGAAATACTCCTCTTGCGTGAAGTCTGGGCAGAATTCCAGGTAGACACACTGGTCCACCTGCCCCGCTGCCGACCTTGCTCGGAAGGTGGCCTGCTTCTTCTGGTGGTCTGGCACTTGCTGGGTCTTGGTGTGGCTCGTGGCCTGCTTGCTGTTCAGAGGCATTCCCGGGTGCCTGAACGCAGCCCTTTTTGGCCCCCCGACCCGATGTGGGTCAGGATCATGCAGCCTCTTTTTGAAGCCGCCCACTTGGTGAAGATCACATCTTGTCTTTTGATAAACTGGGCAATCAGCCCAATTGCGGCAAAATTTGCATGTCCGCCGTCCGACGCCGGCTTGGTATTTGCATCTTTGCCATTAGTTAATTCTGAATGACTTTCAGTCATTTCAGAATATTTTGTCGATATCTCGGCGGAAACTTGGCCATTTTTGATATTATTTATATGAGCTTGCAGCCCATTCTTTTGGCTTTCAGCCAGTACCCCATAGGGGTTACAAATCTCCATTTACTCAATCTCTATCCCATAAGAACACGGAGCTCACGCGCCGCGTAGCCACACGGCCGAGGAGAGAGAGAGAGAGAAAGATAGGCCCGGCACAGCCAGGCGGCCGTTCGTGTTGCACCACTGTCCTAAAAGTCCCACGGTGTTAACTGACGTGCCCCAGTGGTCGCCCCTTGGAATGGCGCTGATGTCTTTACCCTCCCGTCTCTCTCTGGGTTGTCTGTAGATTGACTTTATTATTCCTGGAAGAGTATATATTATGACATATGGCCCCTGTTGAAGAAGGCTGAACATGGTTTGAGTATACTTAAAGCTGGAGAAGCCAGAAATAAGGAAAATAATTTTATAGTTGAAGTTAATTAGGTTATGGTGACATAGTTTTATGTAAATAAAATATTGTATAGTACACAAGTAAATAATATTTATATTCATTTTAAAATCTAAGAAGAGTTTAAAATTTAAGGGATTGCTGAAAATACAGTATAACCTCGTTAATTCGACACACGCCAATTCGACACTCGGCGATAATTCGACCGTGTTCTGATGTCCCGGCCTCCGGCCTATCAAATAACAAACCGTAATTCGACATATCGATAATACAACAGTTCCAATAGTTCGACCATTTTAAAATTCGAATTTCGACAGTTGAATGTTTTTCTACTTACAATTTTACCGCTAAAAGGTAATTACGGCGGCGATCAAGGTAATAAGAACAAATCCAACTAAAAAATAGTGTGTGACGTTTCGGTGCCAACACTGCTACTGAAATATCACACACTTTTTCAAAATTTGGATTTGGTCTTATTACATTGTGTTTATAATCTATATTGTGGCTTATCATTAAAGTAGAATAATTCCTGCTTTTGAAATTTAAGGTAAAAATCTGTTGAATCATTAATGTTGTCGATTTTTGTTTGGTTGATTTAATGTTTATTATTTGAAAGACATGAATTGTGGACATGAAAATATCGTCAAATTGTTGCAAATGTTGATTATCAAGTGTTGAATTAACAAGGTTATACTGTATTTCTGTCATTTATTATTTGAAAGACTTGAATTGTGGACATGAAAATATATCGTCGAATAGTTGCAATTGTTGAATTACATGTTGAATTAAAAGGTTATTCTGTATTCCTAACAATCATCTGACCAATTTTTATAGCTTGGTTCATAACTGATTTATTTGTATGGACCTCGGGAGAACTGACTGCCACAGGCGCGTCCCCAGGTGGCGGATAGGGGATATGAAGTCCAGCTGTGAAACAAGCAGAATAATGATGAATAGCAGTCGCGGACCAACAGCACCATTGTTAGAAGATGAGAAAAACCTCTTCAAAAATCCTGAGTTCAACAGACCCGGTTGATAGACCTCGGCAAGGGCCCCACTCCAGGGACCGAGGATCGTCTTTATTCATGTTAGAATCTTAATGCCTTCCATGTTAGGAACAGCTTCAAATAATGCAAAGTCTAAATTTCGCAAAATTGTGCTGTATCATGGTGCCATGATCAACGGAAGCTACACCCCATTCCATGACAGCTCAAGGAGCATGAACTCATGGAATTTGTGTAAGCTTTTCATACGAGATAAAAACAAAAACAACATTTGTATGGAAGGCCAGCTGTTCATTACACCACAAATGATTGCGTCTTTATTACACTTGATAAATACAAATTCAATTCTATAGTGTATTCCAAACCATAGCTGACATCTAGAAATTTTGTACACTTGGATTGTTAACTTTGAATACAAAATTTTAGAATTATACATATGTCCAGGGTAGCCTAGTGGACATGGCATCTGCCCGTAAGCAGAACACTGTGGGTTCGTTTCCCATCCCTGGACTTTATTTTTCTATTTATCATTACTCTTCTCATTCATCCTATCATACTTCATCCCTGGTTAGAAACAATCGTTATTTCTCTTAAAATAAATTTTGATTTTTTTTAAAAGAAACATTTACGGTATAATTGTCGAATTTCATTCTACATCAAAAGCCGCATTATATTGCATTATATATTAAATTATACCTTGTGTCTGAAATATATATTAAAATTATCACAAAATTTGTGAAGACCTATAGAAATTGTCCAATCACGACAACCTGACACATTTTAATGGAACTCCAGCTGCTCAATTTGAAAAAAAAGGCTGCCTATTTTGTAAATTGAAAAAATTCTCTTCTTCGTCTATTCAGAACCAAAGTAGTTTAAAAAGAGAGTTGGTAATTAGAAAATTGTAATTTCTCTGATAAAAGCTGTCCTTTATAGAGAGGTTTCCTAGTGAGAGTGACCCTTTATTTAGAGTTCACTTTAGTATGTCACTACATTTGGCCTTCAGGTTTTTTCCCACAAAAATAATAAATACTTCATCTCTTTCTAAATTTCCTGATTACCATGTTCAACTTGTAACTTAGAAATGTTCTCCAACTGTGTGGATCATGTTCCAGAACATGGAGAACACCTGCCCATTCAGGGATGTTCCAGACCTTCAGCAATACACTGGAAGCCATGTTGCACAGTACCTTGTGCCAATTTTGCCTGTGGACTGCCCTCAGTCCTGTGGAACAAAAATACCGAGAAAAGATCTATCATCTCACCTGTCCTTATCTTGCCAACGTCTATTTGGAAGTTGTCAGTTTTGTGGGCAGTCCTAACTCGGGATTCTCTCCAGCAACATGAGGCTCTGTGTGGCCAAATTGGTGTCAGCCCTGGGCAGAGTGTCCACTCTGACAGTAAGAATCCTCAGTCATGTGGGCTGCTGGACCAGGGAGGTAGAAATCACAACCACACACTCCAAACACAACACAAACCAAACACAACCTCACTTGGTGAAGATCATCTACAAGTATTGGAGAGAGATTTAAAAAACACAAAGGAAGAACTGGCTACTCTGAAGACAGGATTTCAAGACTAAAGGAGAACTGAATGTTACTAAAAAGAACTAGAAACCACACAGACAAAACAACAATTTGATAAAAAGAACTGGAACTATAAAAATAGAACTAATGCATAAAAAGGAAGAACTAGAAATTGTTAAAAAAGGTGTAGATTTAAGACAAAAAATGGATTCTTTGAAGAAAGGATCTACAAGATATTAAAGAAGAACTAGCAAGTGTAAAAACAGAACTACAAGGTACTAAGGAAGAACGGCCACTGTGCTCCAAACTACTGCCACCACCTGCTGTGATGTCAAATGTCAAGATTTGGAGAATCCTGTGAAAATGGCAGAGGTGGGCTTGACCTTACACTTGTGTCCAGAACTGGTTATGGTGCGAGATTAAATGCTTGGGAATAACATCAGGAAATATCTGTATGGAGATGGAGATCACGAGATAAATTGACATACTTCTGGCCATTTAAATGGTGTAATTGGGCTGAATTATGCCAAGATAGATCAGAGGAGAAAGTTAAGAATATAGATGGCACTAAGTACAATGTTAGGATCAAGTGGAAATTTGGAGGAGAGAAGATTGAAGTTGAGGTGTCATTCCATCAGAGAGCTGGAGGTGTCAATACCCTGGCCCAATATAAATATTTTATTTTGTTTGTGTACTCTAGTAACCATGGTGTAGTAGTGATCAACTCTGTTGGTTGGTCAAACCTGCCGCTACCAGATAGACACAGAGACTTTTAGAAAATATTTCATTAAATACAATAATATATGGGCATCTATAGGTTTGTATAAACCGCAGTGATATATTTTCTATCAGAAAGAAATATCATAATTACTATCAGTTTAAAAAACCCACAGATATAATTATGATCACTATGTCAAATCTACAAATATTCTCCATTGTCATTTTATAATCTCCTCTCCTTATATTTATAATTTTATATCACTGTATATATAACTACTGTTCCTGACCCTATTCTTCCAGGATCATTTCAACAAACACATTTTTATATTTATACAGTCGAACTTCGATGATTCAAAACCCAAGGCACCAAAATAATTTTGAATTATCAAAAAAAATTAAAAACAAATATTCTATTTATAGGAAATTCTAGAGACAAGATGAATATTCTAATTAAAGAAGTTATCCAAGTTCTACTGTAGTTCAAATGGCTGAATTTATTCCCTATAATAATAAATCATATTGTCTGACATTGACACATTGGAAAGTTCAGGATGATAAAGCAATTAATTTCCACAATTAAACCCTCTTTTCATCAAAGAACAGAGAGGTAAAGATATTGTTTACATTAGCAAAATTTTTTTTAGATATATATTTTATAATATATAATAACTGAAAGTTGCTGATGGCTTGCCCCATCTATCAGAATAAATTTCAACTATTCGTTAATTATCAATTATTACAGTATTGGCCAAATACCCATTCTTGATGTGTTACCGTGTTTATCTTTTCTTGAAAAATCAAGAATGGGTATTTGGCCAATTCTGGAATAATTAAAAATCAACAAATAATTGATATTTATTCCAATAGATGGCGCAAGCCATCAGCAACTTTCAGTAGCCACGATAAGGAGATGCCTTTAACTTAATTTATCATCATAGCATCATGAAATATCAATTGTAATTTCCTAATGGTATTGTTCTGTACCATGTTTGATCAGTATTGAATGGGGTTTATTTCTAATCACTTGTATGATTGTTTTAATAAAATATGGTGGTGCCACATGGAAACATCTCTCTTTAAATTTAACATTTTTTAAAGGGAGAGGTGTCTTTATTCCACATGTATATCATACTTTCTGTAATTTAACACTTGTACATATGTACTACACATGTTGCTGAAATTTGGTAAAATATCTCATTAAAAATAATATAAAACTATAACAGGGTAATTGTGATAATTCTACCATGATTTCATCCACTACCTCCAGGCTATCAAATAACCAATCTTAATTCCACGCTATAATTCAGAGCTAATTATTAAAATATTTTTTTTTTTACAATTTTTGTTTAAATACAATAATTCACACATGGGCACAATGGCCATAGTTAGTGTAGGGACACCATGTTTAAAAGTGATACTTTGTGTCACAAATATTTGTGCTGAAATTCCAAGAGTTTTATTTGTTCTTGGACCACTTAGGTCCAACTTAAAGTGACCGCTACTCACTGGTGTAAACAATGAGGTGTCTTAGTAACATTTTACTACAGTACAACCTCCCTGTAAATGACTCCTAATTGGAAAGCCAAAGTGTCCTTTAGGGAGAGGTGTCTCTTACCTGAGAGTTGCTAAATTGTAAAAATGGTAATTTTGCAAATGAAAACTCCTTTGAGAGAGGTGTCCGCTAGCGGGGTGTCCACTAAAGGAGGTTCTACTGTATTTGAAATAACATACAGAAAGAGAGGAAACACGTGCAAGCCTTTCAGAATTGATCAGCTAGAATGTACACTATATAGGGTTTTAGCCTGAAATACAATATCCATAAAAGATTTCTTTAAAGTAGATGATTTTAAAAATATATATATGTCATAATTTGTATATAATTAAATGCAACCCCGACCCACTATGTATGTACCATGTATGATTTTCAAAGATTTAATAAAAGCATAAGGTAACTGGAGAAAGAAAGTAACAAAAGACATAGGAAGACGTCGCAGTTAACCTTCTGACCCCAGGTCCCTGCGAGCTAAGTTTAAACCGACACTTCCTGGAAAAACAGGACGTATCTAATGACCAGAAGTTATAAATGTTAAAGCTAACATTCAATACTTCCTGACAAAGCAGGACGTATTTTGATAACCGCGGAAGTAAATCGAGTCGAACAAATAAGACACTTCCTGACCCAGGCCGGGCGTAACTAACACCAAAGGAAGCCGCGGCCCATCAGAAGACAGCACCTTAAGTAGGTCAACCAATAGGAAAGGATCATGTGACATCTCTCGACCAATCAGAGAGAAACTGAGGCTTGGTGTTAAATCGGAAAGCAAGAATGGGGAGTTACGCTTGAGCTCTCATAGGAACAACACCTATAGGGTTCACTGGCTCTCGCCGAGTTCGGACAGTGCTCCTTCGCTTCCAACAAGGTAACATCTACTCTAGAGATCTCTCTCTCCGCTCATTTCATCATCGCCATGTGATCAACTAATTAATAAGTCAAATCGCTCAACTCTTCTCAAGCTTTCTTCCCTCCAACACAGTTGCCTCTTATTTTCCAACTCAATCACGTGTCCTGATTATTCCTAACTGTATGCTGCAACTTCCACTCAAACGACTGCGCTTCAACCAAATCTCACCATTCGCATCCAACAACAAGAAACCCCGCAACGATATTGCCACAGAACGGTTAAGTCGACAGGATAGTGAGATGGAATTAAATCAGGATCCCACAGGCGTAAAGTCAGACGGTCCAACGGAAACAATGGAAAGAAGGCAAGAAGTAAGAGAGAGCGAATCGGCAAGAGAAAGACAGGAGGTGACCGGCCGAGAGACAACTGCGCCCCTAGCGGACGCCATCAACCAACTGTCAACATTCCTGACGCGAGTAAAAATTTCTGATGGAGCGGAGTCGGCGATCCCACCTTTCGACGGCGCATACAGCGCGACACAGTTTTTCCAGACGTTCGACCGAAAAATGGAAGACGCATCCATGGGAGAACAAGAAAAATTATTGCGCCTGCCAAACTACCTGGTGCGACAACCCCTGGAGCTCTTCAGGAAACTTCGGCTGGCCGACCGGAGTTATTTCCAGGTGAGACAAATCCTCCTAGATCTCTACCCTGAGTCAAGCGAAGCATCCTTTGCGAAATATTTCGCCATGAAACTCACTGGACAAACCAACTTAGAGACCTACTACCGGGAAAAAACCGCCATGGGATTGCAACTAGGACTTCCACAAGAGGTGATCCTCGAGACGCTGACAGAAGGACTGCCATTCAACGACCAGCGCCTAGTCCGCGTAGTGCCTCCCGAGAACCTAGGAGAGTGGTTCCGACTGGTACAGCGGATCCACGGGCCTAGTGTACCGGCAACGCGATCCAGAGAAGATCAACCACCCACAATGTCGGGTCCGTACCACAGCACATCCCGACGCCCAGGTGCATGGAATGCACCTCTTCCGCCGTCCAACTGCAAGTTCTGCGGCGCGAGACACTGGCACAGCGAATGCCGACGTCGACCAATCCCGACGACCCACGAAAAAGTCCGGACAGTGCAAACGGTCCCAAAATCACCAGTTCCGACTTCATCACAACCAAGTCAAGCCAGAGACACCTCAGCCGGACAGCCCTTTCGAGACTGAGGTAGGATCCCTAAACCAACTGACTGTCAAACTCTTTCTAGCCCCTAATGTATCATGCCCCTTTTTAATTGATACAGGCGCCAGCCTGAGTATAGTGCCATATAATATTTATCATATGCTAAAAACCCACCTGCCTAATTTAACCCTTGAGGGACACTCACTACACCTCCAAACCCTAAACGGATTTGCAAAAACCATGGGTAAACTATCTATCCCACTGACAATAGGACAAATATCACGAAAGGAGTATTTCCATGTAGTGAATGCACCATTGCCATTCGGAATTCTTAGTATCAATAGCCTCCATAAATTCAGATTAACCATAGATTTTAATAAATGCACTATACTCCAGCTGGGCGCCCCATTGTCTACCCTTTCCTACCATTTTAATCATGTGTCCAATGTATGCACGTACTGGCAATGTCAGGCGATGTCACAAAAAATTTTCCCCACATCCCAACTATCCGCCTATGACAACCATTGCGTGCATTCATTGAGAAAACCCCACTTATCTACATGCCCCTTTTTCACTAAAGCCAATTACCCTTTTTACATGCCCTCAAATAATCAAACCACAACAACTTCAACTTATGAACCTGTCCAAAACGCACCCACACAGCGGGATAACTCGCATACCAAAAACCTAGGTGATCACACACCGTTACACAACTCTCACATGACCAACCCACACAACGAACTCGACACTCACACTAATACACAACAAAACCCTTTACCCCATGCATACTACAACACAACACCTAACACTCACATTTTTTCACAGGACAAATTCAACGTACCATGCTTACGTATTCCACCAGTAAAAATACCCACGAATTCCAAAAAAATAATCACCATACGTCCATATCGTGTTCCGATATGTGACCAACAAGAAATCCGTAACCAAATACAACAAATGCTGGAGAACGGCATCATAGAGCAATCTTTTTCACCTTTCTCGAGCCCTGTCACCCTCGTCACTAAGCGCGACAAAACCAAACGGTTTTGTATCGATTATAGGAAGGTGAATGAGCTAATCAGCTCTGATGTCCATCCCCTCCCGAGAATCGAGGATATCCTAGACCGCCTCGCACAGGCCAAATATTTTTCCACGGCCGACATATCCTCTGCGTATTGGCAAGTCCCAATACACCCCGATTCTCGACCACTGTTAGCATTTGCCACCTTTGAAGGATTATACCAACCCACTCGATTACCTTTCGGGTTAAAAACCAGTCCTCAGATTTACGAACGAGCCATAAGTCAGGTCCTACAGAGACACGGACTTGACTGTGTGGCACATTTACTTTGATGATTTCATCATTTACTCCAACACATTGGAGGAACATCAAAACCACCTGCGACAATTTTTCGCCTTTTGCGAAGCGGAGAAGTTACAACTTAACTTCGCAAAATGCGAATTTTTTAAACAATCCATAAATTTTCTAGGTTACACCATCACAGCTGGTACAATTACACCACTTACACGCAATACCGACATCATCCACGCCATAAAACAACCACACAACCGAAAAACACTACAATCCTTCTTAGGCGCTGTGAACGTCTATAACAAATTCATTCCGGAATACGCTCGCTTGCGAGCACCACTCAACAATCTCCTCAAAAAGGACGTCGTGTGGAACTGGAATGAAGCTTGTCAAGAGGCGTTCATTGACCTGAAAGGAAACCTCACACAACACCCCATTTTACACCTTTACAAAGAAGGTCTGCCATGCCAAGTGTATTGCGATGCATCCACCCTCGGTATAGCAGGCATTCTCAAACAAGTTCACCCTGACGGAAACGTATATCCAGTTCAATATTTCAGCCGAACATTGCGCCCACACGAGAAAAACTACTCCATCTCTGAACTTGAGTGCTTAGCAATCGTTGAGAGTGTGGAGAAGTTTCGCATCTATCTTATGGGCAGAAAATTTACAATATTTTCTGACCATCACGCATTGCAGTGGTTGAAAACCATCAAGAACCCGTCCGGTAGACTGTTTCGATGGAGTTTACGACTATCGAGTTACGAATATGAGGTCCGCTACATAAAGGGAAAACTACAATATGAAGCAGATCTCTTGTCCCGTAACCCGTTTTGTGGATTCTTGGACGCCACCCTTATCAAGACCCACCAATCTCCTCCATCGAAAGAGTCTAGTTTGACCATTGATCATAATGGATTACATACAGTTTCCCGAAAAGGTGTAACCAAGATTATACTTCCAAAACCACTCATACAACAACTCTTACAAACAGTACACACACAATACAATCACCCCGGTATTTCCCAAATGTCACGAATTATCTCCACACAATATTACTGGCAAGGTATGTCAAAAGATATTAAACAAAAAGTTAAGACCTGTCCCACCTGCCAATTAACAAAACGTCCAGTAGGACCCACTTACGGAGAATTAAGTCAACCTCCGGAATCTAAAGAACCCTTCGACCTTTTATCTCTGGACACCATAGCAGGATTTGCCAAATATGGCAACACCAAGATATACCTCCATGTGGTAGTCGATCATTTTTCACGCTACGCGTGGGCTTTTCCATCTAAATCCACCAGTACCACCACCTACCAACAGGTACTTAAACGAGTATTCCAGGATGGTTCTCCAAAACGCCTTCTTACGGATAGAGCCCCTGCCTTCACTTCACCCAAATTTCGTAGTTTTCTACTTAATAGAAATATTCACCCATTGCTCACAACCAGCAACAATCCACAGGCCAACGGTCTATGTGAACGCCTAAACGCCACCCTCACGGGAAAACTTAGGTTATTACACCTAGAAAATCCTAAGGTCGCATGGACCAAGTTGGTCAAGAAGGTTACACTTATATATAACAAGACACCCCACTCTACCACAGGTTTTCCACCCATATACTTAATGTTTGGTATCCTACCTCCAGAAATCTCTAATCATAACACACCGTACCCAGATATCGACAAAGCTAGAAAAATTGCACACACACGCACACAAAACAAACATTTACAAGACAAAAACACTTATGACCAACGACACAAGCAACCACATTTCGAAGTAGGTGATCTAGTATTAGTAAAATTATATCACCACCCAAATACAGGGAAACTTGCGCCATATTTCACAGGACCTCACACAATATTAGAAATTATTTCACCAAATGTGGTCCGCATAGATCGACCAAATCAACCACTTCAAAGAGACACTGACACAATCCACGTCAACAAACTTAAACTGTATACAGAAAAAATCCATTATATATCACCACCCCGTTAGCACCTATCATATAAAGCACAACCCCAATTATACGTTCCCTTTCAAACATTTAACACCCGAATTATTCCCAACAGAGTCATTAAGGTTCAAACCCACCAGCAGCGAACCTTTCAGGCATTTAGACCCTGCCATTTTTGCAACAAGACGATTTACATCACTCTTCCCCGATGTTAAAAACTGCAAACCTGACAACCAGCTCAATCATATCACACCACCCCCTAAAGATATCAAACAGGAGAACTACGAACCTACCAATCATTCAAATTCTACAATTAATAAGGTTCAAGCAAATATTTCAGAGTCCCCAGTTACAAAAATATGGACGAACATGGGACAATATCCTATATTTCACCTGATTTTTATCCTTTGTTTATTAGTTCTACCGTACAACTGTATCCCAATTTTATTCATTAATTACTTGTTTATATATGCCATGCCCGCGCAGAAAATCTTCGAACTACAAGAGGTAGTTTTTAATCTAGGACAAACATTTATAAAACTTCTCATAATTTTAGGAACCATCTTCGCAGAAAATCTAAATAAACTCCGAAGAGATAACAGTAACTGAAAAGATGACCAAACAATGTCGGAGAAACCACGCTCCAAAAACAAGCCCCGAGCCACACCCCAAAATAAATAGACGGCAGGAAATGAGGATTTGAAACACCACGACAGGAAGTATAGTCCGCGGCGGTTAAATTCGGCCTCTGTAAACAAAGCGGAGCGCCTTCGTCCGATCTCCAATTTCCCTCCCTCTCGTTTGCCCGACACACCCCACTTCCGTATCTCTAATTACAATGAGAAGATCCCCTATTGAGGTCGACTGGGAACCTCACTATGCCACCGGTTTTGATTCCAGTTCGAGTCTACATATCGATTTTTACCACCCAATTACACATCCACGAAACAACACCTAGAACTAGCTCACACATCTCTTACACAACCGACTTCTAACATTTTTCACAACCACACACAAAGACAAAAAATTACACATAAAGGTTATATAAATTTCCATGTCTCCTGTACACACAGCATAAACGCACTTGAGGGCTAGAATCACGTTTTTCACCTAAGTGTCACTACAGATGAGACAAAAAATTTATAGGGCATAATTGAGCAAGTAAAACATTTATAGGGCAAAATGGAGCAACCAATAATGTAGATCAGGGCATGAAGATACCAAAGGGTTCCAACCAATACACCTTATTTTTCATATCAATCATTTTCATTATTTTCTCTCAATTAAAAATAAAAGTTTAATCAATTTAGCAATTTATTCAACTTATTATCAATTTTAATCATTAACTATCATTTTATTTACCAATTAGTTTATATTATCATTTTCATTTATCAATTATCATTCTATTTACCACTTGACTTATATTGCCACAACTCAATTATCAACGAAAACCCACTGGTTTTCGATTAAACTAAAAACATTAAATCACCCTTTGTTGTTGAACCTTTTTATTTTTCATTTTTTTTTTAAACACTCAACTTTGATTTCGTTCAACTCTTATTTTTATTTTTATCTTGATTTCTCAAAAGACCTTATGAAATTTCCTCGAATTCCTTTCCAAAATTCAAGCAAAAAAGTAATTAGGCATTTTTCCTTTTTTTTTTTTCTCCACCACTCAACCAAGCACTCAACTTTGATTTCGCTCAAAAAACTTTTATTTTATTTTTATTTTTGATTTCTCGAAAGACCTAATAGAATTCCTTCGATTTCATTCCCAATCTCGAATAGAATATGGTTAGGCATTTTCCTTTTTTTTTTTTCACCATTCAACCAAGCACTCCACTTTGATTTCGCTCAAAAAACTTTTATTTTATTTTATTTTGATTTCAAAGCCTTAATAGAACCCCCTCGAATTCATTTCTTAACTCGAGTAGAATTCGTTTAGGCGCATTTTCTTTTTTTTTTTTGCCCACTATGTACCATAACATTCATTGATTTCTTACAATTAAAAAATTTTTTGATTTCTATTAATTATACTCAACCTATATCATCAACACCATGCTATTTTACTTATTATGTCACCAGCAATGCTTGTATATAGCCCCTCAATACCCACAACTAATTTTCCCACAAAATTATTTTTCACTTTACAGAATTCTCTCAGGCTAACCCCTTCTTGAATTCTTCACATGTAGGGGGCGCATCTGTCATAATTTGTATATAATTAAATGCAACCCCGACCCACTATGTATGTACCTGTATGATTTTCAAAGATTTAATAAAAGCATAAGGTAACTGGAGGAAAGAAAGTAACAAAAGACATAGGAAGACGTCGCAGTTAACCTTCTGACCCCAGGTCCCTGCGAGCTAAGTTTAAACCGACACTTCCTGGAAAAACAGGACGTATCTAATGACCAGAAGTTATAAATGTTAAAGCTAACATTCAATACTTCCTGACAAAGCAGGACGTATTTTGATAACCGCGGAAGTAAATCGAGTCGAACAAATAAGACACTTCCTGACCCAGGCCGGGCGTAACTAACACCAAAGGAAGCGCCGGCCATCAGAAGACAGCACCTAAGTAGGTCAACCAATAGGAAAAGAGCATGTGACATCTCTCGACCAATCAAAAGACAACACCTCAAGTAGGTCAACCAATAGGAAAGGATCATGTGACATCTCTCGACCAATCAGAGAGAAACTGAGGCTTGGTGTTAAATCGGAAAGCAAGAATGGGGAGTTACGCTTGAGCTCTCATAGGAACAACACCTATAGGGTTCACTGGCTCTCGCCGAGTTCGGACAGTGCTCCTTCGCTTCCAACAAGGTAACATCTACTCTAGAGATCTCTCTCTCCGCTCATTTCATCATCGCCATGTGATCAACTAATTAATAAGTCAAATCGCTCAACTCTTCTCAAGCTTTCTTCCCTCCAACACAGTTGCCTCTTATTTTCCAACTCAATCACGTGTCCTGATTACTCCTAACTGTATGCTGCAACTTCCACTCAAACGACTGCGCTTCAACCAAATCTCACCATTCGCATCCAACAACAAGAAACCCCGCAACGATATTGCCACATATATATGTTTTTAACACCTTTTTGTTCAGGAATTTCTAGATGTATTTTCTTTCTTCCAATCATATTTTTCATAAAATGAGAGCGAACAATTCAAATAGAAAATTAACTATGCAAATAGACAATAAATGTTTAACATAGGATTCCACAATATTTGATGTCTATATGTATAACATTTAGACAGGGTCTAAAGTTAAGTTTGGGAGGAGTCATAGTCTCAACCCTGAATATTGGACAATTAACTTATGGTGTTATAGATATTATAACAATGATATTGTCGCGTATAAGGCCTCAAAACACCTACACCTACCAAGGCTTTCGCCTATTTCTGGTATGCAACTTGTGTGGGAATCGCCAACTGCTGTGTTCCTGTTTCCTGGAGCAAATAGTTGTAAATATGTGTTTATATTGGCTCTGGGGTGTAAATAATTGTAAATACCAGTTGTGAATGTTATTCTATTTTTATGTAATGTGTAGTAGAAATGGCAATAAAAGTAGTAGTGTTTGAGTGGTTGTGCTTGTTGCTGTCATGACTCTCTCGCCGACATCGCTGCTGCTACTCTTCTGGAAAGTCTCTCGTGTCCCCCCACCAGTGGTAAGGCCGAGAGATACTGCCAGATGAAAGGAGTTCCACCTGAGTGGTAGTTCTCTGGAGGTCATTGGCTGCTCTACAGGGTAAAGCTGAAGAGGGGAAGCAACGGGAGCCTGGGTAGGTGAACTACAAAGAAGGAAGCTTCGGCGTCGCAAAGAAACTGAAGGGTTGTAAGATTTTCTCTTACATTACATTTTGGAAATATATATCTATATATATATATACAAACGATTATTATAGTATACGCCCCAGATTTACTTGTGACTTATGGTTGAACACCAATGTAAGATTCACTCTTACATCTAGATGGCTAAATTCCATCTTTTTGACTTAGATATGCAAAATGTAACACTCGCCAAATGCTTACATCAACATGTGTACTAACTAAGATTACACTTAGATATACACTTGTTATGGTACGACAAACACAAAGATCCATATTAATAATCAAAATATGTAATTTGTTTCAAGATAAAATTTGAGACGTAAGATTCGCTCTTACATTCCATCATATACGGTAAATATTGTATACACCCGGATTCACATGTGACTTGCAATTGAACATCGATTGTAAGGTTTTGTCCTTAAGTCTCACTATGACATCTATATCTTGATCTCATCCAACTCATGGGAAAATCCAGGTGTATACATATTCACAGTTTATGGTAAGACAATAAACTTCTTACAATACATTCAATATCTATAACATACGCACCAAGGTTTATGTGTGGTATGTGGTTTGATATGAACATTAATACACATTATATAATTTACCGCATCAACTTTATTCGACAACGAAAGGAATTTTACACAAAATAATACAAATTGTATTTACTATGACATGACATAATTAGGCAAAAACAAAGAAATCCAATATTCTTAATAGGTTTAATAGCCTAAATTTCTAAATACAAAAAGGAAATAGCTAAAATCGTAGGGTCTATCTAAATCTTGTATTGCTATGTTTTTTTTTATTTAACATAATATAAATCTATAACACCTCATTTCAAAGGTGACCTTGCTTGGACAAGAATAATTTACCTATCAAAACATGGATATGCCCCTCTCATTATATAAACTCGCCCTGGATGGCGAGACATGTTGACTAGACATAAAAAAAAAATATCCTTTATATCTATCATGGCTTCGCCATGTCTTCTATATATGCCTTTACAACAAAAATCTAGATTAAAACTTACCTAGAAATCTCGACTACATACCTATCTCCCGATGAGAAATCTGATGTACCCCTTCCGAAAACTTGGCCAATACTAACTGGTTGCTCGATCCAGCTTAAAACAAATCTAGACCCCCATCCCTTTTTTCCAGCGCCCTCAATCTCAAAATTCCCACAGAATAATAAATCTTGAATAAACAAAATTCTCGAAATGTTAGAAATAAAAAATATTATTATAGTTAAAATTTAAGGAATAAAATACTATTTTATTAAATTTTTATTTTAAAGGAAAAATTATGAATTAGAAAAAATATTCTTGCTCGGCTTATGAGAAATCAATTTAAAATAAATATTAACCAAACATTTAGAATTTATCTGTCTTATTGAGAGATAATTTAAATTAACAATGGAATCACAAAATACAATTTTAGGATGCTGTCCCCCCCCCTTTGGGAAACTTATATGCTAATTTCTTCTTTAAGAAGTCCAACAATATTGCTAGCTAGGCCCCATCTATCAAAATGTGATGTCACAAGTTATATACAAATTAAAAGAAGTGAGGTTTTACAGAGATGAATGCTCGACGTCCATTTCTTCTTGTTGAGGTGGCTTCTCCAATGCCCATCGGCTTTCTGTTTATGTTGTAGGTGAACTTCTGCTTCTGTTTGCATCGAGCTTCTGGCTACTTAATCAGAGCCGATATCATCCTCCTATAGCAGATCTTGGGATACGCGTCCAGGGCTGTGCCTCCCCCCCCGGCTTGGTCTTTTAACCACCGTCGGCCATTGTCGTGGGACATCCATCTGTACACCAAACACTTTCGGCGAGACACTGCGTGTATGTACATAGGATGCAAAAGAATGTTACATCTTTGTTGGGTCTGTTTGGTGGAAAATCTGACCCAACAGGGTCAAGCTGCGACAATATAATAATAAGCTATAGCATTATATTGTGGCGAAGAAATATTTTATTATTTAATTTAATATTATTCAATGAAAATATATTCAACAGATTATAAAAATATATATTAATCTGTATTTGTGAAATCATCTTTAAAATATTTCTTTGCTTGCTTGCTTAAGATTCTCTAGCTGTAAATAGTTTTGGCTGACCTGTTAATAATTGTCGACTCGTCGCTGTGACGTCATCAATAAATACTTTTACATCTTAGGATATTTCAAGGCTTGATTTCTACGCTACAACTGGTGAAGAAGCTGGATCGATACCCATTCAGAAAAAAACGGAAAATTGACTCGGTTGAGCAAGAAGAAAAAACCATGAACATCAAGAAAGAAGCAACTACTCAGGTAGGTTCATTTTTTGTCCAACATCTACCTAGAAACCCCTCAAAGTTTTCTGGTGAGGGTGTTGAAGATCCCCGTAGCTGGTTAAAAGGGTATGAACGTGTGGCGAAGCACAACCAATGGGATGAAACCCTTTGTCTCGCTAACGTTTATTTCTATCTAACTGCACTGCTCTCAAATGGTTGAAAACAACGAGGAAAGCATCCAGACATGGACGGAGTTCATGTCACAATTAGAAAATGTATTTGGAAAAAATGAAAGCTCAAGACTGCGAGCTGAGAAAATACTCAAAACTCGCGCACAATTAAAAGGAGAAAGCACCGAATATTACATCCAAGACGTCCTGCGCCTTTGCAAAGAGGTAGATCCACAAATGAATGAGGAAGATAAAATATCCCATCTGATGAAAGGGATAGCTGAGGAGCTCTACCAGGCACTTCTCCCAAGGGATGTGCATAACACTGAGCAATTCGTCACCGAATGTCGCCGCATTGAAAGCCTACACTGTAAGCGAGTGACCCCAACCAAATACGAGCGACTACCAAATGTGGCGTCTCTCAGTGATCATGATGACAGGGCAGATCTGTCATCTATGATCAGGCAAATTGTTCGTGATGAGGTACAGCGGGCATTAGGCTCTACTCGAGAGGAACCAAAAATTTCTACCATCGAAGATATGGTAAAGGAGGAGATTGGAAGAACCTGGCGCCAATCTCAAAGCCTAGGAGAAGTTCCCCACAGAAGGAAAGACCCCCGAGAGTTTTATAATAATAGATATGTGGCCCAAACGATAAGACCCCACTCTGAACCTCGGTACCCAAAACAAGGAGGAAGACACGATACTAACGAATGGCGAACCACGGAAGGTAAGCCAATCTGTTTCCACTGCGGACGCCCTGGCCACGTCGTGCGCTACTGCCGTGACAGGAGGAGAGAATATGAAGAAGGACAAAATTGGTATTACAAACATAGAGATAGGCAAGAGCCTAGAACATTCTATAATTCTCGGAGCAGCCAAGAGCCCAACGACGACCTGCCAAGAGAAAATAGACGCCGCTACCGAAGCCCCTCTCCTTACACTGGCCGAAAAGGACAATATTCGTCTCCTGATAGAAGACCCAGCCAGTCGCCTCGCCGTTCCCGTCAGGAAAACTAGAAGATGCGTCCTATTTTGGAGGTAAGGCCGCAAAATTTATAAATCCTCCCTTATAGACTACATTAGAATTAAAAGAAAATTACATAGACATTAAAATAGAAGGAAAAACAAATGAGACCGTTACTTCGGCCCATACAAAGTAACCCGAAAAATATCTGATGTGACCTATGAAGTTGAAACATTCGGAAACCAGCAAGGTCGTCGTAAAACAAAAGATTTAGTTCACATTTGTAGGATGAAACCTTATTTAAACCCAGAGGACCAGGAGGACCAGCTAGAAGAGGACCCAGAAGATGACTCGACAAACTTCCAGGAAGAAGACATCCCCACTGAACGAACACAACAACCACAGACCCGCGAAGAGATCTCAGGCCCTATCACCTGTTCTCGAGCCTTGAGACTGAGGATGTAAGTCTCCTTCTGAGCATCGAGTCGATGCTCTTTATAGGAGGAGGCTATGTGGCGAAGAAATATTTTATTATTTAATTTAATATTATTCAATGAAAATATATTCAACAGATTATAAAAATATATGTTGTGTTCCCTGGTTTGGATAGATGAAAAGGGGAGGATACACGATGTGACTTATTAAAGTTTCCTTACTTAAGTAAATATATATATATAGCAATTTAGGCCAACAACCCCATGTATATAACCCGCAGCAAGACCTTAATGTTGTATAATGGTAAATATGATGGAATAACGCACTGAAACACATAAAAGTACAAACATTACTAAAACCTGACAGATAATTACCCTCAAAGTAGCCCTAATAAAGTCGTAATTTTGCAACTGTTGCTGTGTCAATATATCACAGCAAAGATATAGTACACAACTCTATTTCAACAGAGTCGGTTGTTCTATAATTTGTACACTTTGTAAAATTAAGGTGTGGGGGTAGTACCAGTAAAGCAAAAGGAATGAAATAGTATGAGAGAAAACAAGAAAATTTCTCTAGATATTTATTTAAATAAATTAAAATTTGGGAACATGTCTATACTGACGAGATATGCTATTTACATAGTAAAAAATTTAGATAGAGGTGACCTGAAGTTACTTTATAGCCCTTTAGGGCCCATGCGAAAATCTAGGTTGGTTACTACACAAAAAAAAGGGGGGGGCGCTTAAGGTCATAATGACAAATGGCTTACCTTTCTCGAAAGTGCCGGCAAAGGTCTGGTCTCCCGTCTGAAAACTGTCCTCTCACTGAGCGACTCCGATTCAATCTGCCTTTTTGGCCAAGAAACCCTCTTTTTATTCATGTCTCCTCTCCGTTTCCATTCGCTGCCGAGCCAAAGGTTCTATTGGCTGGCATTTTCATTCGCCGAAAGAAACACCAATCAAAATGGCCAACGGCTCCAGTATACAGTTTCATAGACGCCCCAGGCCCTCTCCCATCAAAATAGAACATATAGTATTACCAAAACAAAAAATCTAAAGAGAGAAACAGCTACGGCGATAGTGTAAAATTTCAGACCCCAGGCCCCCTCCTCCACATGGATTGAAATACGATCCTCCCTTTTTTCTCGGGACGGTATATATATCGCCCCCCGTCTTGGCTAAAAATCGACCCAGGCCCCTTTTACCTGGACTGTAATGTGATGCTTCCTTTCTCGGGAAGGATATTTTATAAGGTTCAGTCTTTTAGAGATCTTCCTTCTCCAATTTTTTTTTTTTCTGGTCACCTTTACCTAAATTTTGGTGAGGGGAATATATGTACATATGGAACAACAGCTTCCAGCGCGGATGTTCCTGGATATCACTGGTGTCTTCTTCACCAGGCATCAGCTTTCAGCATGGAAGTCTGGTGTCATCAATTGTCTAGATTTCTGGGCAAAAAGATGGTCTGTAAGTCTATGTGGGAGGGAAGCCATGTATCCATTTGATTTGATTATACATACGCCTTCTGTTGGGGTATGGTTACAAAAAACGTGCCCCAACAATCCTCCCCCTGCCAAGTAATGGACAAATGCGTTTGTGCTACTCATTATTCATCTGCCTTTCATCAGTTACTATGAAAGCAGGCCCATTTCTAGCAAAATGCATTTTCCATTACTAGGTGAAGCCAGATGTACCGAAACCTATAGGGAAGATAAGGCTAGTCAAAATGATGGTATGCCATTCTAGATGTTTATTATTCCGAACATTAGTGGGCATTGCGTATCCTGGCAAAGGGTTTTTATGTGTTATTATTCTGTCAGCACACTGTTATCAACATAGGTTATGGGGGACAGTCATATCATATGTATGGAAGTAAGCAAGGTCATCTGTCTTACCATTCATGGGTATATATACCACCCTTCCACTTTCTTCTTTGGCCTTGAGGAGTAAGCCTTCCTTGTGGTAGATCCTCTCACCCCCATCCTTGCCTCTTGTGGTGCTGGATTCATTGCTACCTTCTTTCTGCTAACAATACAGTAGAACATTTCCCTATTACATATTATATATAAAAAAAATTGGGCGCCGAGAAGTCGTTTAGAAATAACTGACTAGTCCAACTCCTAAAACATGCAGCATCTTTATTTAAGTACCAATCAAGACATTCGTGTGGTATAGTTATACATATACAATCAAAGGAAAGGATAATTATAGTTAGCTGAAAGAAATATCTTGGTATATAATAATTAGCCTATGACATGATGACTTTTGCTAAATAAAAAATACAGAAACAAATTGTGAAAGTAATTATTAAATATGGCACGAAATATGTAATGATAAAATGAATCCTTCCATGTTATATGACGGGTATAATATATATTGAAGAAAACACGTATCATGCAGATAGTGATTAAATATGATAAAAATCATCCCATGATAGATGATAAAGAAAACTACTACAAAATTATATATGATGACAAAATATATATACATATACAAGTAAGGCGGATAAAAGACAATAAGGATAAAATAGATCATGCCTTGAGGGAAGAATAAGCCATTGACAACATGTTTAAAAAAAAATCGCAACATGGCAGGTAAATATTACTAATATCATGAATATCAAAGGAAATAAAATTGTTGAAATGAATAGCATATGATTATAATATAATATATATGATATAAAATAATAACATATTCAATAAGAAAATGAAAACACATTATATATATTTGTGCGCTGAAGGTTCAAGGTTTAGTATCTCAGTTAAGTTTTCAATCCTTATTCAGTCTGGAATCACGAGTTGGTCACTGGGTAATATTCGTCTATCCCGATCCTACTGGAGGGTGTGTTTTCTCTTATGTGTTAGATTCCTCTGTACAATACTCTCAACCCAGATGGGTACGTCATTTAGAATCTTGGTCAAATGGAACATAGCCCAGACCTCTATTAAACTACACAGTCCATTTAAATCTAGGGTGACAACCGTATGAAGAAAGCTCTCTGTTGACAGAGAAACTAATCAACTTCTCCCATTTTGTTTGTGACTCCGTTTACCTTGTCTCTGGGGTGTGTACAGTTCAGCTACCTCCCCTTTCCAAGAAATTCAATATTACTTTCATCTACCAATATACTCCCTATTCATTGACCTGAACCCTATAAATCTACATCTTATAAATTTGAATTTTATCAATCTGAAATTTTGGTTCTTTTACAAATTCCTTCAGAATTCTACTCCCTGTATAACTGCTCTTAATCCTACTGTCCTCAATACAACACTTCTAAAACTTTGACTCATTGGCTCGTTCTGGCGTCTCGTTCGCGGTCCTTATAGTTAACTAATACTTAAAATCTTATCCTATCATGGACGAGTCTAAACTCGTTGAAGGTCCTAATAATTACTTATTCTGTCTCTCAAATCGGTCTTATGCACGAATTCATTCCAACAAAACGTATGGCAGGGCGAATCCTTTATTAGAAGAAACTTCCGCTAGCTATGGGGATCAAACTGGTACCAAAAAAAATTTCAATAGACGGAAACACTTCGTCTCGAATAACTGGGCAATCTCTGCCTACTTGCCAATCTTACAGGACCTCCCGTCTGCAACACCCTCGCTCCAGCCACGCTAAAAGCGTCGAAACTACGGTGTCAGATCGGTTACCCAAGGTCGCGCCGTTATACCCCAGGCTATACGGCATGGCTAAAACAAATCCCCCATCCTGCATAAAATTCAATCTATACCTCTTCGTTTCCTCTTGCGAGGAGGAGTTGAGTGGGAAATTCGGCTTGATCCTCGCCTTCCACTGTCTCCAAGTCTGAGGGTCGGGATAGGGATCATTTATCCACAATCCTTAGAATTCAAGCTAAACTAAAATAAAAGAAAATCAAAGGAAAATTATATCCTCTAACGAGGGACCTAACAAAAGGGAGCGAATATTTCTAACTAGATAGAGTTGTAGTTGTCCTGTGAGGCTTCCGATCCTAACAAATAAAGAAATCAAAATTAAAAAAAAAATCGAACCTATTAATTCCCTACACTATTCTAATATACCTTTGGTCTAACAGTATAATTGTTTTTAACCTTCTTACACATTCATTAAACCAATCCATTCATACACCCCCCCCCCCCCCCATCATTCACGGTTTGCATACAAACTAAAGTTAAAAGCTGCTACACAAGCCAAAGTACTAAATTATCATCATTGATAGATCCTAATAATAACAAATTTTTCAGGACAAATGTGAAATCAAATAAAGTTTCTAATTAAAACAAAGTGGGGGACTAATGCCCTATTAACTTAAATTAATGCCTCATACAAACTCTATATATACTAATACTTTATACTTGATAAATGATTGTTAATAAAATGGTTAACAATTCTAAATAATCTGAAAGCTAACCTACCTAAAAAAATGTAATTTCAAAAACTGCCCTTGCTTTGACACTAAGTGACTATTCACGACAATTCTATAAAGACACACTCAAATTACAATGGCGAATAAAGGACCATTAAACGTGACACCTCATAAAAGCGGAATTGAGTCACTCCCCTAGCCACCGTGGGTGAAGTCACTTTCTTCCTACTTCACCTTACGTCTGTCCCCTTTGCAGTAGTCCGACCTCAACACTCTATTGAAAGATGGATTTAAGAGGGTTTACGATTCACTACCCAACACTAACATTCTCAAGTGCTTTCCGAGGATCGACTACGGTCTGGGCCTACTTAACTTCTACCCCTGGCTTAGGGTCCCTATACTTCACAACTTTACTCTGAAAGATTGACCTTTCATGTCCTCATTAGAAACCTATTTCAAAGCTACTACCTGAAGGCCAGGGATTATAGGGTTTCTGAATTACCCAACACAAGCCATAGGATGCCTATTAGGTTCGTTGTTTTAGACATAGCCCCCCTTCTAAGTTGTGATTTCCTACACCTTCCTTCACCTATTACTCCTGATAATAACTAAAATTTCAGATTTACACTAAATAGTTAATTCACAATGGTATACATTATTCTCATTGGTCTTGAAACTCGGGTTTTAACAAGAAATAGTTTGTATAAAAAAAAAGGAATCCTAATGAAGTTCTACTTAAAAAAAAAAAGGTTTTAAATGAGAAAAAAAAAAAAGGTTGAAGTCTCTAAACTTCTCATTCTATCGAGCTGATTCTCCGTACACACTCCAAAATCCTAGTTAGTGGCGACAGTCTAAGCAGAATTTACACTGTGTGGGCCTTTTCACCCTTGTAGACCTGCGTAAAGTTAAACTGTTCACACTAACTCTGTCAACTTCCCCTCGTCTCATTACTTCTGAGTTCGCTCTGGTTGTCACCCCTTGTGGAACCACTACATTAACGGACCTATTAGGGAGATAAGCTGGACCTGTAAGATGAATCCAATGATCTTCATCACTGGAACCTTGACTTGAATTACCATCACTAGTTTCCTCCTCCTCTGTGGGGAAAAATCTAATTGGTATATGGTATTGTTTTAACCTATCTATATGGTATTTATCCAAATTCCCAGTTTCTAGATTCTTCAAGAGATATACAGTATCACCAGCTCTTCTTAGTACCTCATATGGACCCCCATACCTTGGCTCAAATTGTGACGCCCCTTCGTCTCATGCATTCTCTCCACTAGGACTAAGTCCCCGTTATTGAAAGTTCTCAACCTTTTCTCTCAATTCTCTCTCAGTCTGCTGTCTGAAATATTCCAGATTAGTAGTGGGGATTGGAGAAGAGAATCTCATGTATTAATGGAGGCAGGGAACCGAGGGGTGAAAGATGGGTTCATGGCCCAAAAGGGAAAGGAAATGGGAGAGGTACTTGTTCATCCATGTGGGTGGATAGTAATCTTAGATCAATGCTCTTTCTGGGTGTATTGAAACTAACTAGCCATGATGGTAGAGGCGCTGTTCTCACTGCCTCTACTGTACATCAGAATGAACTATAATTATTACTAGTGTATTATTATTCCAACAGCCTATGACCTTTAAACCTTTATACCTTCATATACACTCGACGGGGTAGTCACCTTGTTAAAAAAAAATCTATAATGTCCATAGATCAGCTAGAGGGAGAACATAACAAAATTGTGCGAATAGTCTGTTTCAACTACTGATTGTAAGCCTATTAAACTCGTTCTCTATATGTTGGCTCGCTCATTAATCTTCAATCTACGTATCAATAGTCATATTGAGTTCACATGGATGCTAGATGTAAACTGTATCAAAATAGTGTAGTTTTCTAGTTTCCGAATTATATGACAGTTAGAAAAAGAAACAAACATTACTGGAAATAATTCGCACTGGCTACTATAAAAAAAAAATTGAATGGGGTACAGCTCTGATTTTACAGGATACCTCATGGCTCATAAAATTGAATCGCTCATTTCTCACTAAAATATTCACACAGGGTATGGAGGTCTCCAGCGGTTCTATAGCTATTGGTCAACTGAAATTAATTAATGGCAGGAATTGAAGTTAGTTTAAATGCTCATGTGCTGTTTTGTCATGCGTCTTTATGTCATCTGCAAAGGAAAGTGTCGCCTCAAAAGGACCTATTCTGGGACTAACATCCGCCTGCACATTTCAGGAAGGAGTGGTCGTCCATACAATAGCAAGATATCATTTGCTGCCAATGTACAATGTTGAGCATTTTCCATGTCATTTTTGTCGATCCCCAATCTGCTAGGGTGTTTCTTTAAGCATTTCTTGATGTCATTTAATGCTTCATGCGATCCCGCCCGGCATTCAATAAGTAGTATTTGATCGTACCACCTCCAGTGGCCCATTGCGGCCGAATCATTTCCACCCAACTTATAACGCCGTCCATATCGCGTAATTGAAATTAGTGTAAAACTCAAAGAATAAGACCTTAATCTCTTAATTCTTTACTAATTTCAGTTGGCTCAACATAAATCTTCTCATTATTAATTTAGTACAGTGGCGTGACATGTCACACTTCTTCTAGTTCTTTCGCAAGCTCGATTAATCCCAGTGAAAGCCAGTTCAGGCGTCAATCCCGTGCTAACCCGTCATGCATGACTTCAAATTTGGAATTATTAGACCTGAATATTTGCAGTGGCATCTGCTTCCACTGAAGGTATTTAAGACACAAGGCTGCCTCTTGTTTTAAATCACTGTCTTTACACCCATATGCCTGTGTAAACTTTAACCATGACCTTATCAATTCTCAAAATACTGCTTATCGAATATCCTGAGAATCAATGTTCTTCTTGTCTACGGCGGATTAACACAATAATTGTTCCCTAGAGTTATCTGCGTCGAGTGGTCAGTCTGTACTACTAATTCTCCAGGATTCCTTTATCTACTCAGGCTGTCAAAAATTTTCAAGACAGTTGTTCAAATCCCCAATGATAATCTGCTAAATTTCGATAATTATTGAATTCTCATTAAACAGACTAACTACACCTTCCTGACACAGAAGTGTCCAGCATCAAGATATGGCGTACTGCCCATTTCTTCATTTGATGACTGTGTCAAATTACAGCTGAAGAAACATACTAAGCATATAACTGGTTTAAATTTCATGTAATCTCATCATGCCTTCTGCTGGCAAATATTTACTGTAAATTCAATACTATCAAGATGGTTTTATTTGTCTTCATCCAAAAAAAAATGTTTCAGAAATAGAATCTTGGAAATCTCTACTAAAGACAAAAATTATACATTTGTCAATTCAGGATAACCTTCCCTTGTCAGAGTGTATACAGGATATTTAAGATCATATGCAGTGGAGGCATCATGAAAAAAAAAATCGGTTGCCTGACGCGTCTTTTTATGGTGATCAAACTTCTCTCTTCACGGGTACGCTAACTGGATCTTCAATTCTATTTTCACCTTAAGGCTCATATATCTGCCACTCTCCCAATCCACTATGCGTTAAAAAAAAAATAAAATCGATTAACTATCATTCAGCATGTTAGCCCTAATCTGGATGCACAGGCTAGTATGATTTGATAGAAAGCGCTATTAAAATGAAGTTAAGATATTTGTATCCAGCAATATTTATCAGAACTCACCTCTGCTGTGAGAAATTATATCAGAGCTATGATGAAAAAAAAATGCTAAGTCATTTCAGTAGACTACTGTAAAACACTGATCACCGTTCTAAATTTGGACCATGGCAATCCAACCTCATTTCTCATACTGTATTTAATAATTTGAGAAAGTAAAATAAAGAAATTGTAATCAATGGTGCTCGCAACAGAATTCAAAATGATTGAGACACAGAACATTATAAATAATGTCCAGCAAGCAGGATACCAAACCACCTTTATATTACAACATTTCCACAAAAGTATAACTATCAATAACCCAATAAACAAAACCACAAAATATCTATAGGGCGATATGTTACATTCCATACTCACAAACATCTATAACAATAGCCAACTACTTAAGAAACTCTGGCATCCAAACATATTACTGTAATTTCCCTAACATAGGCTCCACCATAAAAGTCCACTATCTAAAAATAATCCTACTATCATAAAACCCACTAACCAAAACAGAGAAATAAAGGCAATATATTCCGTAGAGTGTAACAGCTGCCAAGCCAAATACGCAGGGGAGACAGGAAGGAGAGTCAGCAATAGAATATATGGACATAGACGCAACGTTATTAATCAAGACAATAGGTCTCTAATTTTCCAATACTGCAAAGGAACAGGTCACACTTTCGCATTAGGAGAACCTAGAATACATTACAATAACATAAACAGCAAATATCAAAGGCTTATAATTGATTCTCTATTATTCAGAAAACACAATAGCATTAATAGAAAATAGATTTGCCCGAAACATATAACACAATATATCCTAGTACCAGCTAATAATATCAACAATAATATAAGTAACTTATATGTAATAGCCAATAACTATTATAAAACTACTTAAATAATAGAATTTCTAACCTATAAGATAATTCATAGAATATAGCAAACAATAGTAGAATATGTATAAATACCTTAATCAAAAAAAAAAGTGTCTTAAGAAAACAAATAATATGCAAAACTTCCTAATGTATATATATATATATGTAGATAGAATCATAATAGTTTTAGCATCAGGCGACGTTATATTTTCTTGATATATTGTATATGTTTCTCCTGTAGAAGGGCGGACAAGCTCGAAAGCTTGAGAAGACCAGAATAAAAGATACTCATCCCCATAAACGTTTTACTTTGATATCAGAAATCAATTATAATATTAAGGTTTTGCCACAAACAATGTGAATCGTAAAAGACAGCGGCGAGAGATGCGGTATACACCGCCTCAACATAACTTTCATTGCCTGATAAAATGCCCGTGAAACGGAAAGCATAAATTATAATTCACGATTTATAATAGACTGTTAATCTCAGGATGCGTGGACTACTTCACCAATACTTAAAATAGTATGGCTTTTCATTAGGTATATATTTCTAAAGTATAGGGGATGAAACATATACTAAATTCGAGCCCCGCGGCGGGCGACATTGTTGCGTTCCCTGGTTTGGATAGATGAAAAGGGAGGATACACGATGTGACTTATTAAAGTTTCCTTACTTAAGTATATATATATATATAGCAATTTAGGCCAACAACCCCATGTATATAACCCGCAGCAAGACCTTAATGTTGTATAATGGTAAATATGATGGAATAACGCACTGAAACACATAAAAGTACAAACTTTACTAAAACCTGACAGATAATTACCCTCAAAGTAGCCCTAATAAAGTCGTAATTTTGCAACTGTTGCTGTGTCAATATATCACAGCAAAGATATAGTACACAACTCTATTTCAACAGAGTCGGTTGTTCTATAATTTGTACACTTTGTAAAATTAAGGTGTGGGGGGTAGTACCATAAAGCAAAAGGAATGAAATATGTATGAGAGAAAACAAGAAAATTTCTCTAGATATTTATTTAAATAAATTAAATTTGGGAACATGTCTATACTGACGAGATATGCTATTTACATAGTAAAAATTTAGATAGAGGTGACCTGAAGTTACTTTATAGCCCTTTAGGGCCCATGCGAAATCTAGGTTGGTTACTACACAAAAAAAGGGGGGGGGGGCGCTAAGTCATAATGACAAATGGCTTACCTTTTCTCGAAAGTGCCGGCAAAGGTCTGGTCTCCCGTCTGAAAACTGTCCTCTCACTGAGCGACTCCGATTCAATCTGCCTTTTTGGCCAAGAAACCCTCTTTTTATTCATGTCTCTCTCCGTTTCCATTCGCTGCCGAGCCAAAGTTTCTATTGGCTGGCATTTTCATTCGCCGAAAGAAACACCAATCAAAATGGCCAACGGCTCCAGTATACAGTTTCATAGACGCCCCAGGCCTCTCCCATCAAAATAGAACATATAGTATTACCAAAACAAAAAAATCTAAAGAGAGAAACAGCTACGGCGATAGTGTAAAATTTCAGACCCCAGGACCCCCCTCCTCCACATGGATTGAAATACGATCCTCCCTTTTTCTCGGGACGGTATATATATCGCCCCCCCGTCTTGGCTAAAAATCGACCCAGGCCCCTTTTACCTGGACTGTAATGTGATGCTTCCTTTCTCGGGAAGGATATTTTATAAGGTTCAGTCTTTTAGAGATCTTCCTTCTCCAATTTTTTTTTTTCTGGTCACCTTTACCTAAATTTTTGGTGAGGGGAATATATGTACATATGGAACAACAGCTTCCAGCGCGGATGTTCCTGGATATCACTGGTGTCTTCTTCACCAGGCATCAGCTTTCGGCATGGAAGTCTGGTGTCATCAATTGTCTAGATTTCTGGGCAAAAAGATGGTCTGTAAGTCTATGTGGGAGGGAAGCCATGTATCCATTTGATTTGATTATACATACGCCTTCTGTTGGGGTATGGTTACAAAAAACGTGCCCCAACAATTATATTAATCTGTATTTGTGAAATCATCTTTAAAATATTTCTTTGCTTGCTTGCTTAAGATTCTCTAGCTGTAAATAGTTTTGGCTGACCTGTTAATAATTGTCGACTCGTCGCTGTGACGTCATCAATAAATACTTTTACATCTTAGGATATTTCAAGGCTTGATTTCTACGCTACAATATATAGCCCAGTCCTACAAAGGAGACAGAATTTTCCCAGAATAATTTGAATCATGTCGATGTGTGTGTATTAAACTATATATTCACACACCGCTAAAATTATCCATTATAGCATGAAAAGATCCATCGTGTGTGTGTGTCAAATCTCTATAAAAATTCATAGAATAAAAAGCCTTATATAAAAATATTTCATGAATACACAACAAGTTTGAATATAGTATAAGATTATAAACTCAAAAAGGAGCTTCTTCTATATAAAATGTTTATTTCGCCAGCTTTCAAAGGACATTGTTCTTCTACAGGTGTAAAGACAAGGTGTGATGTGAGATGTGTGCAATTATATAGAGCTATATAATTCCTCACAACACATGTTTTATAGAAGAAGCTCCTTTTGAGTTTATAACCTTATGGTAATTGAAAGTTGATGGCTACAAGTTTGAATATATTTTTAAAAGTATAGATGAAAGTGTCTGTGTTTGCACATATTGAGCTCAAATGATTTTGTTATAATTTCATATTTACATAGGTTATAGTAATTCTCCTACTCTCTTTATATATATATTCCAGATTGATGTAAGTTAGGAGAGAGAGAGTTGAAAACACTGGACTCTCACAAAACAAAAACAATATATATACAACTATAATTAAGAAACATGTATTGCTTTTTTAAAGGTCGCGGTCTGCGATGAATCAAGGAATTGATAAGGGCAGTACCACGGCTGCAAGATGTGGCCACTGGTTTAAGGGATCTTTTAAGGCTAAAATAAATGTTTATGGCAGAACAATGGCTGCAAGATCTGCCGCTGGTTTTAGGGAACTTCTAAGGCTAAAAGAAATGTTTATGGTAACACTACAGCTGCAAGATCTGGCTACTAGTTTTAGGGACCTTCTAAGGCTAAAAGAAATGTTTAGGGCAACACTATGGCTGTAAGATCTGCCGCTGGTTTTAGAGACTCAAGAAAGCTAAAGGAATTGATCAAGGCGACCCCAGGTCTTGTTGACCGTTTTCTTCGACTACCTAGGGGTGATACATCCGGAGTACGTACCAGAAGGCCAAACCATCATAAAGAATTAATATAAGGTCGTCCCAAAAGTTCGCATTTTTCTTAAACTATTCTTTTTTTAATTACTTGGTGAATAATATTATAATGACAAATACATAATAATTCATTAAGCAATTACTTTATACATAATACAAAGACATTATGCATAACGGCAAATAATATTATGGTAAATAATATTGGCATTTTAATTGCAAGTGTTTACGAACTTTTGGGATAACCTTGTATCAGGAAGTCCTTTGTCACCTTTGTACGACGCACACGACTAGATCTGTTGGCAGCAAAAAGTTGGAAGCTCCACCATGATAACTCATCTGCCCCCATTTTACATATATGATTCAAACTTTTTCTTTAAACACAACATGGTTATCATTCATCAGGTTTTCTACTCCCTCATATGACATCATAAGACTTTTGTCTAATTCATATTCTGAAAATACCGATAAAAGGAATTGAGTAAAGAGAAAGCATCATTCCCAAAGACACGTTTCAGAATAGAGTCCAACAATGGAGCTGGAAGAAGTGAATATGTTAGAAAATATGCTATTATATTAGGATGCATTAATGTGCCATCTGTTATGAAAATTCGAAACTATTATAGATGCGTATGAATCTTTTAAAACATGTACAATTTCTACTGCCCTTACTGCAATGGAAAAATTAATGGGAGGGGTTCACCACTGATGAGCCAGGCCATCCCATTAATTTTTCCATTGCAGTAGGGGAGTATAAATTGTTTATTTTTAAAAAGAATCATACGGGAATATATTAGTTTTGATTTTTCATAAAAGATGCTTTATTGATAGAAGGGGGATATAGGATTTTGTACCTCCAAATCAGTGAATGTATTTCTGCAGATAATAGTACGATACTTTTAAACACACCACACAAAAAAATCGAGCATTCCAAGATTCAAACCTATGATCATCTGATTCAATTGTCAGACACATGTCACGTAACGGGACAACTATATAAAATTATTGTTTGAAAATGATAAAAATATAATAATAAAAAAATATATATGCTACAGAAAAAGGTATAAAATCCTTAAGTTTTGTCCATGAATGTAATTCTCGCTGTATGTGGCTCTTAATATATACTAAACCTCCAGATTGTGCAATCTATCCTAAATTGAAGGTTCTTGTGTCTTTCATGTTTCCTGTTAAAAGTTAACCTTTAATTCCTATATAAAACCATAAGACATAGGAAGAAGAGAGATACTCTATCGCAGACTTGTCCGGAGGCTTGTAATTTTATGAATTAAAGAAACTATTCTCTCCCAGTCTTGTTATTTTATCCTATTAACGAATAGGGAGACCCCTCATAATGACGGCCAGGCAACCTCTAGCTTTGCTATAAAATTTTAAAGATGGAAATTACAAAAGATTATACTTCCCTGACTTGCTTTGAATTGGTGGGATAATTCTGTTCATATAGTTGCATATAAAAATGGTTGCCTGTAAAGTCGGTTTTACGGGCGAAGATTTTACGTGACAACGGTAGAATATTTATTGATATGAATATAATTAAATTGCACAATAGGAACAAGGAATTGAATGAAAATAAGAATTGCACAAATTTTAACTATAGAAATATATTTTGTTTACTAAAACATTGTACATGTAAACTTAAACTTAACTAATTCCTATTTGAGTGATTTTGTTGAGGATAGGACGATGATAGGAGAAATATGAAATGAAAGGAAGTGTTTCTGCTGTAATGTGTCTTGCGAAAGTCAAGTCGATAGTTGTTCCTTTTAACGTAGTTGACTTAGAAACGTTTGATACGCAATCAAGATTATACGTATTTTTCATGAAATTAAGAAACGAGTTGTCAGGCTTTACGTTTTTGTTAAAATCACCACACAGAAGAATCGGTATACTAGAATCAATTTGCACGAACGGTGGCACGTACTGGCTGTTGTGAATGTACGGACCGAGTCCTTGCCATAGTAACATTCCAATATCCTGCATACTAGCTCCTGGATGAATATATACAGCACCGAGTATAAACTTGAAGCTAGTATTAGCGGCGAAGCAAGTAACTTCAGTCATGCACATGTCACCCTTGGTTTTAATGACACGAGTTACGTCTGTAATCGCAACTTGGAACACTTCCGCCGTAGATGTCGATGATAATTTACGATAGATCGCCACTCCACCAGCCGCGTTGGTATCTGAGTTAGGTCGATTATTTTCCCTGGATACGCACTCATAACCTTGATTGGAGTTGGTTCACAAGTGTCGCGCATCCACGTTTCAGTCAATACTAAATAGTCTGATCGTGGTATCACTGTATCTGTTTCAATGTCCGCGGCATGGGCACTTAAACTTTGACAGTTGATGTTCGTTACAATAAGTTGTCCAGCGTCGGTTGCGTCGTCACAGAATTTTACGGCTTGTTTGGTAATTGTGTCTAGAGTGTGTCCACGAAGTCGTAAGTATTCATTGCGAATATCTCGAGTAGTCTGTGAGTCGTTTCCATCTCGGCCATGTTTGAAAACCAATGGAGAGTCCTTTTCTGTTATGATGTACAATCCGTCGATACTTGTGACGCGGCTCATGGCTACATATACCAATTGCTGTGGTTGGTTTGAGGAGTACTTGTAAACAATTGTAGTAAACGTCCCACCCTGGGCCTTGTGGATCGTAATTGCACAAGCAGGCACGCAAGGAAATTGTTTTCGCTTGCACTTCACTGTTTTTGTCAACGAAATGTTTACCACTTTCTTGTGCACTGGCACCCAATCGACGGATAAGGTGTTTGGTTTGCTGTGCACATGTGGTCGACATTTGATTTTTGCTTTGGTACTCGTATTTTTGTCTTCAAACTGGAACCATAGAGTGGCGATTTCATCTTCAGCTGGCGGCAAACTTGTGCTGGTCGATGGTCCTCCTGGAGCAGAACGGTCATCTGCATTGGCTGGCTGACGTTCGATGTATAGCAAAACTCCAATAGCCCCATTTACCAATCCATCGGCGACGTCTATGTTAGATGTAATCATGTACGGATATCCTACTGCTAATGGCAACATGTATGGCAATCCGTCGGTTTCTGCAACCGACATCTTGTGAAGTTTCCCTTGCTCCCGGCTCTTTTCAGAATTGCTGGAATACCCAAGCATAATATCAGTGGCGATACAGTTGTGTGCGTTTTGAATTGCGTTTCGATTGTATGAATCTACTTCATGGTTGCTGTAATACAATCTGACAGCGTTGGGTACGTTCTCTTTGCACCAGACTTCAGATTTGTGCCTGGACTCAATAAGTGCGATATTATTGACACTTAGTTTGAGTCCCATCGCCAATTTTGGTGAGAATCGTCGAAAACAGCTCGTCAGTTTATCGGACAACATGGACTAATGGGAAGTAGTTGATGCTTTGCCAGAGTACATGTCCTCCGAGTTGGTTGTGTGGTACTGTGTAACACGGACTAGCGCGCACAGGTGGCAGCTGTCTGAAATCGCCGCATAAGATCATGTGAATGCCTCCGAATGGTTGATCGTAAATACCGGTAATCTGCTGTAGTCGATAATTGATTTTTCCAAGTATAGCTGCACTCAACATGCTGATTTCATCAATGAAAACAACTTTCACGCCGACAAACATGTTTCTGTAGGCTTGCAAGTTCTCAGCAGAAAGAAGTTTTGTTACTCGAGAATTTGTGAGACGAAACGCTGAGTGAACTGTCGTTCCGCCAATAGGGACAGCTGCTTTGCCTGTGCTTGCACAAGCAACGTATGCGTTGTTCAGTGAGTTGTGTTCCTGTGTGTAACGATTGTACGTCTCCATCAGGCACTTAACTGAATAAGTTTTCCCACAGCCGGCTGGTCCTGTGAAGAAAACTTGCGCGCGCAGCACTCTCGTTTGGTGACTCATCGTAACGTTACCGGGCGTTACACTTTTTCATAAGTGACTCCCAGCCGCAAACCTAATTTAAGACGTTGTCACGTCAAAAAGACAAAGGTCGCCTCTCCGTCAAAAAGACATCAAAGCAAGATGCCATCTATTGACCATTGCCACAAACTAGCGGCCTCGGGTCGGTGACAAAGCAACAACACCAGCTTTGACAAACTGAAAAGGGTCTACCTAGAAACCATGGTTTTGGGCTAATGGCCCTCGTCAGCCTAGGGCAGACTTTATTCCATGAGATCCACAAGGGATCTAATGGAATCTTGACAATCTGCCAAAGAGGTGTTTAGCTGGCTAAGTGGCTGGGCCAAATCTATGGCTAAAATATATATGTAAATTTTGCCGGGAGGATATTGATTTAAAAAAAAACAAAGGTCTCCAGCCACCGACTCGAGGCCGCTAGTTTACGACGATGGTCAATAGATGGCGTCTAGCTTTGTCGTCTTTTTAACGAGAGAGGCGACCTTGGTTTTTTTAAATCAATATCCTCTGGCAAAATTTCCATAGTTGCATATATAATTACAAGAGAGAGAATAGAGATTCGTCCACAATAATACCATATTTGCATATTTATAAGGTGTTCTTAACATTTTAACGTGTTTGTTCCAGCCTTAAATATGCAAAATTGTTAGAATTTACTTTTGTTAATTATTGTTAAATTATGTAAATTTTAGAAATGTATATACACTTGATTTTAGAAAAAAAAGAGTGATTAAAGTAAAATATACGTGGTTGAGTCATTAGAGTTGGTGAGACAAGACAATAGCAGTCAGTCAAGTTTGAAGGAGTTATAATTAGCTCGCTGAGTTAAGGAGCGTAGAGTCAAAACCAGCGTTAAAATAAGAATATAGGCGGTGATTCCTCCTTAGTGCTAGGAGGCCAAAGCCAATTCGATTCATGGTCCCTCAAGAGCCTGATTAGGATTTGAAACAGAAGAAATTTAGGAAAAACCTCAGCGAGAATACAATTGCGAAATGTCTCGAGACGAAAGGATCCTCCAAAGAAAGTTAAGTTGCCAGATAAGGCGAATTGATGGATTTATTGAAACTGTGGATTCAATTATTGAGGCAGGTGAAACAGTACGCTTAGAAATAATGGGTGAAGAATTAAAGGAGATCAAAGAAAAAATTGAGAAACTCTACGATGAGCTGTTTTCTTTGGATGAAGTTGATATAGATAAAGAAAGTGAGGCATATGATAGTTCAATGAACAAGATTGGAAGCTTGAGGGTAAAAATAGAAAATAAAAGAAAACTCAAAGACAAACTGGCGGACATAAAGCCAAATGACTCTCAGGCAAATATAAAATTGCCTCAATTTGACTTGCCGATATATGATGGAGATATGGGCACTTGGATCAACTTCAAAGAGCTATTCCTCACCACCATCGATGCACATCCAGGATTAACTAATATACAGAAGTTACAATATTTGAATTCTGCAGTAAAAGGCGAAGCGGCCAGATTAATAAGGGGTTTCCCTTTACTAAGTGAAAATTATGGCCAAGCATGGAGTACACTGTTATCAAGATTTGATAACCCGAGAGAGCTGGCTTATGCCCAGGTGTCAAAAATCTTTTCTCTCCGAGCAATTAAGAATCCATCGGCTAAGTGTCTCCATGAATTCATGGATGTTTGTAATGAAGCCATAAGAAACTTAGAAACGCTGGAATTGAAGAGAAATCAATTAGTGGATGTGATCCTGGTGCACTTCCTCCAGCAGAAGTTGAGTGAAAATCTAAGGTTGGATTGGGAACTGTCAGTGGACAACACTCTTCCATCTTATGACAAGTTCATAGCGTTCATTTCCAGACATGCGAGAAGCATGTCTTGTGCTGTCAGGGAATGTTCAAAAAAGGAAGAAACCACCGGATCAAGATTTCCCAAATGCCAAAGCTACGGGATGCTAATTGAGAGTTCGGACACTTGCATATTATGCAAATCTAAGCATCATCCACTATACATGTGCAACTTATTTTGCAAAATGCCTTTAAAAGAAAAATTAAATGTAGTAAAGAGTCATAAATTGTGCTTCAATTGCTTGAGGAAAGGCCATTTCTCATGGAATTGTAGGCTGAACCAACGATGCAAAGTATGCAAGGGGAAGCACCACACGATGATTCATTATGATAAACCGAGCACGGAAGGCGCTTCGGCCCAAGTGGAGAACACAACTCCGAAGGAACATGAAAGTGCTATCAATTTGACTAATACTCAACAGGCAAACTGCAATGATAGCCACGTACTACTCGCAACAGCTGGAATCAAGATAAAAAATGGACTCGGAAAGTTATGCACCTGCAGAGCCCTACTGGACAGCGGTTCCCAAGTCACCATGATAACAAAAGGATGCTGCGAAAGATTGGGACTTGTCCAAAGGAAATCAGATCGGATGATTATAGGGGTTGGAAACACACCAGTGCAGCATTCTTCATCGACAGTAAGTGTGACATTTTATCCACTGAATAATTCTGAGGAATTCTCGGTGGAGGCAGTAGTCACGGGAGTGCTCACTTCAGAAATTCCGAACTTCAGGTTGAAAGACCCTAATTGGCCAACTTTGAAGAACCTCAAATTGGCAGACCCAGAGTTCTACATACAAGCCCCAATAGATATGATATTGGAAGCAGATATATACACTGAACTTATGTTGAATGGCTCTATATCTCTCGGAGAAGGATTGCCAATGGCTATTAATACAAGACTAGGTTGGGTACTTCTAGGAAAACTCATGGGAACATCGGAGAGTAATACAGAAGTCTGTAACCTGAGTTACAATCTGAACCAGAACTAGAATTCGTAATGAAAAGATTCTGGGAAACTGAATCTGTGCCGTCACCGGATCTTTGTACACAGGACGAAGATTGTGAAAGTTTATTTTCGAATAACCATGGCAGAG
This sequence comes from Cordylochernes scorpioides, assembly GCA_030710605.1. Lineage (NCBI taxonomy): Eukaryota > Metazoa > Arthropoda > Arachnida > Pseudoscorpiones > Chernetidae > Cordylochernes > Cordylochernes scorpioides. Next base: position 68,348,152 of record CP092872.1, read on the forward strand.
ATAGCCATGGAAGGTATTGGGTAAAATTGCCATTCAGACAACATCGACCGCTTCTGGGTGAATCAAGAGAAAAAAGCTTTAAGAAGGTTCCTTTTGTTGGAAAGAAAATTGTGTAAGAATGTGAAATTATATGACCAATACCGGGGATTCATGAAGGAATATGAACACTTAAACCACATGGAAAGGGTCCCAATTGCAGAAGTGAAGCGAGAATTGTGCAGATGCTATTACATGCCTCATCATCCAGTAATTAGAGAGCAATCCACTACAACAAAAATGAGAGTTGTGTTTGATGCATCAGCTAAATCTGAAAATAATGTTTCTTTAAATCAATTTTTGCACAAGGGACCAAAAATCCAACAGGATGTATTCTTCATTCTCCTCAGATTCAGAACGTATCCTGTCGCCATAACTGCTGATATAGAAAAGATGTACCGCCAGATAAGAATTCATCCAGAAGATGCGGACTATCAGAGGATATTGTGGAGACCATCGCCAGAAGAGCCTGTGGTGGACTATCGACTACTGACTGTTACCTATGGTACAACTTCGGCTCCATTTTTGGCAATGAGAACATTACAACAGTTAGCAGAAGATGAAGGCCAAAATTATCCTGAAGCTTCTAGGGTGACCTTGAATGATTTCTATGTCGATGATCTGCTAACAGGAGCTCAAACGATTGCTGAAACCAAAGAACTAATAGACCAATTAAAGGACTTAATGAAAAAGGGAGGGTTTCACTTAAGAAAGTGGAATTCAAATTGCCACGAGATAGCGTCTCATGTCGAGGAAATGAACGAAGAGAAGAAAATTAACTTGGAGAAAGGAGCCATATCCAAGATTTTAGGAATTGTATGGGATCATGTACAAGATACGTTTAGAGTTAATATAACTCTTCCTGAAGAAGTTGTTACCAAAAGAGATCTTCTCTCCAATATTGCGAGGATTTTCGATCCAATTGGTTTCCTCTCACCTACTACAGTGGCTTTGAAAATAATAATGCAGGAGTTATGGAGAGGTGGGACAGGCTGGGATGAGCATATTCCGAACGACATCAAGGAAAAGTGGAATAATTTTAGAGCCGAATTACTAAAATTAGAGGATTTGAGTATCCCAAGATTCGTATGGGCATGTGAAAAGGATCGAGATGTTCAACTCCACGGATTTTGTGACGCGTCAAGTGTAGCTTATTCGGCTGTGTGCTACTTAAGAACAGTCTCTCTGGATGGACAAGTCCATATATCAATGCTTGCAGCAAAAACCAGAGTTGCCCCATGTAAGTCTCTAACTCTACCAAGATTGGAATTGTGCGCGGCTCTCCTCCTGTCTCAGCTCTACAGATCTGTTGTTGATTCATTGAAGATTGATATTGGCAGGACATATTTGTGGTCAGATTCTCAGATCTCATTGAGTTGGATCAAATCAGATCCTAACAGATGGAAAACCTTTATACACAATAGAGTTGTGAAAATACAGCAACTGTCTGACAGAAACTCATGGCGTCATGTGTCTGGGAAGGATAATCCCGCCGATTGTGCCTCTAGGGGAATAATGCCTGCTGCGTTATCTGGACATACACTGTGGTGGCAAGGACCGACTTGGTTGAAAGATAACAACTTTGTTCAGAATCAGGATATTTGCTATGGCCGAGAATGCCATGAGGAAGAAAAAGTAGCCTTAGCTTGCCAGTCCCGAGTTTCAGTCTGTCCAGAGATTGTAACAAAATATTCCACTTTTATCAAGACGAGGCGAATCATAGCCTGGTGTTTGAGATTCATCACTAACTGTCGGGTGTCGCTGAAGAAAAGAGAAATAAATGGAGGTTGTCACAAGACAATTTGAAGCTTAATCAGTTAGTGCTAATAAAAGAAGATAACCTTCCACCTCTACAGTGGCGTCTGGCCAGGATCCTCGAGGTATATCCGGGCTCTGACCAGAAGGTGCGAGTTGCCCAAGTTCGGGCTGCTACCGGAGTCTACCTACGACCTATTACGAAGTTGGCTCCGCTTCCCTTCAAATCTGAACCAGGGTTCAGCGGCCGGGGGGAGTATGTTCCAGCCTTAAATATGCAAAATTGTTAGAATTTACTTTTGTTAATTATTGTTAAATTATGTAAATTTTAGAAATGTATATACACTTGATTTTAGAAAAAAATGAGTGATTAAAGTAAAATATACGTGGTTGAGTCATTAGAGTTGGCGAGACAAGACAATAGCAGTCAGTCAAGTTTGAAGGAGTTATAATTAGCTCGCTGAGTTAAGGAGCGTAGAGTCAAAACCAGCGTTAAAATAAGAATATAGGCGGTGATTCCTCCTTAGTGCTAGGAGGCCAAAGCCAATTCGATTCAGTGTTTGTTTCCAAATAAAATTTGGTAGTCTAAATGCCCCCCCCCCCTCCCCCATATAAAATACAAAAGTAAATTTATAATAGAAAACGAAACTTTGAAAAATAGAGTGAAATTGAAGCTTTGGCTAATCGAAATTGTCTCAAACCTTTTACCTATTTTGATAGTCTTGCATTTCTTGGAATTGACACAAATAATAAATAAAAATATATAGGATGATCTAGACAGGCTTCAAATAGAACAACAATTCACACTCATGGACAAAACTTAAGGAAGTTGTATCTTTAAACATGTGTAATAAATATTCTTCTCTGATTTTACACTATGACAAATTCAATAAGGAATCTAGGGCCAAGTTTTTTCTTACATTCTTTCATTTCTAGAGCTTTAAGACTAACATGGCCTTCAACACGAAGACACCAGAAGTACTACTACTAGCCAATTACAACACACCTCTTATAATTATCTAGAAGTAGTACTACTAGCCAATTATAACACTCCTCTTAAAATTGGCTAGAAGTAGTACTTCTGTGTCTCCCTGTTGAAGGGCATGTTAGCTTCGAAATCTCGAGAAATAAAAGAATTGTAAAAAGAAACCTCTGGCCCTAGATTCCTTTGGATTTTGTTAAATATGTATATCAGGATCCAGACAATAAATTTGAAATATATTGGATACAATGTGACCTTTTTGAAGACACACAAGATAACCAAGTGTGGTTAAAATTGCATTTGTCTCATTCCAAAAAAAAAAAAGAGACAACCAAGGCGACATCAAAGACTTTCCACTTCTTTAAGTTTTTTCCACGAGTGTATTCCTAGTCTAGTCTTCAATTCCAGGCTAATTGGCCAATTCAGGTATGGTCTTCTAGCCCATAAAGTGTATTCCTTCTGCGTGGACCATTCACTTTATGCAAACTCTAACTGGCAATATCATCAAATAGAACAAATTAGAGTAGGTATGTATATATACACTAGCTAATTTAAAGAAAAAAGGTGCCATCCATAAATACTAAATCAAAAAATAAAGATGCAAATGTTTCTTTCATACATATAGATCTAGTTTATACTGTCATTACTGTAATGAAAGAATATTGAGAGGGTCTGGGTGATCAATAGTGAACCCTACCAGCAGTTTCGTCAATTTAATCTACCAGACCGCTTCATTAGAGATCTAAAATACTGTATTGGATCATTCTGCTTTTATATGTTACACTGAAGGATGGAATCACAGTTGTTGGAAATTATCTCACACCTTAGCCGCTTTACGTTGACACATTCCTGCCCACGTGACCTCGATGGCTTTTACCTGTTTACTACGCTTATACATGTGTAGTAGACAAGTGGCCCACTTACAGTAAAAGAAGTCGCTAACTACTCACCATACGCTCCAGGAGTCCGAATTACACACGGTTAGTACAAGGTTCAATCAATAAATATTGCACAAACTATCAAACTGAAACTCTGTTTATAAGAGTTCCTAACAGTCCTCTATATATTAGAATCATTCAATATATCCACCTTCTTTCTGTACACATTTGACCAAGTTTGTTGACAACTTGTAGATGCACTTTGGTAAAACACCTTATTCAAATATCTATATCACTCTTTAACAGCTCAGACCAAAATTACATCACTTTCAAACGTGATTTACCGCATAAAAACTCTTTAATCTTCTCAACAAGTAGAAGTCTGAGGGTGCCAGGCCGTACGCAGGGTGAGGCATCAAAGTCCAACCACTCTTCGCCGTGTTAAGTCTCGCATTATCCTGATGTAACTTAATTAAGGTGTTTTTTTAAGATTGTTTTTTTTTTATTTTTAGCTTTTCTAATGATTCACAAAACCTTATCTTGTTGTTAGGATAATTTTGATATTGTACATGTGAAGTTTCTCCCATGCATGAACCTCTAAGTTCAGTAAGTAAGATAGGAAAACAATTCAATCAAGATCAACCCCATAGACATAAAAATGCTCAAGACCATAAATACAACATAATCCAATATTTGCTGAAACCTATTGAGTGTACATTCTAGCTGACCAATCTTATAAAGAGTAGAATATAGTTTCTGTTTGTTATTGGGGGTCGGTGGAAGGATGGTCTAAACCGTAACTTCTATACCTCTACAACCCGGGATCCAATCTCGCATTGGGCACTTTTTTATAATTAAAAAAAAATGCTCCAATGGTCCCCGAATCTTGCAAAAGTCTGTTGACTTTGCTTAGAATTATTAATGAAACTGATTCCAATAATTATTAATTAAACATTATATTTATTGATTTACAAGAGAGAGATATAACATAAAAGGGAAACTTATATTGAAAAACAAAGGAATTCTTTCTTCTTGTTTTTTAGCGCCTATTTACCCGTGAGCTTACACACACTCTGTGGTAACAAATAATTAAAATATGTACAACACACGCTCCCCTGTGTGTAAGCCCTAATCAGCAAGTCCAAGGCTATCTGCACATTTCCGTAGTTTGTCCTTAGGTAGACTCTTCGTTAGTATATCCGCCTCCATGTCTTCACTTTTAGTGTATTCCAGCTTGATTCCATTTTGAATTTCCTCTTTCACAAAATAATACTTTCGGTTTATGTGCTTTGTTCGTGAAGTAATCTTGTCAGATTGTATCCAGTTTATTGCAGCCTGGCTGTCACTTTTCAAGGTAATTGGGAAAGTTAAATTTTCACAAAGTTCTTCTAGTAATCCCTTTAACCATAATACTTCTGAAATGCCTTCACATATTGAAATAAGTTCTGCTTCAAATGTAGACAAGGCTACTAAATTTTGCTTTCTACTTCTCCAGTTTATTAATTTGTTGCCAAGTTTGACTGTATAGCCTGAATAGGATTTTGCGTCTCGGGTTGTGCACCAGCTCGCATCAGTACTTATTGTGATATTGTTGTCTTTTGACTTATATGCCAACATGTTATCTCTTGTTCCCTTCAGATATCTATAAATTCTTTTAACTCCAGTTAAGTGTATTTCTCTTGGATCATTACTATACTGTGATAAATTGCTGACGTTGAAGGATATGTCCGGTCGAGTACCCGTAGAGAGGTACATTAGTGATCCAATCATTTCCTGGTATACAGTTTTATCTACTGGCTTAGAGTCCAAATATTCATCCAAATTTTGATTTTGATCTCCAGGTGTCTGCACACTGTTGCATTCTTCCAGTCCAAATCTGTGAAGAATTGTATCAATATAATGAGTCTGAGATAGATAAAATCCATCTTCTTCCCTTTTTATTTCAATTCCAATAAATGGTTCGCTATCTTTCTTTTCTGTTAGAGTAACATATTTTTCTATTTCTGAGGCTAGGTTGTCATTAATTTCCTTACTAGTTCCAGCAATGATGAGATCATCTACATATAGACCCAGTATTGCATACTCTTCTCCTCTCTGGAGTTTATAGACACATGGATCACATTTGGTTCTAATCATTCCCAACTGGTATAAAATTTCATTGATCTTTTTGTTCCAACATTTTCCTGATTGTGGTAGACCATACAGGCTTTTTTCCAATTTACACACTTTGTTTTCTTCTCCTTTTTGTATAAAACCATCTGGTTGTCTCATGTATACTGTCTCTTTTAACTCACCATAGAGATAAGCTGTCTTCACATCATAAGTCTTTATGGTTAAATTCTGTTGTGTTGCAAGAGCTACTATTGTTCGCAAGCTTTCCTTTTTGAGTACAGGTGAAAAAGATTCCTTATAGTCCACACCATATCTTTGATTGCATCCAACAGCAACCAGTCTGGCCTTTCGTTTATATATGCCGTCAGTTGGTGTTTTCTTCGTACTGTAGACCCATTTACTATTGATGACTTTCATACCATTTCCCCTTGGTACTAGTGTCCATACTTTATGTTTCTCTATCTCACTGAGCTCATCTTCCATTGCTTTGTGCCATTCATTTCTTTCTCCACTATCCATTGCTTCTTTAAAGTTCTCCGGAATATAATGATCAATTTCCATAATTAAGTTTGCATTATTCCTATCCTTTATTCTTTGTGAGCGTCGAACTCCTTCTTCAATCAATTTCCTTTCTTGTTCTTCAAGTCTTGCTTTGTGCCGTTCTTCTAAGATGCTCTTTGTTTCTCCTTTCTTTCTTCCTCCTTTTACACATCTTTCCTGTATCGGTTCAGTTTGTGATGAGTCATTTTCACAGTCACCACCTAGTTTTACTGAAGTATCCTCCTGAGACTTCATTTTACTCTCTGTGACAGGATTGTCTTCTTTCAAGATAAGAAAGTCTTCAGCAACTATTTCTTCACAATTTCCTTTATAGGTCAAATTATCACAAGTAGTATCTTCCTGAATATCATTTGCATAATCAATTCCTCTCTTATCTTCACTAAATTTTACTGATCTGACTTCATGGATTCTCTTTGTCATTATATCATATATTCTGTAGGCTTTTCTTTTAATGGAATAACCAATAAATATTCCCTTTCTACCCTTTGGTGAAAACTTGTTTCTTCTTGGTTTGCTCTCAAGCCAATGTGTCAAACATCCAAATATTCGAATGTGTTTGACCGATGGTTTCCTGCCATTCCATCTCTGCATAGGGGTATTTTGCTTGATAGACCTGTGGGGTGTACAATTCTTAATGTATGTAGCTGTAGCAATTGCCTCTGCCCAAAACATCATGGGTAATTTTGAGTCAATTAGTAAGGTTCTCGCTGTATCTATAAGAGTCCTATTCACTCTCTCTGCGACTCCATTACTTTGTGGTGAGTATGTGGTGGTAAGTCTCATATCTCCTTTGGCTATGGCTTGGGTAGTTTTGCCCTTTTCAGCTAGGTTGATTTCACTTTCATAATCTACCACATTTTCCATCAAAGTTAGGTTTGGGGTTAAATGTGCGGTGCATCCTGAATCTATACACCATATTTGTCTATCATTGCTCTCATCTGGTGAATCTTCAAATTCTTTTACATATGTTTCAAATGCTTGCTCATTAATTCCACTTTTCATAGTATCCACTAGGTTATTTGAATGTTCCCTACTGTATTTGTGATTTCTATAACCAGGATTCCATTTCTTTTGGTATCCTTGTTTCTGTTTATCTCGAAACCAGCAATCATTAGCTAGATGTCCCTTTTTATTACAAACAAAACATCTTTTTGGCTGAGATTGTTGAACTTTTCTATCTTTAATTCTGTATGCTTGTTCATGCCCATTCTCAACCGATTGATTTAATCTCATATTTCTTCTTGACTCCTCTTCTCTTAGAGTTTGTTGAATCTCTTCAATTGTTGCCTCTCTCTTTGATCGTAAGACAATAGCAATATTTTCATACCTTGGATGTATGCCTCTGACAATATGAAATGAAAGTTCTCTTGAGGAAAATTGATGCCCTAATGATGAACTTCTAGCAGCAATATTTTTTGCCCTTGTTATATATTCATCTACAGTTTCATTATCTTTCATTCTAATGTTCTTTAATTCTAAGCCTATATCAATAATTTTATCTTCCAATTGCCCGTGTATGTTTTTCTCAGTGAGTCCCATACTTTCTTAGCATTTGTTTCTCCTATGAACATTCCAGCTTGTTCATTTGTCAACGTAGTGATGATTATCCCAAAAGCTTCATCATTTTTATCACTCCAAATCTCCCAAGAACTTTTGTCTTCCATATCAGGTTCTGGATCTGAAATTACACATTTAAATAATTTTCTTCCTCTCAGAACTGCGCCGATTTTCAACGCCCATATTTGATAATTATTTCCTGTTAATGGTTCAATTTTTGTTTGGGATAAAACATTATATTCAGCCATTTGCGTCTTTTGAGCTAATATAAACAAACCAATATATAATTTAAAACAAATATATATTTTAAATTTATTTAAATATTGGGTAGCTTTTAAACATGCAATATATAGATATAATTTAACTTAATCTATATAAATACCTTTAATCTTCTTATAAGTGCTTCAGTTTACCGATCAGAATAAACTTCTTGCTTAATCTTCAGATTAAATATTTTCGTTTTTGAGCTTTATATCAATAAACCAACATCTGCTACCAATTGTTGACTTTGCTTAGAATTATTAATGAAACTGATTCCAATAATTATTAATTAAACATTATATTTATTGATTTACAAGAGAGAGATATAACATAAAAGGGAAACTTATATTGAAAAACAAAGGAATTCTTTCTTCTTGTTTTTTAGCGCCTATTTACCCGTGAGCTTACACACACTCTGTGGTAACAAATAATTAAAATATGTACAACAAAGTCCAACCCCACCTGCGAGTGCAAGTAAACAATCGGGGCTCTGGCACATTTATAAGTGCATAGTCGTAGTGCTTTTCACATGTGTAGACATGTGGTGCACTTACAGTAAAAGCAGAAGCCAACTTCTACCCACCATGAATTTCATGGCCTGTACCACGTGTACTAGGGATGAAAAAAAAAACCTTATTACCTTGAACCCAACAACCATGTAACAATAGTAGGGCAGTCTGTTAGAATCAAATCTGGCTAAATGCTGGGTGGACTTACCATATAATTCTTTCCTATGATTTCTTTTTGTGGTAATAAAAAAACGTACAGAATTGTTTAAATTTTTACAAACCACAAATATATTTTAAATTAGCTATATATGATATGCTCTGAGAAAATAAAATTACATTATTTAAATATAATAGGCGACAATTATTTTCAAAATATTTAGTAAATACAACCTTAGAAACTCACATTCAGGTCTAAATTATATCTGCTCGACACAAGGTAAAAAATTAGATAATATAAATAGTTTCAAAATTTATTGATAGATGGCGGCACCAATGTACGTTTCTTTTCTTCTTAATATAACTTTCTGTTTTTGCTATTTTGAAATTTGATGTAAACAGTAGGTTTATTTTATTTGTCTTTAATTTTATTTTATATAATTACTTCGAAATATTTCTTTATTAGGTGTTTTCAAAACACATGTTAAAACCTGAAAAAAATTATTTGTTAAATTTTTTCAGCATTATAAAAAATGAACAAATTAATGAAAATGTTTAATTTGTGCACAAATATTTGTCTAAATATTATTCACTCGTTTTAAAATTTATATGAAGTAACAGAAGAAGAAGAAGAAAATAGAGGTAACCCGGGCTCCTGGAGCGTAAATCGCCAACTACCCGGGCTGTACAGCAGTCTAGAGGAGAAGTCTAGTCATGGGGGGGCAGATTGCTGAGGTGAACCAGGTAACCAGATAGTTCCAGGCCGGCAGGGAGTCAAGAAGTAGGGGCAGGGCTGTCGGGCTGAAGTCTTGTACTCCAAGCAGTAGGGCTGTCTGTAGCCTGTGTAGCATAAAAGCTGGACAGGAGAAGAGGAGGTGATCCACAGTCTGTGGCTCTTCCCGGCAGTGAGGACAAGTTGGATCTAGATCTCTATGCCAGAGCGCTAGATCTGCCAGAACGTGGCCGTGACCGGTAAAGATGGTAGTGGTGGCCATCCCAAGACGTATTTTGGACAGGAATGACCTAAGGCGGATTGGGGAGGTCGCAAATCTCTTTAGTTTTCTGTTATGGTAATCCTGGGTGTAGACTAAGGTCCAAGCTTCTATAGCAGATGAGTGGGCACGGCTGCGGGCAAAGCTTTGGGGAAGGATGGAGTAGGATTGTTCCAGGTTAGAGATTGCTGCGGTCTTTGCTGCCTGGTCAGCCAGTTCATTGCCTGCAACTCCACTGTGGCCCTTTACCCAACAGAGGCTGACCTGAGGTGCTTGGTCTAGCGCTAGAATTATCTCCGCAATTAGAGCCGTTTGGGCTGGACCAGGAGTACATATAGCGGCCAGTGCAGATCTGCAGTCAGACGCTATAGTGACTCCTGGGTTGGCTGGCATACTTTCCGCGAGGCGAGTTGCCCAAAGAATGGCAAGCAGTTCAGCTTGGAAAGCAGAGCAATCCGGATGTAGTCTGAGGAGTATTGGTTGGTCTTGAGAGGGAAGGATAATTGCAGCACCAACTCCTGCCTCGGATTTCGATCCATCAGTATGTATAACAGGGGAAGTGACTTTGTCATATTCTAGACTGAAAGTAATTGTGCGTCGGAAGGGGGGATATGGGAGAGCAGCTGGACCAGGCCGAAACTCGAACTGGCCCTTAGCCGCCTTGAGATAGGTCATTCGCGCTTTGATTATGATATCAAGCTGAGGGCTACCAGTTAGAGAAATGGCTGAGATAGTGGGAGTGCAGGGACCACCTCGTAACGTGCGGCGCGCGAAGAGGTACTGCAGACTCCGGAGCTGACGAATGCCTTCTCTTGAGGAAGCGCGACTGCCCCAAGCAGAGACCCCATAGAGGAAGGCCGGTACCACCTCAGCTTTGAAAATGCGGTTTCCAGCCACAAAAGACAGACCAAATTTTCCTTGGATGGCATTAGAGAGACACGGAATTATGCAGCGGGTCCGTTGTACAATTTTCTTAAGATGGGAGACGAATTTACGAGTTTGATCGAATTCGACCCCCAATATGGTGATATTCTGGCTTATGGTAATAGGTTGTCCAAGAATCTTTAACCCAGGATCCGGGTTGGGACGAACTCTCCTCCACTGGAAGATGCAGGCCTGTGTTTTCCTGGGGTTGAGCTGGAGGCCATTGTCAACACACCAAGCAGTCATCCTATCCAAAAAGTCGTTTATAGCCACGACAGGCAAACGACCACGGACCTGGATTAGGAGGGTGAAGTCGTCAGCAAAAGCCACTAGTGAACTTTCCCTGATTTGGAAAAGCAGGAATAGTTCGCGAGGGACCACATTCCAGAGGAAGGGACTCAACGCAGATCCTTGGGGTGTTCCCCGCTGTGAGAAGGTTGAGGCAATGGATGACCATGCGGAATACGTGACTTCCCTGTCCTCGAGAAAACTTTGCACGAGGCAAACCAGTGAGTCTGGGCAGATTAGGTGACCAAGGCTTTGGACAATGGCCGGTCTCCAAATGGTATTGAAAGCCTTGCTGATGTCCAGGCTTATTGCCAGAGTCTTCCTCCAGTGTGACTGCCTGCTGTTGATGAACTCTGTGATTTTGGCCAGTGCATCTTCTGCCGAACCCCCATGGACGAATCCAAATTGGTTGTCAGAAAACCAGCCGTGTCGATCTGCCAGCCATTGGAGTCTGGCCAGAATACATCTTTCAAACACCTTTGCCAAGTTGTTCAAGAGTGTAATGGGTCTATACCTATCTAGCTTGTTTGGGGCTGAGCTAGAAGGTTTAGGGATAAGAATGAGGCTTCCAGCTTTCCAGGGACGAGGGAAGTGGCCAATTTTGAGGCACTTGGAAAATAATGTGGCCAGTAATGAATGTAGTGGGGGTCCACCAAGGACTAGGCATAGAGAGCCAAGCCCATCCGGACCTGGGGTCTTTCTGCTGCCACAACGGTAGATGGCTCTGGAGATTTCCCAAGGCTGGAAGTCTGGTTCATCGGAGTAGGGTGGAGGATCATTTTTAGGTGGATGTGGTCGATTGTCTGGTGGAAGGAAATGCTCTAGGACTGTGCGGCTTGTCTCCTCTGGAGTGAAGGGGGAGCCATCATTATGCTGGAGGAGAGGAGGACCCCTGTTGGGTTTACGGCCCTGAGCTATGAAGCGGTGTATGGCGCTCCAAGCAGTAGCTGAAACTTCGTTGCAGAGGTTTAGCCAACATTTCTTCTTGGCTTTTCGTATCGCTGCTTTGAGTCGATTGTGGCATGCTCGATAGAGGCCACGGAAGAAACTCCGGATTGGACTATGTGTGCTCTGCGAGCAGCGACGGAGGGAAAGGACTAGTTTTCTCAGGCCACTAAGTTCAGAACTCCACCAGGGTTTTGAAGGTCTGGGACTGTTGGACCGTCTCCGCATGGAGACGTCACAGGCACCTTGGAGAATGGACGTGAGGAGCAACACTACATTGTCAAACTCTTCAGGAGTGGACGCGTCTTGGAGGAGGGAAGCGACGCGATGCAGCGAAGATTCCAGATAGGATGTGAGTGTGGCCCATTTGCACGAGGATTCAACCCATGTGTCGCTAGGTTCGTTTGTCACCATGTCAGCGAAAACAGAGAGAATGGGAATGTGGTCTGTGAATGCCAACTCACCCACCAGATGCTTGGTAGCATGGGCTGCTAGGGAACTTGACGCCAGTGTGACATCAATAGAGGAAGAGAGGTGACCAGTAGACCACGTAAACTGCACTGGTGGGCCTAAGACGTGGAGGTCGTTAAGGCGGGCAAAGTCCTCAAGATTTTCTCCACGTGAGTCAAGTCTAGCGTTGATACCCCAGCATGGGGAGTGAGCATTGGCATCCATGCCTATGATCATCGGAAATGGGAACCTGTTGTTGATGGATTCAAACGAGGGAGAAAGTCGTCAGCATCCCTTTGACCATGCCAGTATGCTGAGATGACTGAGATAGGACTGTGCCCCAGCCAGATAGCAATAGATGCGATAGCTGGGTCTGAAGAATCGATGGGCAGCACTTGGAGATTAGAGCGCGCTACTATACCTGAAGGTATATATGAACCAGGAGTGTTGAAGGTTTGAAAACCAGACGAGGGCCAGTTGAAGTGGGCAGGAAGTTCCTGTAGAAGCACCAGGTCGGCTCTAGTTGCCTCTGCCAAATTAGAAAGCTCTAAGATGGCAGAAGGAGATTTGTGGGCGTTGGCCTGCAAGATCCTTAAAGGTCTTAACATTGTTTTCTGGACTGCAATATTTTGGCCTTTACAAATGGGCACGTGGAGGATGTGGCCAAGTGGTTGATGGCAGCACCAGCTCTTTTACTGCAGTGGCAGCAGCGTACCTTGCTTTCTTCGGCTGTGCATTGCTTGCCTTCGTGCTCTGGAGAGCCGCATTTGTAGCAAGTAGGTGTGGCTGCAGTGCAGTTGGTAGCTCGATGCCCGAATCCGCAGCAGCGGAAACACTGCCGCAGGGTGTGGCTCCGCTCAAACCTTGTCATCAGACCGGCTATGGGAATGCGTCCATGTTGGCCCAGGGTTTCCGCCACAAGGTCGTCCACTTCCACGAAGACTGTTGCTGCGTCCTGGCTAATATTTCTTGAGCGGTGTACCACCTTAATGGAGCGTTGACCAGAGAGGGTTTTGATGGCGTGGTTATTAGAGAGATCCTCGCAAATATCCTCATCTGATACCTCATTGCCTACCCTGAAAAGGCAATACCTAGTCAGGATGGTAGGGCGTTCATGGCATGTTAGGTTTGAGGGGAGTGTTGAGAGTTTTGAGGCCAGGGATTTGGCAACCTCTTCAGTGCTTGTGTGCAGTACAACTTTGCCAACCGACTTTGTTGACGCCACAACTTCCTTGGAGGCCACGAACATTGGGTGTATCTTCTGGATTTCCCTGAGAATATCCCGTGGGTTGGCCTTGTTATCTGTGGATCTGACCACCACGTGAGATCCAAAGTTTGGGGCCAGGTTCGCAAAGGAGGACTTAACTGCCTTATTGGTGGTGGCTGGTTTTTTTGGCATAGAATCTGCAGCAGCCGCAGAGGCAAAAGATGGGGCTTGGGGTTTGTATACCTGAGGCGGGGGGCGTCCTAGACTCACTCCTTTAAAGGCGTCTTCCAGGAGCATATCTGTCTTTTGAGCAATCGAAAGAATTATGCCTCTGATAGCCAGCTGCTTCTTCGATGAAGTATCCAGGTTGGCGTCCAGCATAACGGCTTCCAGAGTTTGGCAGGAAAAATTGAATAGATTGGCACAGCTGTTGAACGTGAAATTGTGCTTGGACGATGGGAGGAAGTCGTCGTTGTCCTGCCGACTCCGTTTATTATTGGATGGCTGGCCAGATTGTGCCACCTCCATCTTGGAATCCAACTTGTGGATGTTAAAATTGTAATATCTTTAAATATTGTTAGAATTTAGAAGAGATATTCACCCAAAGTGGTTCAATAGGCTTGAGGTGCAGTATGATAATAAAAAATTAAATATTAATTAATTATATTTGAAAAAAACAATGGTTGCCTGTAAAGTCGGTTTTACGGGCGAAGATTTTACGTGACAACGGTAGAATATTTATTGATATGAATATAATTAAATTGCACAATAGGAACAAGGAATTGAATGAAAATAAGAATTGCACAAATTTTAACTATAGAAATATATTTTGTTTACTAAAACATTGTACATGTAAACTTAAACTTAACTAATTCCTATTTGAGTGATTTTGTTGAGGATAGGACGATGATAGGAGAAATATGAAATGAAAGGAAGTGTTTCTGCTGTAATGTGTCTTGCGAAAGTCAAGTCGATAGTTGTTCCTTTTAACGTAGTTGACTTAGAAACGTTTGATACGCAATCAAGATTATACGTATTTTTCATGAAATTAAGAAACGAGTTGTCAGGCTTTACGTTTTTGTTAAAATCACCACACAGAAGAATCGGTATACTAGAATCAATTTGCACGAACGGTGGCACGTACTGGCTGTTGTGAATGTACGGACCGAGTCCTTGCCATAGTAACATTCCAATATCCTGCATACTAGCTCCTGGATGAATATATACAGCACCGAGTATAAACTTGAAGCTAGTATTAGCGGCGAAGCAAGTAACTTCAGTCATGCACATGTCACCCTTGGTTTTAATGACACGAGTTACGTCTGTAATCGCAACTTGGAACACTTCCGCCGTAGATGTCGATGATAATTTACGATAGATCGCCACTCCACCAGCCGCGTTGGTATCTGAGTTAGGTCGATTATTTTCCCTGGATACGCACTCATAACCCTTGATTGGAGTTGGTTCACAAGTGTCGCGCATCCACGTTTCAGTCAATACTAAATAGTCTGATCGTGGTATCACTGTATCTGTTTCAATGTCCGCGGCATGGGCACTTAAACTTTGACAGTTGATGACACGTGTGAACTTGTATTATGACGCTTTCTTGTTTTTCCAACGCCAAGAACGTTCGAGAAAGACAAAGACAGAGACTAGCATGCGCCGATTCAATGCGCCTAATTCTCTAGCGCTGCGCGCGCAGCACTCTCGTTCGGTGACTCATCGTAACGTTACCGGGCGTTACACTTTTTCATAAGTGACTCCCAGCCGCAACCTAATTTAAGACGTTGTCACGTCAAAAATAGCAAATCGACGCCTGCCATAATATCTAGACATAAAATATGATTTCTAATTAAATACACAAACGTTTTCAACAAATTTTAAAATTAAATATTTTATTTGTCTTTATTTTATATAATTACTTCGAAATATTTCTTTATTAGGTGTTTTCAAAACACATGTTAAAACCTGAAAAAAATTATTTGTTAAATTTTTTCAGCATTATAAAAAATGAACAAATTAATGAAAATGTTTAATTTGTGCACAAATATTTGTCTAAATATTATTCACTCGTTTTAAAATTTATATGAAGTAACATCGACGCCTGCCATAATATCTAGCCATAAAATATGATTTCTAATTAAATACACAAACGTTTTCAACAAATTTTGAAAATTAAATGAGAGAGTTTTTCAAACTTCAATGTGATATTAAATTTTTATACAAATATTCAACAAGTTGAGGAGCACAATTGTATTTTAATCAAAGTAACTTAAACAAAAATAATAAATAGTTACAAATTTGGATGATAGATGGCGATAGATGTCCACGTACGGCAAGAAATTAGGTTGCATTTATTTTACTTTTGGTTTGCCATCAAGTATATTCAGGTAAGATGTTAGCGTTTATATATATGTATATTTCCCCGTCAAGTTTTACAATACTCAGCCTTTTTAAACATTTTGTTCTAATAATTTTAACTATAAAATTCACCAATATATTTTGGATCAAATTATCATTTTTATAAACAAACCCAATGGCAAGTTACTAAATCGTTTTAGTCATAGAAAGTTTGACAATAATTTTTTAACATTAGAAAATTAATAGGGGAAGTTATGGATGTAATATATTTGTGAAATTTAACCATTTATAAATATAATAAGGGCAATAAAGTATTTTGAACAATATAGAATATTGTAAACTAATTAAATGAGTCAACATTGAACCCTTTGTACACAAAATAAATATAGAAACATTTGTAATTAACAGAAATTAATTTTAACCTCTTGGAGAGTGAGACATACTTTGGGTTATTTTCTTACAATGTCCTTGTATTTTGCTATTTAACATAATGGATAAAAGTGCATTAGTAAATTTTTGAACAAAGGAAAAATTACAAATGCTATTTTAATATAGTGGAATAAATTAAACAGGTAAAGAGCAAATAGAGTTTGAAAATAATGAAAAAGGTAAAAATTTTATTTATAAATCTTCATCTTTTAAATAAATATTTAGTGGTTGTTTACTTTTAAGCTAGAACCCTATTTAGTGTGCATTCTAGCTGATCAATTTTCCTAGCCATGTATGTCTTGCCTTTTCTGTATTTTATTTCAAGTAACAAAATGTTACAAAACAACTCATGCTGGTGACTAGCAGGTGCTTAAGTTAGGCTTAAATTGTGTCCAGGAGGGACAAAAATGGCAGCAAGTTGGCGTGGAAATTTGAGTCTCGTTGTAACACTTTTAAGAATGGTGCACATACACTAATTACAGCCGCAGTGCACAGCGAGTCAAAACTGTTGTGTTTTAGCAATAAATTATTATTTAAACAAGAATAAACACAAGGTAATAAGACCAAATCCAAATAAAAAATAGTGTGTGATGTTCCGGTAACAACGCTGTTACTGAAATGTCACACACTTTTTTTTAAATTTGGTTTTATTACCTTGTGTTTATAATCTATAATCAAAATTGTGGCTTATCATTAAACAATAATAATTCCTGATTTTTTAATTTAAGGTAAAAATCTGTTGACTCATTGATGTTGTCGGATTTTTGTTTGGTTGATTTAACGTTTATTATTTGAAAGACTTGAATTGTGGACATGAAAATATATCGTTGAATAGTTGCAAGTGTTTAGTATCATGTGTTGAATTAACGAGGTTATACTGTATTCCTAACACAATATTCTCACCATTATTTATAGCTTGGTACATACTTTTTTTTTTTTAATTATCCCCAATACACGTGGTACAGGCCATGATAATCATGGTGGGTAGTTAGTGACTGCCTTTTACTGTAAGCGCAACACATGTCTACACATGTGAAAAGCAGTTCGACTTTGTACTTACAAATGTGCCAGAGCCCCGTTTGGTTACTTGCACTCGCTGGTAGGGTTGGACTTTTGCAAGAATCGGGGGCCATTGGAGCATTTTTCGTTTTTATCAGAAAAAAGTGTCCAATGCGGGAATCGAACCAGGGTCGTAGTGGTCGAAAACCAAATGGTTTAACCAGCCTTCCACCGACCCCACTGATTTATTTGTATGGAAGGCCAGCTGTTCATTACACCACAAATGATTGCATCTATTATCTACACTTGATAAATACAAATTCAATTCCATAGTGTATTCCAGACCAAAGCTGACATTTAGAAATCGTATATTTTGTACACTTGCATTGTTACTTGTGAATACAAAATTTTAGGATTATACATATGTCCAACGTAGCCTAGTGGACATGGCATCTGCCCAGTAAGCAGAATACTGTGGGTTCGTTTCCCATCCCTGGACACTTTATTTTTCTATTTATCATTACTCTTCACAATTCATCCTATCATGCTTCATCCCTAAGGTTAGAAACAATAGTTATTCATCCTTAAAATAAATTTTGATTTTTTCGTTCAAAAGAAAAATTTACGGTATAATTGTCAAATTTCATTCTACATAATAAGCCGCATTATATATTAAATTATACATTGTGTCTGAAGGTATATTGGAAATTTATCACAAAATTTGTGGAGACATATAGAAATTGGTCCAATCACGACAAACCTGACCATATTTTAATGGAACTCCAGCTGCTCATTTTGCCAAAGAAATGGCTGACCTATTTATGTAAATTTGAAAGGAAATTCTCTTCTTCGTCTATTCAGAACCAAAGTAGCTGTTAGAAAGAGAGTTGGTAATTAGTAATAATTGTAATTAGGCTTATAAAAGCTGTCCTCTAAAGAGAGATTTCCTCTAGTGAGAGTGACCTTTCATTCAGATTCCACTTTAGTGATGCCACTACATTTGGCTTTCTGGTTTTTGCTCCCACAACGAATAATAAAATACTTCATCTCTTTGCTACCAAATTTCCTGATTACACATGTTCAACTTGTAACTTAGAAATGTTCTCCAACTATGTGGATCATGTTCCAGAACATGGAGAACACCTGCCCATTCCACGGATGTTCCCAGACCTTCAGCAATACACTGGAGGCCATGTTGCACAGTACCTTGTGCCAATTTTGCCTGGTGGACTGCCCACAGTCCTGCGGAACAAAAATACTGAGAAAAGATCTAGCATCTCACCTGACCTTATCTTGCCAACGTCTATTTGGAAGTTGTCAGTTTTGTGGGGCAGTCCTAACTCGGGATTCTCTCCAGCAACATGTGGCTCTGTGTGGCCAAATTGGTGTCAGCCCTGGGCAGAGTGTCCACTCTGACAGTAAGAATCCTCAGTCATGTGGGCTGCTGGACCAGGGATGTAGAAATCACAACCACACACTCCGTAAAAAACACAAACCAAACACAACCTCACTTGGTGAAGATAATCTACAAGTATTGGAGAGAGATTTGAAAAACACAAAGGAAGAACTGGCTACTCTGAAGAAAGATATACAAGATATTAAAGAAGAACTAGCAAGTGTAAAAACAGAACTACAAGGTACTAAGGAAGAACCGGCCACTGTGCTCCAAACTACTGCCACCACCTGCTGTGATGTCAGATGTCAAGATTTGGAGAATCCTGTGAAAATGGCAGAGGTGGGGCTTGACCTTACACTTGATGTCCTGAACTGGGTTCCTATTGGTGTGAGATTACATGACTTGGGTAATAACATCATGAAATATCTGTATGGAGATGGAGATCACAGAGATAAATTGACAGACCTCTTGTTAAATGATAAGTGTAATTGGGCTGAATTATGCCAAGATAGATCAGAGGAGAAAGTTAAGAATATAGATGGCACTAAGTACAATGTTAGGATCAAGTGGAAATTTGGAGGAGAGAAGATTGAAGTTGAGGTGTCATTCCATCAGAGAGCTGGAGGTGTCAACACCCTGGCCCGATATAAATATTTTATTTTGGTAGTGGGTGATGTTAACACTGGTGCAGTAGTGATCAACTCTGTGTTGGTTGGGCAAACCTGCCGCTACCAGATAGACACAGAGACTTTTAAAAAATATTTTATTGAATCCAATAATATTGAGGCATATATAGCTTTGTATAAACCACAGTGATATATTTTCTATCAGAAAGAAATATCATAATTACTATCAGTTTAAAAAACCCCACAGATATAATTAGGATCACTATGTCAAATCTACAAATATTCTCCATTGTCATTTTATAATCTCCTCTCCTTATATTTTATCATTTTATATCCACTGTATATATAACTACTGTTCCTGACCCTATTCTTCCAGGATACATTTCAACAAACACATTTTTTATATTTATACAGTTGAACTTCGATTATTCAAAACCCAAGGGACAAAAATAATTTTGAATTAACCAAAAATTAAAAACAAATATTCTATTTATAGGAAATTCTAGGGACCAAGATAAATATTCTAATTAAAGAAGTTATCCAAGTTCTACTGTAGTTCAAATGGCTGAATTTATTCCTTATAATAATAAATCATATTGTCTGACATAGAAACATTGGGAAAGTTCAGGATGATAAAGCAATTCATCCCCACAATTAAACCCTCTTTACATCAAAGAACAGAGAGAGGCCTTGTAGCAAAATATTATATTTAGAAATATATTTTTATGATAAATATTCTGTTACCCTATTTGATTATATTTTTATATATAACCCACTTTTATATAAAACTACCATCATAGCTGAGAAATAGTACAAATGTGACATTGTACTGGGATATGGTTCATAAATTAAGTAAAAGGCATCTCCTTATCATGCAACTGAAAGTTGCTGATGACTTGCGCCATCTATCAGAATAAATGTTAACTATTCGTTGATTATTAATTATTTCAGAATTGGTCAAATACCCATTCTTGATGTGTTACCATGTTTAGCTTTTCTTGTTTAATCAAGTATGGGTATTTGGCCAATTCTGGAATAATTAAAAATCAACAAATAGTTGATATTTATTCCGATAGATGGCGCAAGCCATCAGCAACTTTCAGTAACAACGATAAGGAGATGCCTTTAACTTAATTTATCATCATAGCATCATGAAATATCAATTGTAATTTCCTGATGGTATTGTTCTGGACCATGTTTGATCAGTATTGAATGGATTTTATGTCTAATCACTTGTATTATTGTTTGAATAAAATATGGTTGTGCCACATGGAACATCTCTCTTTAAATTTAACATTTTTTTAAAAGGGAGAGGTGTCTTTTATTCCACATGTATATCATCCTTTCTGTAATTTAACACTTGTACATGTGTACTAAATATGTTGCTGAAATTTGGTGGAATATCTCAATAAAAATAATATTAAAACAGGGTAATTGTGATAATTCTACCATGATTTCATCCACAACCTCCAGGCTATCAAATAACCAATTCCACACTATAATTCAGAGCTAATTATTAAAATATATTTTTTACAATTCTTGTTTAAATACAAATACAATAATTCACACATGGGCACAATGGCCAAAGTTAGTGTAGGGGCACCATGTTTAAAAGTGATACTTTGTGTCACAAATATTTGTGCTGAAATTCCAAGAGTTTTGATAAAGCACAATTTGGATTATAGATTATAATAAAAGAAAACAAGACCTAATCCAAATAATTTATTAGTGTGTAATTAACACACTAATAAATTATTTGGATTAGGACTTGTTTTCTTTTATCCAAGAGTTTTGTTTGTTCTTGGGCCACTTAGGTCCAACTTAAAGTAGCCGCTACTCACTGGTGTAAACAATGAGGTATCTTAGTAACATTTTACTACAATACAACCTCCCTGTAAAGTACACCTAATTGGAAAGCCAAAGTGTAAATGTTCTCTTACCGGAAAGTTGCTAAATTGTAAAAATGGTAATTGTGCAAATGAAAACTGTCCTTTGTAGAGGGTTGTCTGCTAGCGAGGTGTCCACTAAAGGGAGGTTCTACTGTATTTGAAATAACATACAGAAGGAGAGGAAAGACCTGCAAGCCTTTTAGAATTGATCAGCTAGAATGCACACTATATAGGGTTCTAGCCTGAAATACAATATCCATAAAAGATTTATTTAAAATATAATGATTTAAAAAATATATATTTATGTTTATATTTCTTGATTTATCAAGAAATTGGGTTGGCCAAATATCAGGGAATAAGCTAAATCAATGATTAGTTGATTTCTGTTCCACCAGATGGCCCTCTGCCTTCTGTAAAGCACATGTGCTCCTGGTCAGGATATGCTTTCTTTATTTTTAATATTTATGTTTATAACAACTTTTTGTTTAGGAATTTCTAGATATATTTTCTTTCTTCCAATCATATTTTTTACTTAGATTAAAATATTTTCCATAATTTTTTTTCTTTGTTAAAAAATGTAATGGTGCAATTTCATTCATCACTAAAAGTTAATAATGAAATATTCAGAAAAAAGTCTCAATTGAGAGAGAAATGCACACAATTCAATATATAATTTAAAATATAATAAAACAGTATTTCTAAAAATAAAATATCATATATACAATGTATGTCACATAGAAAATTAGGAAAGATATACATCAAAATGACAGCAATTTTGATGTAAAATAAAATATATTGCCACGTGGAAAATTGGGAAGGACAAACTTCAGGTGGTAACAGCAATTTTATTTAAGACAAGAACAAACTCTATGATTGATAAACAAAAGATAAGCAACGAGGGAAAGTTTACAGAGTAGCAAAATATAAACATGAAAAGTGATACTGTGTGAATGAAATAATAAATATTTTGCCACAATATAATAAGCTCATGTCCATAGGTTCCCTATACACCCCAAATCTGTGCCTTCCTTAGTAAAACCACGGTATATAAAAAACCAGTCCAATACAATAGTAGAGTGGTCTGGACATTAATTTGGTGAAACTCTGAGAGAACTGATGAGCCAAGCCCTCTCCATCCAATAATTTTTATCATTCTGTAGAGTTAGGTCTGTAGAGATAATATTTGATGATGAAAATATTAAATTAAAAATGTATTTCCAAAATAGCCATGTTACAAATTTTATAGATGGAAATAAATTTCATAAACAAAATTATAAAATACCAGATATGAAAAGAAGGAAGTTTATTGAGTAGCAAAATATAATGATTGATATTGTTAATTTGTACATAAACTGATAAACATTTTTTAACAAATGAAAACATTAAGATGTGAATTCCACCCTTCAGCGTAGCATATAAAAGCAGAATGATCCAATACAGTATTAGAGCTCAAAAGAATCGGTCTGGTAGATTAAATTGGCGAAACCGCTGAGAGGGTTCACCACTGATGAGCCAACCCATCCCAATATTTTTCATCGCAGTAAGGACAGGAGGAGTTTGATTTATTTGTGAAAATAAACATTCGCGTCTTTCATGTTTTCATTTGTTATATACAGTAAAACCCCTCTATAGTGAACCCCAATGGGACAGATGGTTCACTATAGCCATGGTTCACTATAGCCACAGTTTGGCCATTTTTTTTACCTTTCAAACCTTTTAGATGTATAATTTAAAACAGCCATATGCACTGGAAAAGGCAGTCACTTAATAATGGTCACTTTGTTTTAATTCCCTAAATTGACCTATTTCTTTACAGTAATGCTGAATATCAAAAGAAGTCATTTGTTATAGATTCTTCATATCATTAGCATACATGTTTATATATACCTCTATGTATAATTTAAAAATTAAGCCAAAGGTATAAGAGTATTTTAGAACATCTTTCTCAAATAATATAATGCTAAATTTATTTGAAAAAATGCCTCTAATACCTTGTTGTTTGAAAGTGAAAAGTAAAATTTGAAAATCAGAATTGTCTTAAAATATCGTTATTTCCATCAAAGGAATAAAGCTCCGTGTATTCTGAATCAATTGAAGATGAATCGAAAGTATCTAATTCAGAAAAATCGGGCGCGAAACATGTTGATTCGATAGCGCGATCGGTAAAATTGAGAATAAAAAACTCCAATTTGCAAACACAAAATCGGTAGTAAAACGGCCGGACAAGGGGAATATCCGCGTACCTTGAATGAGTCATATACCGAACAAGGATTCCGTTCTAAAAAAAAAAAAACTAGTGGTAGTTTTTGAGAATTTATAAGTCTGTTAGTGGCCCATGTGACACAGGGCACTGTTTTTTATTATTCCAATTCCAGTTTCTACATTTTCTTCTGAAGTATAGATTAAATTTTGTTTTTAACCTGTTATTCAAAGCATTTCTGGCGTTAAAATTATATAGAATTATTTTTTAGCCTATGTTAAACTTGACATAGAACGCTTCTAAAAGTGCATGCTGCCACTTTTTTTTTTAGAATGCCATTCTTTGTTTCTTTTTTTTGGAAGCCATTTGTATTTTTTCTATTTAAAAATTGTTGAAGGCAGAGATATTCTATTAAATAAAAGTATAAAGTGTAAAAATTTATACAACATACAGCAAAAATAGAATTGAAATGAAAACAAACAATGCCGCAATTTTTTTGTTTTTTTTTTCTTTTGAAATCGCGATCCGTGAGCTGAAACATGCTCAAAATTTTGTTGTTGTTTTTTTTTTTTTTATTTTACAATTTTATGTTCGTTATAAGCCTGGTATTTAAAATATATTTTATCATTTTGGGACCCAAAATAGGTTCGTTATAGGGGTAGTTCGTTATTTTAAAAATCGCAAAGTTCATTATAACGATGGTATTTCAATGGAATGGAATTGGGAATCGACGTGGGTTCGTTATAAGGGAAGGTTCACTATAACCAGGGTTCGTATTAGCGGGGTTTTACTGTATATAATTATTGCTTTGTAATAAACATTTTGCTACATAGTTCCTTCCTTGGGATCTGTGGCCCACAGTTTGTAAATCTTGTTGCTACTGACATGGAGCCAACTACCCAGCATCTCCACCAAAATATCACGTAGAAATTAAGAAAGACAAATATTAGAATGACATGGAAATTTATTTGATGTATAAAACAATTTTTTTTTGTATAAATACCAGAGAGGTAAAGAGGGAAGTTTATAGAATAGCAAAATATAATGAACAAAATTGTAAATCTGTTCATAAAATAATAAAATTTGATACAATAAAATTGGCAATTTAGTAATTGAAAATATTGCTTGAATTGAGGTGTCTTCTAGCAGGAGTATCCTTTCTTTATTGGAGGTTCTACTGCATTAGCATGCCATCTTTTGAATAATTTCTATAAATTTGATGTTTATATTTCCAATGATTTATGTCATATCAAAACTACTTCATCACAGACCTTACTGTCATGAAAAAAACCATTACAAATATATGTGGGCTTGGCTCATCAGTAATGAATGATCCGGCATTTCATCGAAGGGTTTACCATTGATGAGCCAAGCCCTCTCATCTAATAGCTTCTATCATGGCAGTAAGGTCTGTGGTGAGGTAGTTTGGATATGACATATATCACAGGAAATATGAGCACCAAAATAAATAAATGTTACATATTGCCACGTGGAAAATTTGGGAAGACCAATTTCAGGATGAAACAACAATTTATTTTAGGCAAGAACAAACTATGAGTGATAAATAAAAGATAAGCAAAAGAGGGAAGTGTACAGATTTTTGCAAAATATAAACATAAAAAATAATACTCTGCTAATAAAATAATAAATGTTACAATATTTATTTCCTATGATAGATATCATATCCCCCTACCTCAGCAGAGATCTTACTGTGATGATATTGTCAACAGCTACTGGGATTAGCGCTAACAATCACTCGAGGTGCCGTTTTCTCTCTAACTTTATTGATTTACTCAAGGCCTAACAAGTATCCTTTTATAATCACAATTTAGGCGATATATTGCTGTATTATGTTTAATTGACATTATACAGCAATATTTTATCTTAGAATTTGTGAAGTTATTTAATCATTGGTTATATTTTCACTGATATATATTTTGACAGAATACATTGTCATTATTTATATTCTGCAAGTCTGTGTCACGACTTCACATCTCTTGGAAGGTTGGCGAGTGGAAAGAACAAGGGTTGATTAGAATAACGGAAGCAAAGACTTCTGGATCAGATTGCATTGTTCAAGAAAATAAATAAAATAACTGTTTTTTAAGGTAATTTTTTAATCTTTATCTTCCTTGTACTTGAAAATGGACACTCACTCGGGAAAGATAGTTGTGAAGACATGAGTGAGGAGGATCTTATTGAGCAGCAACCTGGTGTAGCGTAGTAATAGATGACAGATCACAATGATCAGGTGAAAGTTTATTTATTTATTACGGCAATACAAGGGGCTAGTCCAGGGGTCGGCAAACTGCGGCTCTTTGGAAGTGAATCTGCGGCTCTTTATTTAGTTCCATACACAAATATTATTTATGCAAGTACTATTCATCGTCGGAAAGAAAAAAAATGTTGGCCCTTTGAAAACTTTGATATTTTTTAAAATTTTATTTTTTGGCTCTTCCGACTCAAAAGTTTGCCGACCCTTGGGCCATGCCATTACAATTAAAACTAAAATAATTATTTTATTTATTTAATTGTTATAGTTTACAGGTGTTACATTGGAGCACAGCTGTCCTGGCTATTTACACATGGGGAGTTGGTGGAGTAGAACCCCTAGTCCTTGCAGGAAGGCAGCTGTTGGGTGATGAGTTCCTAACTAAGTGTCAGGTCGTCCGTTGGAACCTGGGATTGTTACAAAACTAATTATTTTCAGCTAGCAAATATTTAACAACAAAACGATGTATGATTTCATAAAATAAATTTATATTCTGTTGTGTATTTTTCATAGATTTATTAATTAAATAATTAAATACATTAAAAAATTGTTTCTTTACTGCAATATTTACATGATGTACAGACAGGAAGAAGCAAAAAAAAAAGACTAAAAGTAAAAACAAAATTAAAATATCCCACTTCGCTTCTCTACCCTCAATCCCTCTATTCTCTCTCTTTCGTGAATTTGTTCTTCTGGGTTCTCCGATATGGCTTCATCCGCTGGACATGGACGATATCTTTGGTTTTCTGTTATTGTGGTCATTTCTCCAAATTCTCCACCTCATAGGTTACCTTGGAGAGTTGTCTGTTCACCCTATAAGGGCCAAAGTTTCTCTTTAGGAGCTTGTATGGTCCGGCAGTAGTCGTTGATTTCCATTAATGTTTGTGATATAAAGGTTCAACCTAGATCTAAATTGACTCTCAAGGAACTCCATGCTTAAGTAATATGTCTTCTACAATGGCAACTTCCTCTGCACTTCCATCAGATGTTGCTCTGGTCATTGCGTACCTTGATAGATAAGCTGTCGCGACCACGATCCACTTGTTGCCAATGTTAGAGAAAGGAAATATTCCCAACAGATCTATTCCTACCATCTGAAAAGGCCGAGCTACAGGTAGGATTCGTACGAGTTATCAAGGTGGATGCCCCATGGATCCGTTTTGTAACATTCGATGCAATGAAGAGACGTACTGTTTCACATATATGTACAGGCCGGGCCAACAGTATTTTTTCTTAACTCGATGGTAGATTTTAGCAAGCCCCAAATGTCCTGCCGTCTGTGAATCATGAGCTTCCCTCAAGATGCCAATTCTCATCTGCTTAGGAACCACTAGAAACCACATTTCGCCCATGGGATCGTATTTCTTGCGGTAAAGAATACCTTCAATTACTCTAAATACTCCATGACCTTTAGATTGGCTTTGTTCGGACATTTTTGTTATTTGGTCGTCCTTTTCTTGTTTTTCCTCACGTCGGTTATTGAAATCAACTCTGGCATTTTGTTTTCGCTTGTTTCTAGAAGAGGGTTTCGTGATAAGCAGTCTGCATATTGGTGTTTTTGACGTTCTTATAAACATTAGAAATACATTTAAACAATTACTGTATATACACACTTTATTTATCATCTCTTCCCACAACAACACAAATATAAAGGGAGAGGAGCCTCCTTCTGGTACAAGAATCTTCCCACAATGTTGTTCTACCTAAAATGTAAAGTTGGCCAAAAGATAGGTCATTAAATACAAGGTGTCAGAAGGCCATCTGTAACCAAAGGAACAATTTGGTGGAGTTTCTTATCATTTTCCTACTCTTCCCACCACAATGGGTAGTAAATTGTTGGAAATGCCTGGCTCATCAGTCCAATACTATTGTATTGGGGTGTTTCTACTACAATTAGAAATCATTGAGAGACAATCTCACTGTCTCTAAACCTTAGTTCCATAATTACCTTTATTTCCTGGGGGTCGGTGGAAGGGTGGTCTAAACCGTTACTTTTCTTCCGCTACAACCCAGGATCCAATCCCACATTAGGCACTCTTTTTCTAATTGAAAATAATGCTCCAATATATGGCCCCGAGTAAAGCAAAAGTCAAACCCCACTAAGAGTGCAAGTAACCAAATGGGGCACTGGCATATTTGTAAGTGTAAAGTCGAACTGCTTTTCACATGTCTAGACATGTGGTGCACTAACAGTAAAAGCAGTAACCAACATCTACCCACTATGAATTTCATGGCCTGTACCACGTGTACTAGGGATTAAAAAAACCTTATTATCTTGAACCCAACAACCATGTAACAATAGTCGGGCAGTCTGGTAGAACCAAATCTTGCTAAATGCTGGGTGGGCTTACCATATAATTCTTTCCTATGATTTATTTTTGTGGTAATAAACCTCCAGAATTGTTTAGATTTTTACAAACCCCAAATATAATTTAAATTAGCTCTATGTGAAATGCTCTGAGAAAATAAAAATTACATTATTAAAATATAATAGGCAACAATTATTTTCAAAATATTTATTAAATAAAACTTTAGAAACTGGCATTTAGTTCCAAATTATATCTGCTAGACCTCGGGGTAAAAATTAAAAACTATAAATAGTTTTAAAATTTATTGATAGATGGCAGCACTAATATTAGTTTCTCTTCCTGTTTAGATAACTTTATGTTTTGCTATTGTGAAATTTGATGTAAACAGTAAGTTTTTTTTATTTTCTCTATTTTATTTTATAAAATAAATTCGAGATATTTCTTTATTAGGTGTTTTCAAAACACATGTTGAAACCTGAAAAAAATATTTGTTAGTTTTTTTTTAGAATTATAAAATATATAAATAAATGAAAATGTTCAATTTGTGCCCAAATATTTGCCTAAATATTATTCACTCGTTTTAAATTTTATATGAAATAAAATGGTCGCCTGCCATAATATCTAGCCATAAAATATGATTTCCAATAAAATACACAAAAGTTTTCAACAAATTTTGAAATTAAATAAGAAAGTTTATTAAATCTTAATGTGATATTAAATTTTAATAAAAATATTCAACAAGTTGAGGAGCACAACCGACTTTTCATCAAAGTAAAATAAACACAAAATAATAAATAGTTACAAAATTGGATGATAGATGGCGAGAGGTGTCCACGTGCAGCAGGAAACTACGTTGTAATTATTTTACTTTTGGTTTGCCATCAAGTATATCTAGGTAAGATGTTGGCGTTTATATATATGTATATTTCCCCGTCAAGTTTTACAATACTCAGCCTTTTTAAATATTTTGTTCTAATAATTTTAACTATAAAATTTACGAATATATTTTAAATTAAATTATCATTTTTATAAACAAACCCAATGGCAAGTTACTAAACCGTTTTAATCATAGAAAGTTTGACAATAAATTTTTAACATTAGAAAATTAATAGGGGAAGTTATGGATGTAATATATTTGTGAAATTTAACCATTTATAAATATAATAAGGGCAATAAAGTATTTTAGGCAATATAGAATATTGTAAACTAATTAAATGAGTTAACATTTAACCCTTTGTACACAAAATAAATGTAGAAACATTTGTAATTAACAGAAATTAATTTTAACCTCTTGGAGAGTGAGACATACTTTGGGTTATTTTCTTACAATGTCCTTTTATTTTGCTATTTAACATAATGGATAAAAGTGCATTAGTAAATTTTTGAACAAAAGTAAAATTACAGATGCCATTTTATTATAGAGGAATAAATTAAACAAGTAAAGAGCAAATAGTGTTTGAAAATAAAGAAAAAGCTAAAAATTTTAATTATAAATCATAATCTTTTAAATGAATATGTAGTGGTTGTTTCCTTTTTAGCTGGAACCCTATTTAGTGTGTATTCTAGCCGATCAATTTTCCTGGCCTTGTATGTCTTGCCTTTTCTGTATTTTATTTCAAATAACAAAATGTTACAAAACAGCTCATGCTGGTGACTAGCAGGTGCTTAAGTTAGGGTTAAATTGTGTCCAGGAGGGACAAAAATTGCAGCAAGTTGGCGTGGAAATTTGAGTCTCATTGTAACACTTTTAAGAATGGTGCACATACACTAATTACAGCCGCAGTGCACTGTGAGTCAAAACTTGTGTTTTAGCAATAAATTATTATTTGGACAAGAATAAACACAAGGTAATAAGACAAATCCAAATAAAAAATAGTGTGCGAGGTTTCGGTAACAATGCTGTTACTGAAATGTCACACACTTTTTAAAATTTGTTTTGGTTTTATTACCTTGTGTGTATAATCTATAATCAAAATTGTGGCTTATCATTAAACAATAATAATTCCTGATTTTGAAATTTAAGGTAAAAATCTGTTGAATCATTGATGTCGGATTTTTGTTTGGTTGATTTAACGTTTATTATTTGAAAGACTTGAATTGTGGACATGAAAATATTGTCAAATAGTTGCAAGTGTTGAGTATCATGTGTTGAATTAACGAGGTTATTCTGTATTTCTAACTCAATATTCTGACCATTATTTATAGCTTGGTTCATACTACTTTTTTTTTTAATTATCCCTAGTACACGTGGTACAGGCCATGATAATCATGGTGGGTAGTTAGCGACTGCTTTTTACTGTAAGCGCAACACATGTCTACACATGTGAAAAGCAGTTCGACTTTGCACTTACAAATGTGCCAGAGCCCCGTTTGGTTATTTGCACTCGCTGGTGGGGTTGGACTTTTGCAAGAATCGGGGGCCATTGGAGCATTTTTTGTTTTTTATCAGAAAAAGTGTCCATTGCGGAAATCGAACCAGAGTCGTAGTGGTCGAAAACCAAACGGTTTAACCAGCCTTCCACCGACCCCACTGATTTATTTGTATGGAAGGCCAGCTGTTCATTACTCCACAAATGATTGCATCTATTATCTACACTTGATAAATACAAATTCAATTCCATTGTGTATTCCAGACCATAGCTGACATCTAGAAGTCGTATATTTTGTACACATGGGTTGTTAACTTGTGAATACAAAATTCTAGACTTCTACATGGTGTCTGAAAGTATATTGAAAATTTATCACACAATTTGTGAAAACATATAGAAATAGGTCCAATCACGACAACCCTGACCATATTTTAATGGAACTCCAGCTGCTCAATTTGCCAAAGAAATGGCTGAGCCTATTTTTGTAAATTTGAAAGGAAATTCTCTTCTTCATCTATTCAGAACCAAAGTAGCTGTTGGAAAGAGATTTGGTAATCTCTATATATATAAAAGTCAATGTCTGTCTGTCTGTTTCGCGATAAACTCAAAAACTACTGAACCAATTGGTACCAAATTTTGCATGTCGCTTTTTATAAACCCGAGGAAAATTTTCGGCTACATTTTGATTAGTATTTTTGGCTATTTCTTTTTTTCATTTGAAGAACTTTTTTTTACGCGGAGTAATCGGGAATGGAATGAATACCCAAATATGGCCATTTTTTATAAGCATCGGTGGTTCAGTGGTAGAATGCTCGCCTGCCACGAGGGCGGCCCGGGTTCGATTCCCGGCTGATGCATTTTTTTTTTACAATTTTTAAAACTCATTTATATTATATATAATATAAATATATATTATTATATCAACTATATTAATTAAATCAAATACCTTAACACTAATATAATACAATTTTTGCCATCACACAAACTTTTTCCTGTAGTTTATGTGTTACTTCTGTATTGCTATTCTATGGCACTTCTAATATTTATTATTGATGTACTTTCAGTATGAAGGAAATTGCAATCGGGGGAATTCTCGGGTGAAGCCGGGTCATTCGCCTAGTTAGTAATAATTGTAATTTCGCTGATAAAAGCTGTCCTTTATAGAGAGGTGACCTCTAGTGAGAGTGACCTTTCATTCAGATTCCACTTTAGTGATGTCACTACATTTGGCCTTCTGGTTTTTGCCCTCACAAAGAATAATAAAATACTTTATCTCTTTGCTACCAAATTTCCTGATTACCCATGTTCAACTTGTAACTTGGAAATGTTCTCCAACTGTGTGGATCATGTTCCAGAACATGGAGAACACCTGCCCATTCCAGGGATGTTCCCAGACTTTCAGCAATACACTGGAGGCCATGTTGCACAGTACCTTGTGCCAATATTGCCTGGTGGACTGCCCACAGTCCTGCGGAACAAAAATACTGAGAAAAGATCTATCAACTCACCTGTCTTCGGCTTGCCAGCGTCTATTTGGAAGTTGTCAGTTTTGTGGGACAGTCCTAACTTGGGATTCTCTCCAGCAACATGAGGCTCTGTGTGGCCAAATTGGTGTCAGCCCTGGGCAGAGTGTCCACTCTGACAGTAAGAATCCTCAGTCATGTGGGCTGCTGGACCAGGGATATAGAAATCACAACCACACACTCCAAACACAACACAAACCAAACACAACCTCACTTGGTGAAGATCATCTACAAGTATTGGAGAGAGATTTGAAAAACACAAAGGAAGAACTGGCTACTCTGAAGACAGGATTTCAAGACATTAAAGTAGAACTGAATGCTCTGAATTCAGAACTGAATGTTAATAAAAAAGAACTAGAAACCACACAGACGAAACAACAATTTGATAAAAAAGAACTGGAAGCTATAAAAATAGAACTAATGCATAAAAAGGAAGAACTAGAAGTTGTTAAAAAAGGTGTAGATGTTAAAGACAAAAAAATTGATTCTTTGAAGAAGGATCTACAAGATATTAAAGAAGAACTAGCAAGTGTAAAAAACAGAAATACAAGGTACTAAGGAAGAACCGGCCACTGTGCTCCAAACTACTGCCACCACCTGCTGTGATGTCAAATGCCAAGATTTGGAGAATCCTGTGAAAATGGCAGAGGTGGGGCTTGACCTTACACTTGGTGTCCTGAACTGGGTTCGTATTGGTGAGAGATTATATGACTTGGATAATAACATCATGAAATATCTGTATGGAGATGGAGATCACAGAGATAAATGGACATACTTCTGGTTATTTGATTGGTGTAATTGGGCTAAATTATCCCAAGTTAGATCAGAGGAGAGAATTACGAATATAGATGACACTGAGTACAATGTTAGGACCAGGTGGAAATTTGGAGGAGAGAAGATTGAAGTTGAGGTGTCATTCGATCAGAGAGTTAGAGGTGTCAATACCCTGGCCCAATACAAATATTGTATTTTGGAAGTGTTCTCTAGTAACCCTGGTGATGTAGTGAACAACTCTGTGTTGGATGATGAAACCTGCCACTACCAGATAGACACAAAGACTCTTATAAATATTTTATTGAATCCACTAATTTACAGTTATATATAAATTTGTATAAGCCACAGTGATATATTTTCTATCAGAAAGAAATATCATAATTACTATCAGTTTAAAAAACCCACAGATATAATTAGGATCACTATGTCAAATCTACAAATATTCTCCATTGTCATTTTATAATCTCCTCTCCTTATATTTTATCATTTTATATCCACTGTATATATAACTACTGTTCCTGACCCTATTCTTCCAGGATACATTTCAACAAACACATTTTTTATATTTATACAGTTGAACTTCAATAATTCAAAACCCAA
Source organism: Cordylochernes scorpioides (assembly GCA_030710605.1). Classification (NCBI taxonomy): domain Eukaryota; kingdom Metazoa; phylum Arthropoda; class Arachnida; order Pseudoscorpiones; family Chernetidae; genus Cordylochernes; species Cordylochernes scorpioides. The sequence continues at coordinate 68,381,512 of CP092872.1, forward strand.
GGGACCAAAAATAAATTCGAAATATCACAAACAAAAAAAAATAAAAACAAATATTCAATTTATAGGAAATTCTGTTTATAGGAAATTCTAGGGACCAAGATAAATATTCTAATTAAAGAAGTTTTCCAAATTCTACTGTAGTTCAAATAGCTGAATTTATTCCTTATAATAATAAATCATATTGTCTGACATAGAAACATTGGGAAAGTTCAGGATGATAAAGCAATTCATCCCCACAATTAAACTCTCTTTACATCAAAGAACAGAGAGGTAAAGATATATGTTTACCTTGTAGCAAAATATTGTTTTTAGATATATATTTTTTTTATGATAAATTTTCTGGTAACCTATTTAATTATATTTTTATAAATAACCCACTTTTATATAAAACTACCATCATAGGTGAAAAATAGTACAAATGTGACATTGTACTGGGATATGGTTCATAAATTAAGTAAAAGGCATCTACTTATCATGCAACTGAAAGTTGCTGATGGCTTGCACCATCTATCAGAATAAATTTCAACTATTCATTGATTATTAATTATTCTGTAATAATTAATAATAAAAAAATAATTGACACCCCATCAGCAACTTTCAGTAGCACGATAAGGAGATGCCTTTAACTTAATTTATCATCATAGCATCATGAAATATCAATTGTAATTTCCTAATGGTATTGTTCTGGACCATGTTTGATCAGTATTGAATGGGGTTTATTTCTAATCACTTGTATGATTGTTTGAATAAAATATGGTTGTGCCACATGGAAATATCTCTCTTTAAATTTAACCTTTTTTTAAAGGGAGAGGTGTCTTTTATTCCACATGTATATCATCCTTTCTGTAATTTAACACTTGTACATGTGTACTACACATGTTGCTGAAATTTGGTAGAATATCTCATTAAAAATAATATTAAAACTATAACAGAGTAATTGTGATAATTCTACCATGATTTCATCCACAAACCTCCAGGCTATCAAATAACCAATTCCACACTATAATTCAGAGCTAATTATTAAAATAATCTTTTTACAATATATATATATATATTCTTGTTTAAATACAAATACAATAATTCACACATGGGCACAATGGCCATAGTTAGTGTAGGGGCACCATGTTTAAAAGTGATACTTTGTGTCACAAATATTTGTGCTGAAATTCCAAGAGTTTTGATAAAGCACAAATTGGAATATAGATTATAATAAATGAAAACAAGACCTAATCCAAATAATTTATTAGTGTGTGACGTTTCGGCAACAACATTGTCACCATCATCAGACAAAAGAATAAATGAGAAAAAATGTTACAGAAAGTTCTTATATAGTACTGGACTATATAAGAACTTGCTGTAACATTTTTTTCATTTATTCTTTTGTCTGATGATGGTGACAATGTTTTTGCCGAAACGTCACACACTAATAAATTATTTGGATTAGGTCTTGTTTTCATTTATTATAATCTATAATCCAAATTGTGCTTTATCAATTCCAAGAGTTTTGTTTGTTCTTGTACCACTTAGGTTCAACTTAAAGTGGCCGCTACTCACTGGTGTAAACAATGAGGTGTCTTAGTAACATTTTACTACAGAGTACAAACTCCCTGTAAATGACTCCTAATTGGAAAGCCAAAGTGTCATTTAGGGAGAGGTGTCCACTTACCAGAGTGTTGCTAAATTGTAAACATGGTAATTTTGCAAATGAAAACTGTCTTTGTAGAGGGTTGTCTGCTAGTGGGGTGTCCACTAAAGGGAGGTTCTACTGTATTTGAAATAACATACAGAAAGAGAGGAAAGGCATGCAAGCCTTTTAGAATTGATCAGCTAGAATGCACACTATATAGGGTTCTAGCCTGAAATACATCCATAAAATATTTATTTAAAGTAAAATTATTTTTTTTTAAATATATATATGTTTATAACACCTTTTTGTTTAGGTATTTATAGATGTATTCACTTTCTTCTAATCATATTTTTTACTTAGATTGAAATGTTTTTCATAATTTTTTTCTTTGTTAAAAAATGAATTAATGCAATTTCATTCATCACTAAAATTTAATCATGAATTATTAAAAAAAAAAAACATGACTGAAATTTATTTCAAATTTATTCTTATAGATGACCCAAACCATCAGCAATATATCAATTGTACAATCAGGAGATTTTGTTTTTAAATCTTGAAAGTGAGATTACAAAAAAAACACAACATTACCATGTCTATAACAAAATGCAAATAGAAAATGAGAGAGAACTATGAAAATAGAAAATTAACTATGCAAATAGAAAATTAACTATGCAAATAGACAATAAATGTTTAACATAGGATTCCACAATATTTGATGTCTATATGTATAACATTTAGACAGGGTCTAAAGTTAAGTTTGGGAGGAGTCATAGTCTCAACCCTGAATATTGGAAAATTAACTTATGGTGGTATAGATATTATAACAATGGAATATTAATAAGCTATAGCATTATATATAGCCCACAGTCCTACAAAGGCGACAGAATTTTCCCAGAATAATTAAAATAATGTCGATGTGTATGTGTTAAACTATATATTCACACAACGCAAAAATTTCCATTATAGCATGAAAAGATCAATCGTGTGTGTGTCAAATTCCTATAAAAATTCATAGAATAAAAAGCCTTATATAAAAATATTTCATGAATACACAACAAGTTTGAATATAGTATAAGATTATAAATTCAAAAGGAGCTTCTTCTATAGAACATGTTTATTTCGCCAGCTTTCAAAGGACATTGTTCTTCAACAGGTGTAAAGACAAGGTGTGATGTGTGCAATTATATAGAGCTATATAATTCCTCACAACACATGTTTTATAGAAGAAGCTCCTTTTGAGTTTATAACCTTATGGTAATTGAAAGTTGATGTCTACAAGTTTGAATATATTTTTAAAAGTATAGATGAAAGTGTGTGTTTGCACATATTGAGCTATAATGATTTTGTTATAATTTCATATTTACATAGGTTATAGTAATTCTCCTACTCTCTTTATATATTTTCAGATTGCTGTAAGTTAGGAGAGAGAGTTGAAAACACTGGACTCTCACAAAACAAAAACAATATATATACAACTATAATTAAGAAACATATATTGCTTTTTTAAAGGTCGCGGTCTGCGATGAATCAAGGAATTGAAAAGGGCAGTACCACGGCTGCAAGAAGTGGCCACTGGTTTAAGGGATCTTTTAAGGCTAAAAGAAATGTTTATGACAGAACCATGGCTGCAAGATCTGCCGCTGGTTTTAGGGAACTTCTAAGGCTAAAAGAAATGTTTATGGTAACACTACAGCTGCAAGATCTGGCCACTGGTTTTAAGAATCTTCTAAGGCTAAAAGAAATATTTATGGAAAAACCACGGCTGCAAGATCTGCTGCTGGTTTTAGAGACCTTCTAAGGCTCAAAGAAATGTTTATGGCAATACTATGGCTGCAAGATCTGCTGCTGATTTCTAGACTCAAGAAAGCTCAAGGAATTGATTAGGGCGTCCCCAGGTCTTGTTGACCGTTTTCTTTGACTACCTAGGGGTGATACATCCGGAGTACGTACCAGAAGGCCAAACCATCATAAAGGATTACTATAAGGTTGTCCGAAGTTTGGGTTTTTCTTAAACTGTTCTTTTTCTTATTACTTGGTGAATAATATTATAATGACAAATACATAATAATTCATTAAGCAATTACTTTATACATAATACAAAGACATTATGCATAACGGCAAATAATATTATGGTAAATAATATTGGCATTTTAATTGCAAGTGTTTACGAACTTTTGGGACAACCTTGTATCAGGAAGTCCTTTGTCACCTTTGTACGACGCACACGACTAGATCTGTTGGCAGCATAAAGTTGGAAGCTCCATCATGATAACTCATCTGCCCCCATTTTATATATATATGATTCAAACTTTTTCTTTAAACACAACATGGTTGTCATTCATCAGGTTTTCTACTACCTCATATGTGACATCATAAGACTTTTGTCTAATTCAAATGCTGAAAATACCGATAAAAGGAATTGAGTAAAGAGAAAGCATCATTCCCAAAGACACGTTTCAGAATAGAGTCCAACAATGGAGTTGGAAGAAGTGAATATGTTAGAAAAGATGCTATTATATTAGGATGCATTAATGTGCCATCTGTTATGAAAATTCGAAACTATTATAGATGCGTATGAATCTTTTAAAACATATACAATTTCTACTGCCTTAACTGCAATTATTACTCCCATTATTTTTTCCATTGCAGTAAGGACAGTAGAAATTGTTTATTTTTAAAAAGAATCATAGGGGAAAATAATAGTTTTGAATTTTCATAAAAGATGCTATATTGATAGAAGAGGGATATGTTGTGTTGTGCCCGTTGTTTTGTCAATAATCCACTCTGAGTCGTCGGAGCTCCTTTGGTACCGGTTTTATTTATAACCAGTGCCGGAACATAAGGAGAATACCACACACAGCTAGACGCGGAGTTAGTCCTCCGCACGCAGCCGACACCCAAAACCAACTGGCGAGATCCAGTCTCGGCCGGTTCCCGCCGTCACCTCGGCGCCGCTAGGTTCGTGAGGATTCGTGCCTGAACCCTCAACATCTCCCCCAAAAAGTTTAGAGGAGGTTAGCGCTGGACACGCTTGTATCTTCTCCCATACCGCGACACTTTCCCAGGTGAGGGAGACAGCTGCTTTATCTCTGGAGCGATTGCTGGCAGCTGTTGTTGCTCCTCTGCAGGCAGTTCATTTCCCGGAGTTTCCTCCGTTTCAGCGGGGAGTTCACTGTCAGGAGATGTCTCACTGGGGTCGACCTGTTGTTGGGAAGAAGCCAGAAAAAGAGAGTTCCGCCTGTAGGTCCCTACAGGAGTTTCCACGATGTATGAGCGGGGCGCTGAAGCCTTCTCAAGGACACTTCCCCACGCTCGAAGATCCTTCACCCAAACTTTCTCTCCTGCAATTAGTTCCGCCTTTTTCGTGGCCGCATGGCGTCTGTCAAAAGCCGTTTTCTGCGCCATCTTCCGCTGCTCCTCTTCCCCCCTGAGTTTGGATTGATCCACTGTTTTAGGGGTTAATGATGATGAAGTGCAGGGAACCATAGTGCGAATTTTCCGTCCAAATAGAAGTTCCGCAGGGGAGAGACCGTTTGCCAGGGGTGTTGCCCGATACTCCATGAGTGCTAGGACCGGATCTTTATTCTTTTTCATCAGGTTTTTCACAATTTTTACAGCAGCCTCTGCTTGACCATTTGATTGTGGATGCTTTGGGCTGGAAGTGATGTGTCGAAACCCAACTTCAGAGGCAAACTTCGTAAAAGCTGAAGTTGTTGATGGGCGAAATTGTGGTCCGTTATCACTGATTACAATGTCAGGGATACCATGACGAGCAAAGATGGCTTTTCAGTGATCTACCACAGCTTCCGAGGAAAGTTAAGTCGTACGACTTCGATAAATCGAGAAAAGTAGTCTACGACGACTAAGTACTCACTTCCTTCGTAATGGAAGAGATCCATCCCGACCTTTTGCCACTGTCTTTCCGGAAAGTCGTTGGGGATGAGTGGTTCGTGCTTTAGAGGTTGATTCTCTATGCATTTCTCACAGGTTTTTACCATATCCTGGATTTCTTGACCTATTCCTGGCCACCAAACATGATCCTTTGCTCTTGCTCGACATTTTGTTATTCCTTGATGACCTGCGTGGATGCGGTTCAAAACATCTTTTCGCATGTTAGAGGGGATGATCACTCGCAGTCCTCTCATTAGTAAGCCGTTCTCTTCCCCTATCTCGTCGCGAACATCGTAGAACGAGCGTTCTAAGGGAGAGAGCTGACATTTGGCGGGCCAACCGTTTTTGGAATAAAATGCCACATTTTGAAGGGTAGGCTCCAGCTTCTGGTTGAGGGCTATTTTGGCAAGTCGGTCGTCTGTCGTGGATTGATGCAGGACGATGCTTCGCACAAAATGTTCAACTTCTTCCTGGAGCTCTTCATCTTCGGGAAGATGACCTGGAAGTGGTTGTCTTGAAAGGGCATCAGCGGTGATTAGGTCCTTCCCCGGTGTATGAAAGATATGAAACGAGAACTGAAGCATCCTCATACGGTACCGTTGAAGCCTTGGCGTTAGATCGTTCAGATCTTTAGTGGTGAAGATGGGGACTAAAGGTTTGTGATCTGTTTCGATGAGGAAGGTTTTTCCAACCACAAAGTCCTTGAAGCGCTCACACGCCCATGTGATTGCAAGGGCTTCCTTCTCTATTTGAGCGTATCCCTGTTCCGTCTTCGTCAGCGTTCGTGATGCAAAGGCCACTGGGCGCCACTCGTTGGCTTCATGCTCTTGCTTGAGGACAGCTCCCAGGCCATACGATGATGCATCAGCTGAGACCATGGTCTTCTTAGAGATGTCAAAGCTTGCCAGAACTCGGTCACTGGCCAGAACGTCTTTGACTTTCTCGAACGCTTTTCTCTGTGGTGAGCCCCAGATGAAACTAACATCTTTCTTTCTTAGGTCGTTTAGTGGCTTTGTGATTTCCGCTAAGTTTGGAACAAAGCGGCCTAAGAAATTGACCATGCCCATAAAACGTTGCACCCCGTGCACGTCAGTTGGCGGTTTCATCTCGGCGATGGCTTTGACTTTCTTTTCGTCCGCCTTGATACCGTGTTCGTCGATGTAATGTCCCAGGAATGTGACGTTGCTTACCCCGAACTGACACTTTTCTTTGTTAAGCGTAATTCCTGAGTTCTTTAGGCGTCTCAAAACTTCGCGTAGTGTCTCGTCATGCTCTTCCTTTCTCTTTGCGAAAATGAGGATGTCATCCATTTGACAGATTACCCCATTGACTCCGCGTAGGATAGCAGACATGCGTTTCTGGAAGTGTTCTGGAGCGCTAGAGATCCCAAAGGGAAGCCTTTTGAATTTATATCTGCCAAAGGGCGTAATGAAAGTCGTCAGCGCTTGGCTTTCTTCAGAGAGTTTAATCTGCCAAAATCCGCTGTTCGCATCCAGCCTGGAAAAGATTTTGGCCCCGTTGAGTTGAGCTAGTTCATGTTCAAGGACAGGAAGCGGGTGAAGCTCACGTTCCACACTCAGGTTAAGCCGGGACAAGTCTACACAGATCCTGATTTTCCCGTTTGGCTTTCCAGCTAGGACGATCGGTGCGCACCACTCCGTTGGCTCATCAACTGGTTCGATGACTTCCTGAGCCACCATGGCATCCAGTTGCTCTTTTAACTTCGGCATGAGCGGAAGAGGTACTCGTCTTGGGACTGGTATGGAGAAGGGCTTGGCACCTTCCTTCAACTTGATGTGATAGGGCTGTTCAAGAAGCCCCAGTCCTTCAAATAGCTTAGGGAACTCTCGTTCAGGATTGACATCCGTTGTTCCGTTGATGACAAGATCAATTCGTTTGACGAGTTGGAGGTCTTCACAGGCTCCGACACCCAGAAGAGGTTGCTCCAAATGGTGGACCACGTACACGGTTTCCTTCATTTCACGTGTGTTAGCTCGGAGCTTCGCCACGAAGGTCCCAGCATTCTCCAATCTTTGGTTCGCGGCCGCCATCAGTTGACCGTCGGTAGGCGTCAGTTGGACGTTGCTGAAATACCGCTTGTACAGAGAAAATGGTATCAGTGTCACATCCGAGCCCGGATCCAACTTGAAGTGGATTGCAGTGCCGTTGACTCTTACTGTTGACTTCCACCTGCTCTTTCTGCTTCCCAGCGTAGGCTCGCGGACAGCATATACATATGAGACCTTCTCCCGCGCTGGGGTTTCCTCCGAGGATATGGCGTTCACTTCATTGTTTTTTCTTCGACAGAGATTAGTGTAATGGCCCTTTTTCCCGCACTTTCCACAGACTTTGTCCTTTGCGGGGCACTTATCTCTGTAACGATAATGATGCTTGGTAGTCCCACAGTTAAAGCAAGTTGGAAATTTTTTTCCTTCGTCTGTTTCCTTGGCACTGTCTGTTTGTCTAGACGTTGATCTGCCATTGTCCTTGCCATGACCGGATGCTTTAGGCTTCTGCTTGACCACTTTCCGCGTTGTGTCGACCTGCGATGTAGAAGGGTTAAGATCCTGTTGTTCACGCATCACAGCTTCCCACTGACGGGCGATCTCGACTGCTTTGGCCAAGGTCAGGTTTTCGTTTAGCATCAGTTTCTCCGACAACTTCCTATCTTTTACTCCAAGCACTAAACGATCACGAATAAGCTCCTCGCGCAGATTAGCGTATTCGCAGTGCTCAGATATTCTGTGCAAAACTGTTACGAATTCCTCGATGGTTTCTTCCGGCCGTTGACTCCTTAATCCGAACAAAGCCCGTTCATACACCACGTTGCGTTTGCCAATAAAGTGGTTGTCGAACGCTTCAATGACTTTTTCGAAGTTCTTTGCGTCATCTTCTGAGAGATTGAACGCAGAGTGGATTTCCTCAGCCCTCTCCCCCATAAGATATATCAATGCTGTGATCTGATATTCTTGTTCCTTGGCGTTCAAGTTGGAGAGAAGTCTGTATCGAGAAAATCGCTGTTTCCAGCTTGGCCAATCCTTGGCGTCGAAACTGAAGTTAGGAGGCGGAAGAAAGGAATTTGATTCCATGTCAGATTTGATTGCACAAGAGTGGAATTAATTAAAAAGGCACTTACTTGGGCTCTTCACGATCCCGGCGCTGCCACCATGTTGTGTTGTGCCCGTTGAGTTGTCAATAATTCACTCTGAGTCGTCGGAGCTCCTTTGGTACCGGTTTTATTTATAACCAGTGCCGGAACATAAGGAGAATACCACACACAGCTAGACGCGGAGTTAGTCCTCCGCACGCAGCCGACACCCAAAACCAACTGGCGAGATCCAGTCTCGGCCGGTTCCCGCCGTCACCTCGGCGCCGCTAGGTTCGTGAGGATTCGTGCCTGAACCCTCAACAGGATATAGGATTTTGTACCTCCAATTCAGTGAATGTATTTCTGCAGATGAAGGTTCAATACTTTTTACCACACCACACAAAAACCAAGCATTCCAAGATTCAAACCTATGATCATCTGATTCAATTGTCAGACACATGTCGCGTAACGCGACAACTATATAAAATTATTTTTAAAAAATGATAAAATTATAATAATAAAAATATATATGCTACAGAAAAAGGTATAACTTCCTTAAGTTTTGTCCATGAATGTAATTCTCACTGTATGTGGCTCTTAATATATACTTAACTTCCAGATTGTGCAATCTATCCTAAATTGAAGGTTCTTGTGTCTTTCATGTTTCCTGTTAAAAGTTAACCTATAATTCCTATATAAAACCATAAGACATAGGAAGAAGAGAGATACTCTATCACAGACTTGTCCGGAGGCTTGTAAGTTTATGAATTAAGGAAACTATTCTCTCCCAGTCTTGTTATTTTCTCTTATTAACGAAATAGGGAGACTATCATCCCCAATAATGACGGCCAGGCAACCTCCAGCTTTGCTATAAAATTTTAAAAATGGAAATTATGAAAGATTATACTTTCCTGACTTGCTTTGAATTGGTGGGATAATTCTGTTCATATAGTTGCATATAAAAAGACAAAGGTCGCTCTCCCGTCAAAAAGACGTCAAAACAAGATGCCATCTATTGACTATTGCCACAAACTAACGGCCTCGGGTAGGTGACAAAGCCACAACACCAGCTTTTGCAAACTGAAAAGCGTCTACCTAGAAACCATGGTTTCGGGCTAATGGCCCTCGTCAGCCTAGGGCAGACTTTATTCCATGAGATCCACAAGGGATCTAATGGAATCTTGACAATCTGCCAAAAAGGTGTTTAGCTGGCTAAGTGGCTGGGCCAAATCTATGACTAAAATATAGATGGAAGTTTTGCCGGGGAGGATATTGATCTAAAAAGACAAAGGTCTCCCGAAGCCGCTAGTTTACGACGATAGTCAATAGATGGCGTCTAGCTTTGTAGTTTTTATAACGAGAGAGGCGACCTTGGTCTTTTTAAATCAATATCCTCCTGGCAAAATTTCCATAGTTGCATATATAATTACAAGAGAGAGAATAGAGATTCTTCCACAACAATACCATATTTGCATATTTTTAAAGCGGAATATTTATCAAGGTGTTCTTAACATTTGAACGTGTTTGTTCCCAAATAAACTTTGGTAGTCAAAAAGCCCTCCCCCCCCATCCTTATAAAATACAAAAGTTGATTTAATAATAGAAAACAAAACTTTGAAAAATAGAGTGAAATTGAAGCTTTGGCTAATTGAAACTGTCTCAAACCTTTTACCTATTTTGATAGTCTTGCATTTCTTGAAATTGACCCAAATAAGTAAAAATATATAGGATGATCTAGACAGGCATCAAATAGAACAACAATTCACACTCATGGACAAAGCTTAAGGAAGTTGTATCTTTAAACATGTGTAATAAATATTCTTCTCTGATTTTAAACTATGACAAATTCAATAAGGAATCTAGGGCCAGATTTCTTTTTACATTCTTTCATTTCTAGAGCTTTAAGACTACCATGGCCTTCAACACGGAGACACCAGAAGTACTACTACTAGCCAATTATAACACTCCTCTTATAATTGGCTAGAAGTAGTACTTCTGTGTCTCCGTGTTAAAGGGCATGTTGCTTCGAAATTTCGAAAAATAAAAGAATTGTAAAAAGAAACCTGGCCCTAGATTCCTTGTTGATTTTGTTAAACATGTATATCAGGATTCAGACAATAAATCTGAAAGATATTTGATACAATGTGACCTTTTTGAAGACACACAAGATAACCAAGTATTCAAAATTGCCTTTGTCTCATTCTAAAAAAAAAAAAAAAGAGACAACCAAGGTGACATCAAAGACTTTCCACTTCCTTAAGTTTTGTCCACGAGTGTATTCCTAGTCTAGTCTTCAATTCCGGGCTAATTGGCCAATTCAGGTATGGTCTTCTAGCCCTTAAAGTGTATTCCTAGTCTAGTCTTCAATTCCGGGCTAATTGGCCAATTCAGGTATGGTCTTCTAGCCCTTAAAGTGTATTCCTAGTCTAGTCTTCAATTCCGGGCTAATTGGCCAATTCAGGTATGGTCTTCTAGCCCATAAAGTGTATTCCTAGTCTAGTCTTCAATTCCGGGCTAATTGGCCAATTCAGGTATGGTCTTCTAGCCCTTAAAGTGTATTCCTAGTCTAGTCTTCAATTCCAGGCTAATTGGCCAATTCAGGTATGGTCTTCTAGCCCTTAAAGTGTATTCCTAGTCTAGTCTTCAATTCCGGGCTAATTGGCCAATTCAGGTATGGTCTTCTAGCCCTTAAAGTGTATTCCTAGTCTAGTCTTCAATTCCGGGCTAATTGGCCAATTCAGGTATGGTCTTCTAGCCCTTAAAGTGTATTCCTAGTCTAGTCTTCAATTCCGGGCTAATTGGCCAATTCAGGTATGGTCTTCTAGCCCTTAAAGTGTATTCCTAGTCTAGTCTTCAATTCCGGGCTAATTGGCCAATTCAGGTATGGTCTTCTAGCCCATAAAGTGTATTCCTAGTCTAGTCTTCAATTCCGGGCTAATTGGCCAATTCAGGTATGGTCTTCTAGCCCATAAAGTGTATTCCTAGTCTAGTCTTCAATTCCGGGCTAATTGGCCAATTCAGGTATGGTCTTCTAGCCCTTAAAGTGTATTCCTAGTCTAGTCTTCAATTCCGGGCTAATTGGCCAATTCAGGTATGGTCTTCTAGCCCTTAAAGTGTATTCCTAGTCTAGTCTTCAATTCCGGGCTAATTGGCCAATTCAGGTATGGTCTTCTAGCCCATAAAGTGTATTCCTAGTCTAGTCTTCAATTCCGGGCTAATTGGCCAATTCAGGTATGGTCTTCTAGCCCTTAAAGTGTATTCCTAGTCTAGTCTTCAATTCCGGGCTAATTGGCCAATTCAGGTATGGTCTTCTAGCCCATGAAGTGTATTCCTAGTCTAGTCTTCAATTCCGGGCTAATTGGCCAATTCAGGTATGGTCTTCTAGCCCATAAAGTGTATTCCTAGTCTAGTCTTCAATTCCGGGCTAATTGGCCAATTCAGGTATGGTCTTCTAGCCCATAAAGTGTATTCCTAGTCTAGTCTTCAATTCCGGGCTAATTGGCCAATTCAGGTATGGTCTTCTAGCCCATAAAGTGTATTCCTAGTCTAGTCTTCAATTCCAGGCTAATTGGCCAATTCAGGTATGGTCTTCTAGCCCATAAAGTGTATTCCTAGTCTAGTCTTCAATTCCGGGCTAATTGGCCAATTCAGGTATGGTCTTCTAGCCCATAAAGTGTATTCCTAGTCTAGTCTTCAATTCCGGGCTAATTGGCCAATTCAGGTATGGTCTTCTAGCCCATAAAGTGTATTCCTAGTCTAGTCTTCAATTCCAGGCTAATTGGCCAATTCAGGTATGGTCTTCTAGCCCATAAAGTGTATTCCTAGTCTAGTCTTCAATTCCGGGCTAATTGGCCAATTCAGGTATGGTCTTCTAGCCCATAAAGTGTATTCCCTAGTCTAGTCTTCAATTCCGGGCTAATTGGCCAATTCAGGTATGGTCTTCTAGCCCATAAAGTGTATTCCTAGTCTAGTCTTCAATTCCGGGCTAATTGGCCAATTCAGGTATGGTCTTCTAGCCCATAAAGTGTATTCCTAGTCTAGTCTTCAATTCCGGGCTAATTGGCCAATTCAGGTATGGTCTTCTAGCCCATGAAGTGTATTCCTAGTCTAGTCTTCAATTCCGGGCTAATTGGCCAATTCAGGTATGGTCTTCTAGCCCATAAAGTGTATTCCTAGTCTAGTCTTCAATTCCGGGCTAATTGGCCAATTCAGGTATGGTCTTCTAGCCCATAAAGTGTATTCCTAGTCTAGTCTTCAATTCCGGGCTAATTGGCCAATTCAGGTATGGTCTTCTAGCCCATAAAGTGTATTCCTAGTCTAGTCTTCAATTCCGGGCTAATTGGCCAATTCAGGTATGGTCTTCTAGCCCATAAAGTGTATTCCTAGTCTAGTCTTCAATTCCGGGCTAATTGGCCAATTCAGGTATGGTCTTCTAGCCCATAAAGTGTATTCCTAGTCTAGTCTTCAATTCCGGGCTAATTGGCCAATTCAGGTATGGTCTTCTAGCCCATAAAGTGTATTCCTAGTCTAGTCTTCAATTCCAGGCTAATTGGCCAATTCAGGTATGGTCTTCTAGCCCATAAAGTGTATTCCTAGTCTAGTCTTCAATTCCGGGCTAATTGGCCAATTCAGGTATGGTCTTCTAGCCCATAAAGTGTATTCCTAGTCTAGTCTTCAATTCCGGGCTAATTGGTCAATTCAGGTATGGTCTTCTAGCCCATAAAGTGTATTCCTAGTCTAGTCTTCAATTCCGGGCTAATTGGCCAATTCAGGTATGGTCTTCTAGCCCATAAAGTGTATTCCTAGTCTAGTCTTCAATTCCGGGCTAATTGGCCAATTCAGGTATGGTCTTCTAGCCCATAAAGTGTATTCCTTCCATGCGGACCATTCGCTTTATGCAAACTCTACACGGCAATATTATCAAATAGAACAAATTAGAGTAGGCACGTATATATACAAGAGCTAATTTAAAGAAATAACGTGCCATCCATAAAGAGTAAATGAAAAAATTAAGATGTGAATGTTTCTTTCATACATATAGATCTAGTTTATACTGTCATTACTGCGATGAAAAAATATTGAGAGGGTTTGGGTGATCAGTAGTGAACCCTACCAGCGGTTCCGCCAATTTAAACTACCAGACTGCTTCATTAGAGATCTAAAATACTGTATTGGATCATTCTGCTTTTATATGTTACACTGAAGGATGGAATCACAGTTGTTGGAAATGATCTCACACCGTAGCCGCTTGATTGACGTTGACACCTTCCTGCCACGTGAACTCGCCGGCTTTTACCTGTTTACTACGCTTATACATGTGTAGTAGACAAGTGGCGCACTTACAGTAAAAGAAGTCGCTAACTACTCACCATACGCTCCAGGAGTCCGAATTACACATGGTTAGTTCAAGGTTCAATCAATAAATAATGCACAAACTATCAAACTGAAACTATGTTTATAAGAGCTCCTAACAGTCCTCTATATATTAGAATCATTCAATATATCCACCTTCTTTCTGTAAGCATTTGATCCAGCTTTGCTGACAACTTGTAAAAGCACTTTGGTAAAATACCTTATTCAAATATCTGAATAACTCTTTAACAGCTTAGACCAAAATTACATCACTTTCAAACGTGATTTACAGCATAAAAACTCTTTAATCTTCTCAACAAGTAGAAGTCTGATGGTGCCAGGCCGTACGCAGGGTGAGGCATCAAAGTCCAACCACTCTTCGCAGTGTTAAGTCGCGCATTATCCTGATGTAACTTAATTAAGGTGTTTTTTTAAGTTTGTTCTTTTTGTTTTATTTTTAGCTTCTCTAATGATTCACAAAATCTTTCCTTGTTGATAGAAGAATTTTGATATTGTACATATGAAGTTTCTCCCATGCATGAACCTCTTAAGTACAGTAAATAAGATAGGAAAACAATCCAATCAAGATCAACCCATAGACATGAAAATGGCCGAGACCACAAATACTACATAATCCAATATTGGCTGAAGCCTATTGACTGCTGACCAATCTGTTTGAAACTACAGAACTCTCTAAAATATGTCATTAACAATGGAACTGACCCCTATAGAAAGTTCTTGACAAATGTGCACAACCTCCGAGTGAAGATTGGAACAAACTACCAGGAACATTCCAAGAATATTAAAACCCTCATATCAGAATATAATTCATAAATTAAACTGATATGCTTCCAATTTGGATAGAAAATGACAAAAATAAATGAAATTTCAATATGAACAATACCAGTGATTTGAAAATAATTTTCTAGTTGATTCTCTATGTAATAAACTTAATATTCTTCACAACTTTATTAATTGTCCATTTTTCTGTCTTAATATACCGATATAATAAATGATCTATTATAGTATCTATATAACTTTGTACTAGAAAGTGGCACCTCTCCCTTTAAAAGTACATTAAAACAACTATATACTTATCATCTCTTCCCACAACAACACAAGTATAAAGGGAGAGGAGCCTCCTTCTGGTACAAGAATCTTCCCACAATGTTGTTTTACCTAAAATATAAAGTTGGCCAGAAGATAGGTCATTAAATACAAGGTGTCAGAGGGCCATCTGTAACCAAAGGAACAATTTGGTGGAGTTTCTTATCATTTTCCTACTCTTCCCACCACAATGGGTAGTAAATTGTTGGAAATGCCTGGCTCATCAGTCCAATACTATTGTATTGGGGTGTTTCTACTACAATTAGAAATCATTGAGAGACAATCCCACTGTCTCAAACCTTAGTTCAATAATTACTTTTATTTCCTGGGGGTCGGTGGAAGGGTGGTCTAAACCGTTACTTTTCTACCGCTACAACACGGGATCCAATCCCACATTGGGCACTCTTTTTCTAATTAAAAAATAATGCTCCAATGGTCCCGAGTCTAGCAAAAGTCCAACCACACCAATAGTGCAAGTAACCAAACGGGGCTCTGGCATATTTATAAGTGGAAAGTCAAACTGCTTTTCACATGTGCAGACATATGGTGCACTTACAGTAAAAGAAGTTGCCAAATTCTACCCACTATGGATTTCATGGCCTGTACCACGTGTACTAGGGATGAAAAAAACCTTATTTCCTTGAACCCAACAACTATGTAACAATAGTAGGGCAGTCTGGTAGAATCAAATCTGGCTGAATGCTGGGTGGGCTTACCATATAATTCTTTCCAATGATTTCTTTTTGTGGTAATAAACGTCCAGAATTGTTTAGATTTTTACAATCCTCAAAAATAAATCAAATTAGCTTTATATGATATGCTCTGAGCAAATAAAAATTATATTATTAAAATATAAAAGAAATGGCAAGATTTATTTTCAAAATATTTTGTAAATACAACTTTAGAAACTCAGATTCAGGTCTCAATTATATCTGCTAGACTTAAGTTGAAAAAATTAGAAACTATAAATAGTTTCAAAATTTATTGATAGATGGCGGCACCAATGTACGTTTCTTTTCTTCTTTATATAAATTTCTGTTTTTGCTATTGTGAAATTTGATGTAAAGAGTAACTTTATTTCATTTTCTCTAATTTTATTTATCAAATCACTTCGAAATATTTCTTTATTAGGTGTTTTCTAAACACATTTCAAAACCCAAGGAAAAATATTTTGTTAGGTGTTTTAGCATTTAAAAAAAAAATAATAATAAATGAAATTGTTTAATTTTTTGCACAAATATTTGCCAAAATATTATTCACTTGTTTTAAAAATTTATATGAGATAATATTGGCGCTTGCCATAATATCTAGCCATAAAATATGATTTCTAATTGAATACACAAATGTTTTCAACAAATTTTGTAATTAAAAAAGAAAGTTTATCAAACTTTAATATGATATTAAATTTTAATAAAAATATTAAGCAAGTTGAGGAACACACCCGACTTTTAATCAAAGTAACTTAAACAAAAATAATAAATAGTTACAAAATTGGATGATAGATGGCGATAGGTGTCCGCGTGCTGCAGGAAACTACGTACGTTGTAATTATTTTACTTTTGGTTTGCCATCAAGTATATTCAGGTAAGATGTTAGCGTTTATATATATGTATATTTCCCGTCAAGTTTTACAATACTCAGCCTTTTTAAATATTTTGTTCTAATAATTTTAACTATAAAATTCACGAATATATTTTGGATCAAATTATCATTTTATAAACAACCCAATGGCAAGTAACTATATCGTTTTATCATAGAAAGTTTGACAATAAATTATTAATATTAGAAAATTAATAGGGGAAGTTATGGATGTAATATATTTGTGAAATTTAACTATTTATAAATATAATAATTGATATTGTTAATCTGTTAACAAATGAAAACATTAGGACCCCAATTCCACCCTTCAATGTATAAAATAAAATCAGAATGATCCAATACAGTATTAGAGCTCTAAAGAATCGGTCTGGTAGATTAAATTGTTGAAACCGCTGGGAGGGTTAACCATTGATGAGCCAAGCCCGCCCAATATTTTTCATCGCAGTGAGGACAGTAGGAGTTATTTGTGAAAAGAAATATTTGCGTCTTAATGTTTTCATTTGTTATATATTAAGTTGTTGCTCTGTAATAAACATTTTGCTACATAGTTCCTTCCTTGGGACCTGTTGTTAGAAATAATATTAATTCAAATAATTTTTCTATGTAAATAAATTATATAAATATATGAATAAATATAAATTGATGATGATAATATTAGCTAGCATATGTTAATTAACAATTTGGCAACGTAGTTAGTTCCTTCTTGATCCTTTCTCTTTTCTTGTATTTCTTCTTAGTTCTTAAATTTTACTCTGTAGTTTCTATGCATAAAGATAATATTAAAAAATATATTTAAGTAACATTTTCTCTTATTTACCCCCAAAAACACCAACACCTGTGACCCACAGTTTGTGAATCTTGTTGTTACTGACATGGAACTAACGTCAAGGATTTCCTCGGAATCTTTGATGTTTGTCTCTAATAGCTTTACGTCTTTTTTATTGCGCATGAAGAGCAGCTTTGTTGTCATATCGTCTATGGGGACAATGTCTTTTGAAAGAAGGTATTGACTTTGACACTGCAGTGGAATTCTGGAGACAGTCACAGAAAATGTAGTTCTCAGCACCCATGGCCTCAAGGTTTGTTTGTCAATCTTCAGTTTGTCTTCCTAATCTACCCAGCATCTCCACCAAAAGGTCACGTAGAAATTAGGAAAGACAAATATTAGAATGACACGGCAATTTATTTAATGTTAAAACAAAATTATTTTTTATAAAATACCAGAGAGGTATAGAGGGAAGTTTATAGAATAGCAAAATATTATGAACAAAATTGTAAATCTGTTCATAAAATAATAAAATTTTTGATACAATAAAAATGACAATTTGATGATTGAAAATATTGTTTGAATTGAGGTGTCTTCTAGCAGGAGTATCCTTTCTTTATTGGAGGTTCTACTGCATTAGCATGCCTTCTTTTGAATAATTTCTATAAATTTGATGTTTATATTTCCAAAGATCTATGTCATATCCAAACTACTTCATCACAGACCTTACTGTGATGATAGAAACAATTATATTTATATGAGAGCGTTTGGCTCATCAGTAATGAACCCTCCGGCATTTCATCAAATGGTTTACCATTGATGAGCCAAGCCTCTCGTCTAATAGCTTCTATTATTGCAGTAAGGTCTGTGCTGATGTAGGTTGGATATGACATATACACACATATAACACATATATCATCATTGTAAAAATTGGTTAAATTTTCACTGATATATATTTTGACAGAATACATTGTAATTATTTATATTCTGCAAGTCTGTATCATAACTTCACATCTCTTGGAAGGTTGGCGAGTGGAGAGAACAGGGGTTGATTAGAATAATGGAAGCAATGACTTCTGGACCAGATTGTATTCTTCAAGAAAATAAATAAAATAACTGTTTTTTAAGGTAACTTTTTAATCATTATCTTCCTTGTACTTGAAAATGGAAACTCACTCGGGAAAGGTAGTTGTGAAGACATGAGTGAGGAGGATCTTATTAAGCAGCAACCTGGTGTAGCGTAGTAATAGATGACAGATCACAATGATCAGGTGAAAGTTTATTTATTTATTACGGCAATACAAGGGGCTAGGCCAGGGGTCGGCAAACTGCGGCTCTTTGGATGTGAATCTGCGGCTCTTTATTTAGTTCCATACACAAATCATTTTTATGCAAGTACTATTTATTGTTGGCAAAAAAATGTTGGCCCTTTAAAAACTTTGAATTATTTTAATTTATTTTTTGGCTCTTCCGACTCAAAAGTTTGCCGATCCCTGGGCGATGCCATTACAATTAAAACTAAAATAATTATTTTATCTATTTTGATATAGTTTACAGGTGTTACATCGGAGCACAGCTGTCCTGGCTATTTACACATGGGGAGTTGGTGGAGTAGAACCCCTAGTCCTTGCAGGAAGGCAGCTGTTGGGTGATGAGCTCCTAACTAAGTGTCAGGTCGTCCGTTGGAACCTGGGATTGTTACAAAACTAATTATTTTCAGCTAGAGAATATTTAACAACAAAACGCTGTATGATTTCATAAATATAAATTTATATTCTGTTGTGTATTTTTCTTTGATTTATTAATTAAATACATTATAAAATTGTTTCCTTGCCGCAAAATTTACATGATGTACACACAGGAAGAAGCAAAAAAAAAAAGACTAAAAGTAAAAACAAAATTAAAATACCTAACTTCGCTTCTCTCCCCTCGATCCCTCTATTCTCTCTCTGTAGTTGTTGGGTCAGATTTTCCACCAAACAAGACCCAACAAAGATGTAAACATTTACATCATATAAATATATACGCAGTGTCTCGCCGAAGTGTTTGTTGCCTAGGTGGAGAACTCCCAACCATGGCCGACGATGCTCTAAAGACCCAAAGCCGGGGGGGATACCCAGTCGGAGATGACACTGGCCCTGTCCATACCGACCAACCCTCCACAGAAGGACAACGACGAGGTCGATTAAGAGATGAAGAAATGGGATTAGCTCTGGGCGTGTATCCCAAAGCCCGCTGCAGAAGGGCCGAGACAAAGAATGTACAAAGAGCACATGTACAAATAAACCTAGACACTTGATGACACCAGACTTCCATGCCGAAAGCTGGTGCCTGGTGGAGAAGAAGACACCAGTGACATCCAGAGACATCCGTGCTGGAAGCTGCTGTACCATATGTACATATATGCCCCTCATTTTAGATAGAGGTGACCAAAAGAAAACAATTTGTCATATAAACATTTAAATCAATAATCTTTTTTTTTTAATACTCGGGATATATATATTATTTAATTTCCTAAAGGAGTTAATTTGTTTTTCAATATACAATGTTTTTTTTTTTCGCGGCAACACGGTAAATTGGAGGCGTGGTCATGATCACGTGCGTGCTTTCTTTCGACGAATGAAAATGCCAACCAATAGAAACTTTGGCGCGAGCAACGAATGAAAATGGAGAGAGGCAAGGATAAAAGAGGGTTTTTCTTGGCTAAAACAGAGATTCGGGGAGATTCAACCAGAGTCGACAGTCGGGCTTGAGACGCAGAAAGGAGGAGACCAGACCTTGCCGGTGCTTTCGAGAGAAGGTAAGCCCCTCGCCATTATGGCTTAGCACCCCCCTTTTTCGAGCAGAACTAACTCAGATTTCGCATGGGCCCTAAAGGGCTTTAAGTAACTTAAAAGGAATGATAGGGTTCTTATATTTTGTCCCGCCAGAATAGATGGAGATCTAGGCTTTCCCCTTTATAAAGGCAAATTTGTAACTTCAAGTCACCTCTATCTAGATCATTATGTAAATAGTATATCTCGCTAGTATAGAAATGTTCCCTAACTTTACTTGTTTTTTCTTTTTTTTTAATAAATGTCTAGTATATAACTTATATGGAGAATTTTTTTTGTTTCCTCTCATACATATTTCATTCTTTTGTTTTATGGTGCTACCCCCCCCCCCATCTTATTATTACAAATTGTACTGAAATATAGAACTACCGGCTCTAATGGAATGGAGTTGTGTATTGTACCTTATTGTGATACTTAAATACAGAAACAGCGGTAAATACGATTTTACCTGCCTTGAGGATATCTCTTTGTCAGGTTTTAGTAATATTTGTATTTTCATATGAGGAATTTGCCCTTCTTTCACTGTTTAAATGAAATATTGTATGATTCTTACCTATTTGGAGGGAATGTTACTAACAATCAAGTCTTCCAATAAATTGCTGGCCACATGCATTGACGAAAGTGCCTGTCATGCCCACAGTGATCAAATAAGCCAGTTCTCCTGCCTGTGTTTCAGTGTGTTTTTCCATCATATTTACCATTATACTATTCGTTGATTTAATTTTAGTAAAAACCCATGTTGCCTTATACTCATTGGTTTTGTTCCCCTCATGATATTATTGAAACCCTTTTGTTTAAAATATATTACAAATGTTAATGCCAATAGTATAAGTCTATAGTTTTGCTTGTTTTTATAGCTTATTTGTTAGATTTTGGTATAATCTTTACAAATAGAGTCCTTTCCATATATCCAGATAGTAACCTAATTCAACGCATTTTGTTGAATCTTTGTTATAAAAATCGGGATTAAAAGGGTACCTGCATGTTTAATCAGATTTTATTATTAATAAAATCTGAACCTGGTACTTCCTGATATCTAATTTTGAAATAATAATTTCAACTTATTATACTTCTATAGAAATGTTAATTTGGTCTTATATTCAGGTTTATAGTTTCTAATAATAACATGCTCGTCTTTATCTGAGATCCCTTAAAGTTGTTGGATGATCCCAGAGAATTTGAAATTATATGGGTTTGTCACTGACCCGAGTCCGTTGGTCTGTAGAGGCGGCCAATAGACGGCGATCAATTCCAGCGTCTATTTTGATGGGAGAGCCGACCATTATTTTATAGATTATTTAATTTAATGTAGGAGCGAGAATAATTCAATATTTCCCTCCTTTTTCCCAAGTACACGTGAGCCTTAGTTTAATGAGGGATCTCTTTACACATCTGTCCTAAACTTTCCGCACTATATCTTTTGTGTATGAATCTATTTACAATTGACCTGTAGAAATTATAGAAATCTATTGCTATAATTTCCCTCTCTGATATAGTTCCCAGCGTCTTCAATGGGTTGCTAAATCTCCAGAAGGTGTCTTTTATAGATTATCTAATTTAATAATGATTTCATGGATGTTGCACAGTATATGCCACAAAATGACTATGGATAATTCTAGAAGAGATTGGTGCTAGACAAGTGTATTGAGGGAGAATAGTAAAGGAATAAGTCGTACTAGATTTCGAGGATAAAGTCAAGAAAGGACATTATTCCAGAAGTCTCTTAAAAAGATAGTTGAAACCCGAGGGGGGGCCCCCCATTATCTCTCTTTCGTAGAAGAAATGGGAAGGGGGGGTGGACGTCACATTCCATAGACCTTGTTAGTCCCCGGGACACCCGACGCTCTATACATTCCAGGACGGAACCTGTCAACGGTCCTCCCCGATCTGAGCCCCCTTTGGGGGATCCCTCCCACGCCTGGCATGGAAGAAAGTTCTTACTTGGGGTTGCGTAGTCCTCAAATCCTTCTGTACCCTATATATTATCTGATATTCTATCTCCTCAAGTATAACCTTAGCTGTTTAAGTCCTATATTTGTCTATTTCTATGTCACACTTGTATATTTAATAAGGAAATTTTACTAAGTCACTTCTTACATGCTCCATTCCCATATGTCTAAAAACGGGAATACAACATAGTGAATTTGTTCTTCTGGGTTCTCCGATATGGCTTCATCCGCTGGACATAGACGATATCTTTGATTTTCTGTTATTGTGGTCATTTCTCCATATTCTCCAACTCACAGGTTACCTTGGAGAGTTGTCTGTTCACCCTATAAGGGCCGAAGTTTCTCTTCAGGAGCTTGTATGGTCCGGCAGTGGTCGTTGATTTCCATTAATGTTTATGATATAAAGGTTCAACCTAAATCTAAATTGACTCTCAAGGAACTCCATGCTTAAGTAATATGTCTTCTACCATGGCAACTTCCTCTGCACTTCCATCAGATGTTGCTCTGGTCATTGCGTACCTTGATAGATAAGCTGTCGCGACCACGATCCCTTGTTGCCAATGTTAGAGAAAGGAAATCTTCCCAACAGATCTATTCCTACCCTCTGAAAAGGCCGAGCTACAGGTAGGATTCGTACGAGTTATAAAGGTGGATGCCCCATGGATCCTTTTTGTGACATTCAAGGCAATGAAGAGACGTACTGTTTCACATATATGTACAGGCCGGGCCAACAGTATTTTTTCTTAAATCGATGGTAGGTTTTAGCAAGCCCGAAATGTCCTGCCATCTGTGAATCATGAGCTTCCCTCAAGATGTCAATTCTCATCTGCTTAGGAACCACTAGAAACCACATTTCGCCCATGGGATCGTAGTTCTTGCGGTAAAGAATACCTTCAATTACTCTAAATACTCCATCACCTTTAGATTGACTTTGTTCGGACATTTTTGTTATTTGGTTGTCCTTTTCTTGTTTTTTCCTCACGTCGGTAATTGAAATCAACTCTGGCATTTTGTTTTCACTTGTTTCTAGAAGAGAGTGTCGTGATAAGCAGTGTGCATATTGGTGTTTTTGCAGCTCTTATAAACATTAGAAATACATTAAAACAACTATATATAGTATAACCTCGTTAATTAGACACACGCAAATTCGACACTCTACCTTAATTCGACCATATTCTGATGTCCCGACCTCCGGCCTATCAAATAACAAACCGTAATTCGACAGTATCGATAATACGACAGTTCCGATAGTTCGACCATTTTAAAATTCGAATTTCGACAGTTGAATGTTTTTTTACATACAACTTTACCGCTAAAATGATATTACGGCGGCGACGATCGGCATCGGCGGGCGCCGATAGAATCGCGCCGCGCACTTTTGGTTTCAGTTTAAGTTTCACTTTGCAGTGCCGTTGCGCAACGTCGCGAGTGTTATTGTTTTGTTTGTTTTTTTTTACGCGGGAATTTAGGCTTTGCGCGCTAATTAATATTATTTTCTTTTTAATTTTCAACATTGAAATATTTTAGTTATTTTAAAATTTGCAAATAATTTATTTTTAAATAAATAAACCTTCATAAAATGTAGCCACAATTATTATGATAACATTATATTTCAATATTCCATTTCCATGTTATTATAAAATATTTAAACACAAAATCAATAACACCTGCAGCAGCAGTGGATGCCTTTAATACAATAAAAGCTCTTTGTTATTTAAAACACCTTCCAGAGGAAGAAAGACATGCATGTTTTTTTTTTTTTAAATAGACCACCTGGAATACATTCTGAATAGGATTTCAGTGCAAAAACAGAGAGAGAGAGAGAGACATCTATAAAGGAATTTTTAAAAAGAGATCTTCATGATTATTTTTAAATTATATTTTTAAATTTTCTTTTTATTTTCCCTATTTATTTCCTTTCAACTGCTATATTCTTTAATTAGAATAAAATATTATTTGTAATTATTTATGTGTCAAAAATATGTAATTATTGCCATTTTGTCCCTGATACTAAAAGTTGATCATGAAAATAAAAAAATAAATACAAAAAAGTACATACAATAGTTTAAATTAATATAATCAATTTATATTACAAAGCAATTTTAAAAGAATATTATTTTAGTGAGTTAGATGATTAGCTAATCATCTAACCTTAATTCAACACTTCCTTTAATACAACCGAAAGCTCTGATCCCTTGGGGTGTTGAATTAAAGAGGTTCGACTGTACTTTATTTATCATCTTTTCCCACAACAACACAAATATAAAGGGAGAGGAGCCTCCTTCTGGTACAAGAATCTTCCCACAATGTTGTTTTACCTAAAATATAAAGTTGGCCAAAAGATAGGTCATTAAGGTGTCAGAAGGCCATCTGTAACCAATGGAACAATTTGGTGGAGTTTCTTATCAATTTCCTACTCTTCCCACCACAATGGGTAGTAAATTGTTGGAAATGCCTGGCTCATCAGTCCAATACTATTGTATTGGGGTGTTTCTACTACAATTAGAAATCATTGAGAGACAATCCCACTCTCTCTAAACCTTAGTTCTATAATTACCTTTATTTCCTGGGGTCGGTGGAAGGGTGGTCTAAACCGTTACTTTTATACCGATACAACCTGGGATCCAATCCCACATTGGACACTCTTTTTCTAATTAAAAATAATGCTCCAATGGCCACGAGTATAGCAAAAGTCCAACCACACCAATAGTGCAAGTAACCAAACGGGGCTCTGGCATATTTATAAGTGGAAAGTCAAACTGCTTTTCACATGTGCAGACATATGGTGCACTTACAGTAAAAGAAGTTGCCAAATTCTACCCACTATGGATTTCATGGCCTGTACCTCGTGTACTAGGGATTAAAAAAACCTTATTTCCTTTTTTTTTTTTACTTATCCTTTGGTCTAAATTAGACAAGATCTTGGAGGTCGTGCTCGTAAAGAAGCTCAAGAACTCTTCTTGGTTCTCTGTACAGGGATCTTTTGTCCATTCCAATGCAATTTAGTAAATGTTGGGGAGTGGCCTCTTCGGTTTTGCACCTAGTGCACATGGGGAAGCTTTTGGCTCCCTCTTTATAGACTAGAGGGCGCAGGTGACCAGATTTCCATCTGGCCCACTGTGTCGATTCCCTTCTGTTTAGTTGGAGGGTCTGTCCTTATTTCCTTGAACCCAACAACCATGTAACAATAGTAGGGCAGTCTGGTAGAATCAAATCTGGCTAAATGCTGGGTGGGCTTACCATATAATTCTTTCCAATGATTTCTTTTTGTGGTAATAAACGTCCAGAATTGTTTAGATTTTTACAAACCACAAAAATAAATCAAATTAGCTTTATATGATATGCTCTGAGCAAATAAAAATTATATTATTAAAATATAAAAGAAATGGCAAGATTTATTTTCAAAATATTTAGTAAATACAACTTTAGAAACTCACATTCAGGTGTAAATTATATCTGCTCTCGACTTAAGTTGAAAAATTAGAAACTATAAATAGTTTCAAAATTTATTGATAGATGGCGGAATTAATATACGTTTCTTTTCTTCTTTATATAACTTTCTGTTTTTGCTATTGTGAAATTTGATGTAAACTAACTTTATTTCATTTTCTCTAATTTTATTTATCAAATTACTTCGAAATATTTCTTTATTAGGTGTTTTCTAAACACATTTTAAAACCCAAGGAAAAATATTTTTTTAGGTGTTTTAGCATTTAAAAAAATAATAATAATAAATGAAATTGTTTAATTTTTGCACAAATATTTGCCAAAATATTATTCACTTGTTTTAAAATTTATATGAAATAATATTGATGCTTGCCATAATATCTAGCCATAAAATATGATTTCTAATTGAATACACAAATGTTTTCAACAAATTTTGTAATTAAAAAAGAAAGTTTATCAAACTTTAATATGATATTAAATTTTAATAAAATATTAAGCAAGTTGAGGAACACACCCGACTTTCCAACAAAGTAACATAAACTCAAAATAATAAATAGTTACAAAATTAGATGATAGATGGCGATAGGTGTCCGCAAGCTGCAGGAAACTACGTATGTTGTAATTATTTTACTTTTGGTTTGCCATCAAGGGTGAGTTCCCAGAAAAGGCCATATTTGGTAGGCGGCGCTGTACGTTGCCACCGCCGTACCTTCGAGGCGTTTTACACGTTTTAAAAATACAATTTCGGTGAAATACTTTGAATTTTACCAATTTAAATATATAAATTTAAATTAGAATTTTCAAAAGAGATTTAACAGTTTAAAAAAAAAACATTTTTAAAAATAAAATATTAAACTAATATTTCCAAAAACGAACATTATATTTTTAATTATCTGAAACTAACCTAATTCAACTTATCTAAAACTAACCTTATTTAGCGATTAAACTAACCTAATTTAACCTATTTGAATCTAACCTCATATACACTTTTACACTACCTTTTTAATATCAAAATTAAATTAAAATACGTTTATATTAAATAATAACATTTATAAAAATCGACTTTCTGGTTCACACTTTTGTATCTAATTAATTATGTATTTTTTTATTTCACTCTATAAAAAAATCTCTGTATAGTTTAGATTAAAATATTTTAAGTGGCATATTTTCAAGTCATATATTTATACACAAGTTTTATATTTATTTTACAAATATTGTGAAAGATGTGATTAATAAACTTTGTAAAAAAAATTCTTAATACATTTTTAATAACATGACGTTATGTTATATTCCAATAGGTAAAATAGGTTAGTTTCAGATGGCTTATAAATTAGGTTAGTTTCTGATAGGTTATAAATTAGGTTAGTTTAAGGTGTGTTATAAAAAGGTTAGTTCCATTAATTAAAATAGGTTAGTTTCAGATAGGTTAAATTAGGTTAGTTTAATCGTTAAATAAGGTTAGTTTTTAGATAAGTTGAAATAGGTTAGTTTCAGATAATGAAAAAAATAATGTTCGTTTTTAGAAAAATTAGTTTTATAATTTATTTTAAAAAATGTTGTTTTTTTAACTGTTAAATCTTTTTTAGAATTATAATTTAAATTTATATATTTAAATTGGTAGAATTCAAAGTATTTCACCGAAATTGTATTTTGAACTCGTGTAAAACGCCTCGAAGGTACGGCGGTGGCAACGTACAGCGCCGCCTACCAAATATGGCCTTTTCTGGGAACTCACCGCCATCAAGTATATTCAGGTAAGATGTTTGCGCTTATATATATGTATATTTCCCCATCAAGTTTTACAATACTCAGCCTTTTTAAATATTTTGTTCTAATAATTTTAACTATACAATTTACGAGTATATTTTGAATCAAATTATCATTTTTATAAACAAACCCAATGGCAAGTAACTAAATCGTTTTAATCATAGAAAGTTTGGCAATAAATTTTTAACATTAGAAAATCAATAGGGGAAGTTATGGATGTAATATATTTGTGAAATTTAGCCATTTATAAATATAATAAGTGTAATAAACTATTTTAGAAAATTTAGAATATTGTAAACTAATTAAATGAGTTAACATTTAACCCTTTGTACACAAAATAAACGTAGAAACATTTTGATAACAGAAATTAATTTTAACCTCTTGGAGAGTGAGACATACTCTGGGTTATTTTCTTACAATGTCTTTGTATTTTGCTATTTAACATAATGGATAAAAGTGCTTTAGTTAATTTTTAAACAAAGGAAAAAACAATTGGTATTTTAAAATAGAAGAATAAATTAAACAGGTAAGAGCAAATAGAGTTTGAAAATAAAGAAAAAGCTAAAAAAAATATTTATAAATCATTATCTTTTAAATGAATATTTAGTGGTTGTTTACTTTTTAGCTAGAACCCCTATTTAGTGTGCATTCTAGCTGATCAATTTTCCTAGCCATGTATGTCTTGCCTTTTCTGTATTTTATTTCAAAATGGTGACTAACAGGGTGCTTAAGTTAGGCTTAAATTGTGTCCAGGAGGGACAAAAATGGCAGAAAGTTGGCGAGCAAATTTGAGTCTCATTACAACACTTTTAATAATGATGCACATACACTAATTACAGCCGCAGTGCACTGCGAGTCAAAACTGTTGTGTTTTAGCAATAAATTATTATTTAAACAAGAATAAACACAAGGTAATAAGACAAATCCAAATAAAAAATAGTGTGTGATGTTTCGGTAACAACGCTGTTACTGAAATGTAACACACTTTTTTAAATTTGGATTTTTGTGTAATTACCTGGTGTTTATATTCTATAATCCAAATTGTGGCTTATCATTAAAGAAGAATAATTCCTGCTTTTGAAATTTAAGGTAAAAATCTGTTGAATCATTGATGTCGGATTTTTGTTTGGTTGATTTAATGTTTATTATTTGAAAGACTTGAATTATGGACATGAAAATATATCGTCGAATAGTTGCAAGTGTTGATTATCAGGTGTTGAATTAACAAGGTTATACTGTATTTCTAACATTTATTATTATTATTATTATTATTTTTTTTTTTTTTTTTTTTTGCTATACCTAGTACACGTGGTACAGGCCATGATAATCATGGTGGGTATTTAGCGACTGCTTTTTACTGTAAGCGCACCACATGTCTACACATGTGAAAGCAGTTCGACTTTGCACTTACAAATGTGCCAGAGCCCCGTTTGGTTACTTGCACTCGCTGGTGGGGTTGGACTTTTGCAAGAATCGGGGGGCCATTGGAGCATTTTCTTTTTTTTTTTTTTTTTAAACAGAAAAAAGTGTCCAATGCGGGAATCAAACCCGGGTCGTAGTGGTCGAAAACCAAACGGTTTAAACCAGCCTTCCACCGACTGCCCACATTTATTATTGAAAGACCTTGAATTGTGGACATGAAAATATTTCGTCGAATAGTTGCAAGTGTTGATTATCATGTGTTGAATTAACAAGGTTATACTGTATTTCTAACATTTATTATTGAAAGACTTGAATTGTGGACATTAAAATATAGTCGAATAGTTACAAGTGTTGATTATCATGTGTTGAATTAACAAGGTTTATTCTGTATTTCTAACATTTATTATTGAAAGACTTGAATTGTGGACATTAAAATATAGTCGAATAGTTGCAATTGTTGATTATCATGTGTTGAATTAACAAGGTTATACTGTATTTCTAACATTTATTATTGAAAGACTTGAATTGTAGACATGAAAATATCGTCCAATAGTTGCAAGTGTTGATTATCATATGTTGAATTAACAAGGTTATACTGTATTTCTAACATTTATTATTGAAAGACTTGAATTGTGGACATAAAAATATAGTCGAATAGTTGCAAGTGTTGATTATCATGTGTTGAATTAACAAGGTTATACTGTATTTCTAACATTTATTATTGAAAGACTTGAATTGTAGACATGAAAATATCGTCGAATAGTTGCAAGTGTTGATTATCATGTGTTGAATTAACAAGGGTATACTGTATTTCTGACATTTATTATAGAAACACTTGAATTGTGGACATGAAAATATCGTCGAATAGTTGCAAGTGTTGATTATCATGTGTTGAATAACAAGGTTATACTGTATTTCTAACATTTATTATTGAAAGACTTGAATTGTGGACATGAAAATATAGTCGAATAGTTGCAAGTGTTGATTATCATGTGTTGAATTAACAAGGATTATACTGTATTTCTAACATTTATTTTCGAAAGACTTCTATTGTGGACATGAAAATATAGTCGAATAGTTGCAAGTGTTGATTATCATGTGTTGAATTAACAAGGTTATACTGTATTTCTGACATTTATTATTGAAAGACTTGAATTGTAGACATGAAAATATCGTCGAATAGTTGCAAGTGTTGATTATCAGGTGTTGAATTAACAAGGTTATACTTTATTTCTGACATTTATTATTGAAAGACTTGAATTGTAGACATGAAAATATCGTCGAATAGTTGCAAGTGTTGATTATCATGTGTTGAATTAACAAGGTTATACTGTATTTCTAACATTTATTTTCGAAAGACTTCTATTGTGGACATGAAAATATAGTCGAATAGTTGCAAGTGTTGATTATCATGTGTTGAATTAACAAGGTTATACTGTATTTCTACATTTATTATTGAAAGACTTGAATTGTAGACATGAAAATATCGTCGAATAGTTGCAAGTGTTGATTATCATGTGTTGAATTAACAAGGTTATACTGTATTTCTGACATTTATTATTGAAAGACTTGAATTGTAGGACATGAAAATATCGTCGAATAGTTGCAAGTGTTGATTATCATGTGTTGAATTAACAAGGTTATACTGTATTTCTAACATTTATTATTGAAAGACTTGAATTGTGGACATGAAAATATCGTCGAATAGTTGCAAGTGTTGATTATCATGTGTTGAATTAACAAGGTTATACTGTATTTCTACATTTATTATGAAAGACTTGAATTGTGGACATGAAAAATATCGTCCAATAGTTGCAAGTGTTGATTATCATGTGTTGATTAACAAGGTTATACTGTATTTCTAACATTTATTATTGAAAGACTTGAATTGTGGACATGAAAATATCGTCCGAATAGTTGCAAGTGTTGATTATCATGTGTTGAATTAACAAGGTTATACTGTATTTCTAACATTTATTATTGAAAGACTTGAATTGTGGACATGAAAATATCGTCGAATAGTTGCAAGTGTTGATTCTCATGTGTTGAATTAACAAGGGTATACTGTATTTCTGACATTTATTATAGAAAGACCTTGAATTGTGGACATGAAAATATATGTCGAATAGTTGCAAGTGTTGATTATCATGTGTTGAATACACAAGGTTATACTGTTTTTCTAACATTTATTATGAAAGACTTGAATTGTAACATGAAAATATATCGTCGAATAGTTGCAAGTGTTGATTATCATGTGTTGAATTAACAAGGTTATACTGTATTTCTAACATTTATTATTGAAAGACTTGAATTGTGGACATGAAAATATCGTCGAATAGTTGCAAGTGTTGATTATCATGTGTTGAATTAACAAGGTTATACTGTATTTCTAACATTTATTATTGAAAGACTTGAATTGTGGACATTGAAAATATAGGTCGAATAGTTGCAAGTGTTGATTATCATGTGTTGAGTTAACAAGGTTATTCTGTATTTCTAACATTTATTATTGAAAGACTTGAATTGTGGACATGAAAAATATAGTCGAATAGTTGCAAATGTTGATTATCATGTGTTGAATTAACAAGGTTATTCTGTATTTCTAACATTTATTATTCGAAAGACTTGAATTGTGGACATGAAAATATAGTCGAATAGTTACAAGTGTTGATTATCATGTGTTGAGTTAACAAGGTTATTCTGTATTTCTAACATTTATTATTGAAAGACTTGAATTGTGGACATGAAAATATATCGTCGAAATAGTTGCAAGTGTTGATTATCATGTGTTGAATTAACAAGGTTATACTGTATTTCTAACATTTATTATTGAAAGACTTGAATTGTAGGACATGAAAATATATCGTCGATAGTTGCAAGTGTTGATTATCATGTGTTGAGTTAACAAGGTTATACTGTATTTCTAACATTTATTATTGAAAGACTTGAATTGTGGACATGAAAATATAGTCGAATAGTTGCAAGTGTTGATTATCATGTGTTGAATTAACAGGTTATACTGTATTTCTAACATTTATTATTGAAAGACTTGAATTGTGGACATTAAAATATAGTCGAATAGTTACAAGTGTTGATTATCATGTGTTGAGTTAACAAGGTTATACTGTATTTCTAACATTTATATTGAAAGACTTGAATTGTAGACATGAAAATATCGTCGAATAGTTGCAAGTGTTGATTATCATATGTTGAATTAACAAGGTTATACTGTATTTCTAACATTTATTATTGAAAGACTTGAATTGTGGACAAGAAAATATCGTCGAATAGTTGCAAGTGTTGATTATCATGTGTTGAATTAACAAGGTTATACTGTATTTCTAACATTTATTATTGAAAGACTTGAATTGTGGACATGAAAATATATCATCGAATAGTTGCAAGTGTTCATTATCATGTGTTGAATTAACAAGGTTATACTGTATTTCTAACATTATTGAAAGACTTAGATTGTGGACATGAAAATATCGTCGAATAGTTGCAAGTGTTGATTATCATGAGTTGAATTACAAGGTTATACTGTATTTCTAAACATTTATTATTGAAAGACTTGAATTGTAGGACATGAATATATCGTCGAATAGTTGCAAGTGTTGATTATCATATGTTGAATTAACAAGGTTTATACTGTATTTCTAACATTTATTATTGAAAGACTTGAATTGTGGACATGAAAATATAGTCGAATAGTTGCAAGTGTTGATTATCATGTGTTGAATTAACAAGGTTATACTGTATTTCTAACATTTATTATTGAAAGACTTGATTTGTGGACATTAAAATATAGTCGAATAGTTACAAGTGTTGATTATCATGTGTTGAGTTAACAAGGTTATTCTGTATTTCTAACATTTATTATTGAAAGACTTGAATTGTGGACATGAAAATATAGTCGAATAGTTGCAAATGTTGATTATCATGTGTTGAATTAACAAGGTTATACTGTATTTCTAACATTTATTATTGAAATACTTGAATTGTAGACATGAAAATTTCGTCGAATAGTTGCAAGTGTTGATTATCATGTGTTGAATTAACAAGGTTATACTGTATTTCTAACATTTATTATTTAAAAGACTTGAATTGTGGACATGAAAATATCGTCGAATAGTTGCAAGTGTTGATTATCATGTGTTGAATTAACAAGGTTATACTGTATTTCTAACATTTATTATAGAAAGACTTGAATTGTGGACATGAAAATATCGTCGAATAGTTGCAAGTGTTGAAGATCATGTGTTGAATTAACAAGGTTATACTGTTTTTCTAACATTTATTATTTAAAAGACTTGAATTGTGGACATGAAAATATCGTCGAATAGTTGCTAGTTTTGAGTATCATGTATTGAATTAATGAGGTTATTCTGTATTTCTAACACAATATTCCTGACCATTATTTAGAGCTTGGTTCATACTACTGATATATTTGTATGGGCCCTCGGGAGAGCTGACTGCTACAGGGGGCGTCCCCAGGTGGCAGATAGGGGATATGAAGGCCAGCTGTGAAACAAGCAGAATAACTTTGATGAATTGGCAGTCGCGGACCAACAGCACCATTGTTGGAAGATGAGAAAAACCTCTTCAAAAATCCTGAGTTCAACAGACCTGATTGATAGACCTCGGCAAGGGTCCACTCTAAGGACCCGAGGAGCTGCGTCTTTATTCATGTTAGAATCTTATGCCTTCCATGTTAGGAACGGCTTCAAGTTATGGGCAAAGTCAGAATTTCACAAAATTGTGCCTGGATCATGGTGGCATGATCAACGAAAGCTACACCCCATTCCATGACAGCTCAAGGAGCATTACTCATGGAATTTGTGTAAGCTTTAAACAATGGGATAAGAAATAACAACAACATTTGTATGGAAGGCCAGCTGTTCATTACACCACAAATAATTGCGTCTGTTATTTACATTTGATAAATACAAATTCAATTCTATAGTGTATTCCAGACAAGAGCTGACATCTAGAAGTCTTAAATTTGTTCATTTGGGTTGTTAATTCATGAATACAAAATTTAGAATTATACATATGTCCAGGGTAGTCTAGTGGACATGGCATCTGCCCAGTAAGCAGAACACTGTGGGTTCGTTTCCCATCCCCGGACACTTTATTTTTCTAATAACGAAAAGATTCAAAAAGGATAAGTTTCTTTATTTGAAAAATAAATTCGAGCTTTCGGGCGTAAGCTGCCCTTCTACAGGAATAATGGATATAATTTTAAGTAGTCATGTATTTACAGTTATAAATATTTTCTTTAATTGGTTTCTCGCTTTGGTCTTGCACAGCGCGAGTGGATCGCATACCCACATGAATCAGTTTAAATCAAAGAAAAGCCCTGATAAAGAGAGGCGTGTTGCCCCTAGAAATACTAGTTGACCAATAATTTATATCCAGTATATGCCCTATATTTATCTATACATATATATAAGCTATTTTTTGCATATCTAGGATTATTTATGTAGTTTTATATTTTATTATTTAATTTTCTATTTATCATTACTCTTCACAATTCATCCTATCATGCTTCATCCCTAAGGTTAGAAACAATCGTTATTTCTCTTTAAAATAAATTTTGATTTTTCTTTAAAAGAAAAATTTACGGTATAATTGTCGAATTTCATTCTACATAATAAGCCACATTATATAGCATTATATATTAAATTATACCTTGTGTCTGAGGACTATATTGAAAATTTATCACAAAATTTGTGAAGACATATAGAAATTGGTCCAATCACTACAACACTGACCACATTTTAATGGAACTCCAGCTGCTCAATTTGCCAAAGAAATGAGTGTTCCTATTTTTGTAAATTTGTAAGGAAATTCTCTTCTTCGTCTTTTCAGAACCTAAGTAACCATTAGAAAGAGAGTTGGTAATTAGTAATAATTGTAATTATGCTTATAAAGCTCTCCTTTATAGAGAGGTGACCTCTAGTGAGAGTGACCTTTCATTAAGATTCCACTTTAGTGATGCCACTACATTTGGCCTTTTGGTTTTTGCTCTCACAAAGAATAATAAAATACTTCATCTCTTTGCTAACAAATTTCCTGAATACACATGTTCAACTTGTAACTTGGAAATGTTCTCCAACTGTGTGGATCATGTTCCAGAACATGGAGAACACCTGCCCATTCCAGGGATGTTCCCATACCTTCAGCAATACAATGGAAGCCATGTTGCACAGTACCTTGTGCCAATTTTGCCTGATGGACTGCCCACTGTCCTGCGGAACAAAAATACTGAAAAAAGATCTATCATCTCACCTGTCCTTGGCTTGCCAACGTCTATTTGGAAGTTGTCAGTTTTGTGCGGCAGTCCTTACTCGGGATTCTCTCCAGCAACATGAGGCTCTGTGTGGCCAAATTGGTGTCAGCCCTGGGCAGAGTGTCCACTCTGACAGTAAGAATCCTCATTCATGTGGGCTGCTGGACCAGGGAGGTAGAAATTACAACCACACACTCCAAACACAACACAAACCAAACACAACCTCACTTGGTGAAGATCATCTACAAGTATTGGAGAGAGATTTGAAAAACACAAAGGAAGAACTGGCTACTCTGAAGAAGGATATACAAGATATGAAAGAAGAACTAGCAAGTGTAAAAACAGAACTACAAGGTACTAAGGAAAACCCGGCCACTGCGCTCCAAACTACTGCCACCACCTGCTGTGATGTCAAATGTCAAGATGTGAAAATGGCAGAGCTGGGGCTTGACCTTACACTTGATGTCCAGAACTGGGTTCCTACTTATGAGATGATATACTTGGATCATATATCTTTTGACTTGGATATGATCATCGTGGACTATCTGTATGGAGATGGAGATCATGATGATAAATATACATATTTCTGGTTATTTGATGGGTGTATTTGGGCTGAATTCTCCCAAGATAGATCAGAGGAGAGAGTTAAGGATATAGATGGCACTGAGTACAATGTTAGGACCAAGTGGAAAGTTGGAGGAGAGAAGATTGAATTTGAGGTGTCATTCCATCAGAGAGGTGGAGGTGTCAATACCCTGGCCCAATATAAATATTTTATTTTGGAAGTGGGTGATTTTAACCCTAGTAGAGTAATGGTCAACTCTGTGTTGGTTGGTCAAACCTGCCGCTACCAGATAGACACTGAGACTTTTAAAAAATATTTTATTGAATCCTATAGAATTGAAATACATATAAATTTGTGTAAACCACAGTGATATAATTTCTATCAGAAAGAAATATTATAATTACTATCAGTTTAAAAAACCCACAGATATAATTAGGATCACTATGTCAAATCTACAAATATTCTCCATTGTCATTTTATAATCTCCTCTCCTTATATTTTATCATTTTATATCCACTGTATATATAACTACTGTTCCTGACCCTATTCTTCCAGGATACATTTCAACAAACACATTTTTTATATTTATACAGTTGAACTTCGATTATTCGAAACCCAAGGGACCAAAAATAAATTTGAAATATCAAACAATAAAAACCAATATTCTTTTTATAGGAAAAATTCTAGGGACCAAGATAAATATTCAAATTAAAGAAGTTATCCAAGTTCTACTGTAGTTCAAATGGCTGAATTTATTCCTTATAATAATAAATCTTATTGTCTGACATTGAAACATTGGGAAAGTTCAGGATGATAAAGCAATTCATCCCCACAATTAAACCCTCTTTACATCAAAG
This sequence comes from Cordylochernes scorpioides, assembly GCA_030710605.1. Taxonomy (NCBI): domain Eukaryota; kingdom Metazoa; phylum Arthropoda; class Arachnida; order Pseudoscorpiones; family Chernetidae; genus Cordylochernes; species Cordylochernes scorpioides. The sequence goes on from CP092872.1 coordinate 68,418,075, forward strand.
AACAGAGAGGTAAAGATATATGTTTACCTTGTAGCAAAATATTGTTTTTAGATATATATTTTGTGATATATAATAACTGAAAGTTGCTGATGGCTTGCGCCATCTATTCGTTAATTTTCATTTATTACAATATTGGCGAAATACCCCTTCTTGATGTGTTACCGTGTTTATCTTTTCTTGAATAATCAAGAATGGCTATTTGGCCAATTCTGGAATAATTACAAAACAACAAATAATTGATATTTATTCAGATAGATGGCGCAAATCATCACCAACTTTCAGTAGCCACGATAAGGAGATGCCTTTAACTTAATTTATCATCATAGCATCATGAAATATCAATTGTAATTTCCTAATGGTATTGTTCTGGACCATGTTTGATCAGTATTGAATGGGGTTTATTTCTAATCATTTGTATGATTGTTTAAATAAAATATGGTTGTGCGCCACATGGAAACATCTCTCTTTAAATTTAACCTTTTTTTAAAGGGAGAGGTTTCTTTTATTCCACATGTATATCATACTTTCTGTAATTTAACACTTGTACATGTGTACTACACATGTTGCTGAAATTTGGTAAAATATCTCATTAAAAATAATATAAAAACTATAACAGGTAATTGTGATAATCTACCATGATTTCATCCACAGCCTCCAGGCTATCAAATAACCAATCTTAATTCCACACTATAATTCAGAGCTAATTATTAAAATATTTTTTTACAATTCTTGTTTAAATACAAATACAATAATTCACACATGGGTACAATGGCCATAGTTAGTGTAGGGACGCCATGTTTAAAAGTGATACTTTGTGTTTCAAATATTTGTGCTGAAATTCCAAGAGATTTGTTTGTTCTTGGACCACTTAGGTCCAACTTAAAGTGGCCGCTACTCACTGGTGTAAACAATGAGGTGTCTTAGTAACATTTTACTACAGTACAACCTCCCTGTAAATGACTCCTAATTGGAAAGCCAAAGTGTCCTTTAGGGAGAGGTGTCCTCTTACCGGAGAGTTGCTAAATTGTAAAAATGGTAATTTTGCAAATGAAAACTGTCTTTGTAGAGGGTTGTCTGCTAGTGGGGTGTCCACTAAAGGGAGGTTCTACTGTATTTGAAATAACATACAGAAAGAGAGGAAAAACATGCAAGCTTTTTAGAATTGATCAGCTAGAATGAACACTATATCGGGTTCTAGCCTGAAATACAATATCCATAAAAGATTTATTTAAAGTAAAATTATTTTTTTTTAATATATATATGTTTATAACACCTTTTTGTTTAGGGATTTATAGATGTATTCACTTTCTTCTAATAATATTTTTTACTTAGATTAAAAAATATTCTAAAAAAAAACATGACTAAAATTTATTTCAAATTTATTCTTATAGATGACCCAAACCATCAGCAATATATCAATTGTACAATCAGGAGATTTTGTTTTAAATCTTGAAAGTGAGATTACAAAAAAACACAACATTACCATGTCTATAACAAAATGCGAATAGAAAATGAGAGAGAACTATGAAAATAGAAAATTAACTATGCAAATAGACAATAAATGTTTAACATAGGATTCCACAATATTTGATGTCTATAAGTATAACATTTAGACAGGGTCTAAAGTTAAGTTTGGGAGGAGTCATAGTCTCAACCCTGAATATTGGACAATTAACTTATGGTGGTATAAATATTATAACAATGATATATTAATAAGCTATAGCATTATATATAGCCCAGTCCTACAAAGGTGAGGGAATTTTCCCAGAAAAATTAAAATAATGTCGATGTGTGTGTATTAAACTATATATTCACACAATGGAAAAATTTTCCATTTTAGCATGAAAAATCCATCGTGTGTATGTGTCAAATCCCTATAAAAATTCATTGAATAAAAAGCCTTGTATAAAAATATTTCATGAATACACAACAAGTTTGAATATAGTATAAGATTATAAACTCAAAAGGAGCTTCTTCTATATAACATGTTTATTTCGCTAGCTTTCAAACGACATTGTTCTTCAACAGGTGTAAAGACAAGCTGTGATGTGAGATGTGTGCAATTATATAGAGCTATATAATTCCTCACAACACATGTTTTATAGAAGAAGCTCCTTTTGAGTTTATAACCTTATGGTAATTGAAAGTTGATGTCTACAAGTTTGAATATATTTTTAAAAGTATAGATGAAATTGTCTGTGTTTGCTCATATTGAGCTCTAATGATTTTGTTATAATTTCATATTTACATAGGTTATAGAAATTCTCAACTCTCTTTTTTTATATATATTCAGATTGCTGCAAGTTATGAGAGAGAGTTGAAAACACTGGACTCTCGCAAAACAAAAACAATATATATATACAACTATAATTAAGAAACATATATTGCTTTTTTAAAGGTCGCGCTCTGCGAAGAATCAAGGAATTGATAAGGGCAGTACCACGGCTGCAAGATGTGGCCACTGGTTTAAGGGATCTTTTAAGGCTAAAAGAAATGTTTATGGCAGAACCATGGCTGCAAGATCTGCCGCTGGTTTTAGGGAACTTCTAGGCTAAAAGAAATGTTTATGGTAACACTACAGCTGCAAGATCTGGCTACTAGTTTTAGGGACCTTCTAAGGCTAAAAGAAATGTTTAGGGCAACACTATGGCTGCAAGATCTGCCGCTGGTTTTAGAGACTCAAGAAAGCTAAAGGAATTGATCAGGGCGACCCCAGGTCTTGTTGACCGTTTTCCTTCGACTACCTAGGGGTGATACATCCGGAGTACGTACCAGAAGGCCAAACCATCATAAAGAATTACTATAAGGTCGTCCCAAAAGTTCGCATTTTTCTTAAACTATTCTTTTTTTAATTACTTGGTGAATAATATTGTTACGACGCTTCTCAGCCGTCGATGTTTGCGTTCAAGGTTTCTAAGTGAACAATGTGGATTCTTTAGGATACAGCTTAGTGCGGTATATTTATTATAAGAGCTTTAAAGAGTAGATAAGTAACTATACAGTAGATGGACTTGCCTTCAATGCCGCTCCAGGTAGGTTCCTCCTTGTACTCCACTTGTTAATCCACACAGTCCCGGAGCCCACTTCCTCGCAGCCAACTTGCCGCGTCTGTTGTCACCACCGCCGTTCTCCTCGCTGCAGGTCCCGTTGTCACCAGACAGACTTCTTCCCCCAGACTGCCATGTCTACTCGGCGCACAATTCCCCGGCAGCCGGCCGGCTTCCTTCACGGCGACACCAGCTGGACTCGGCTGATCCCTTCCCGGCGGCGGCGCCAGCCGGACTGCCCGTCTACCACCCCCCTCCTCTGGAATTTGTCAATCCACACTTCCCTGGAAGAGCCCCTGCATACCTCTTCTCTTGGCTTTCCCACGTCTTCTTTTCTACTTCTTTGCTGCATCGCTTCACTGCCCCCTTCTCAATCCTTTTCGTCCCGAAAAGGCCGATTTCACCAGAGGCGCTGATCGGCGGCCCTTTGATCTCCCTGACGTCTCTGGCCACATAAGGGTCGTCAGCCTCCCGGAAGCGTAACGGCAGGGTTAACACCAACCCTTGTTTGCAGAACCACATCTCAACTCGCGCTTTCTTTCCACTCTCAACCAGTGCCGACGCCATTGATTGGTCTCGCTGTCTAGCACAGGGCGGTGGTTCTCCACAAGATGGCGGCCATATTTCACTGCCTACGATGCTTCCATCTGATATTTTGAATTCTCCTTGTGAACACTCTGTAGCCGCAATGTACAAAGGGTTGTGATCGCTTGTATTGCGCTTTCGCCGCTTCCTTCCACGATGGGGCTGTAGATCGCCGATCTTTACAGTGGATTCGTCCACCTGATCCACGCTGTCCATATCGTGACCTCCCTTTTCTTCTTTAGGTTTCCCATTCTCTTGCTCTAGAGGCTCTCTCTTTCCAAACCCTTCAAACCTGGGTTCCTTAGTGCCGACTACGCACAGGGCTGTGAATTTCTTAAACCTTCTGGAGGTGTCGGATCCCTTGGCAGTCTCAAGGTCGGTAGAACTTTTCCTAGGCGGTGGCTGCTTGATCTGCACCTTGTCGGGAGAAGGAACGAAGATGAATGGTACACATTCTTAGCACATCTCTTCAGCTTGCATTGCAGACGACGGCGCTGACACATTGCGCGCGACTTCCGCGTCACAGACATTGTCGTCGGACTTCCCCAGAGCGTCCAATGCTCTATCCCGTTCAGTCAGGTTGCCGGCTCCAACTTCAGGGTGCTTCAACCATCTAGCCTTGTCGCACTTCCACGGAGCATCCAGCTCCGTCCCGTCCAGTTGGATCGCCGCTGTAGTCCCTGACAGTCTGACACTGTCGCTGAAGTCAGCCACGCTGTCGCACTGCAGCTCGCCAAGATCGTTGCTGTTCTCATGGAGTATTTCAGAAAGAATCCCAGGGGTTGAATTTTCGCTCTGTATATCACCTTGAGGGCATTCTCCTTCCGCCGCTTGATTTTATACAAAACACTCGTGCCACAGCCGTTGTCGGAGGCGATCAGCTCACCCTCCTCCGCTACACGACCAGTCTGGATCATTTCCTGCTGTCGACACTCTTCGGACTTCTGGATCACGGGAGAATCTTCTAGCGTAGATTCTAACAGTTCACTTACAACGTCTCCTGACGTGATCTTTGTTGTGATGGTCTTGTCGGGATCTTCATCACCTGGGATCGTCTTTTGTCCCCTCAGACATTGAATACATGGGCTATTGGTTGCTGTGATTGTTTTTGAAAAGCAATTCGGATTTCCTGGCGGTAGTACATTGAACTTAACTTCGCAAGACATGGGTGTGGCAGAACGTTTGACATTCCGAATATTCTTGAGTCGGCTCAATCGAGTATCCAAGTTTTCTCCGAGCTCATCTACTTTCTGGCTTATCAGACTGAGCAATTTTGTGAATTTTTCAATTTCGAGGTCGGTTAGTTTTTCCATTTTTCTTTTTAAATTAGCGCAAAATAAAATCTTCAATTGAAATTAACTAAGCTGTATCCCACTTCTGACACCAAATGTTACGACGCTTCTCAGCCGTCAATGTTTGCGTTCAAGGTTTCTAAGAGAACAATGTGGATTCTTTAGGATACAGCTTAGTGCGGTATATTTATTATAAGAGCTTTAAAGAGTAGATAAGTAGCTATACAGTAGATGGACTTGCCTTCAATGCCGCTCCAGGTAGGTTCCTCCTCGTACTCCACTTGTTAATCCACACAGTCCCGGAGCCCACTTCCTCGCAGCCAACTTGCCGCGTCTGTTGTCACCACCGCCGTTCTCCTCGCTGCAGGTCCCGTTGTCACCAGACAGACTTCTTCCCCAGACTGCCATGTCTACTCGGCGCACAATTCCCCGGCAGCCGGCCGGCTTCCTTCACGGCGACACCAGCTGGACTCGGCTGATCCCTTCCCGGCGGCGGCGCCAGCCGGACTGCCCGTCTACCACCCCCTCCTCTGGAATTTGTCAATCCACACTTCCCTGGAAGAGCCCCTGCATACCTCTTCTCTTGGCTTTCCCACGTCTTCTTTTCTACTTCTTTACTGCATCGCTTCAATATTATAATGACAAATACATAATAATTCATTAAGCAATTACTTTATACATAATACAAAGACATTATGCATAACGGCAAATAATATTATGGTAAATAATATTGGCATTTTAATTGCAAGTGTTTCCGAACTTTTGGGACAACCTTGTATCAGGAAGTCCTTTGTCACCTTTGTGATTCTGTACGACGCACACGACTAGATCTGTTGGCAGCAAAAAGTTGGAAGCTCCATCATAACTCATCTGCCCCCATTTTACATATATGATTCAAACTTTGTCTTTAAACACAACATAAAAATATATATGCTACAGAAAAAGGTATAACTTCCTAAAGTTTTGTCCATGAATGTAATTCTCACTGTATGTGGCTCTTAATACATACTTAAAATTCTATCTTAAATTGAAGGCTCTTGTCTTTCATGTTTACTGTTATAAGTTAACCTATAATTACTATATAAAACCATAAGACATAGGAAGAAGAGAGATACTCTTTCGCAGACTTGTCCGGAGGCTTGTAAGTTTATGAATTAAAGAAACTATTCTCTTCCAGTCTTATTATTTTCTCCTATTAACGAAATAGGGAGACTATCATCCCCTCATAATGACGGCCAGGCAACCTCCAGCTTTGCTATAAAATTTTAAAGATGGGAATTACAAAAGATTATACTTCCCTGACTTGCTTTGAATTGGTGGGATAATTCTGTTCATAGAGTTGCATATAAAAAGACAAAGGTCGCTCTCCCGTCAAAAAGACGTCAAAGCAAGATGCCATCTATTACCATTGCCACAAACTAGCGGCCTCAGGTCGGTGACAAAGCCACAACACCAGCTTTGGCAAACTGAAAAGCGTCTACCTAGAAACCATGGTTTCGGGCTAATGGCCCTCGTCAGCCTAAGGCAGACTTTATTCCATGAGATCCACAAGGGATCTAATGGAATCTTGACAATCTGCCAAAGAGGTGTTTAGCTGGCTTAGTGGCTGGGCCAAATCTATGGCTAAAATATAGATGGAAATTTTGCCGAATGGATATTGATCTAAAAAGACAAAGGTCTCCCGAAGCCGCTAGTTTACGACGATGGTCAATAGATGGCGTCTAGCTTTGTCGTCTTTTTAACGAGAGAGGCGACCTTTGTCTTTTTAAATCAATATCTACTGGCAAAATTTCCATAGTTACATATATAATTACAAGAGAGAGAATAAAGGTTCTTCCACAATAATACCATATTTGCATATTTTTAAAGCGGAATATTTATCAAGGTGTTCTTAACATTTGAACGTGTTTGTTCCCAAATAAACTCGGTAGTGTGTCTAAATGCCCCCTTTCCTTATAAAATACAAAAATCAAATTTATAATAGAAAACGAAACTTTGAAAAATAGAGTGAAATTGAAGCTTTGGCTAATCGAAATTGTCTAAAACCGTTTACCTCTATTTTGATAGTCTTGCATTTCTTGAAATTGACACAAATAATAAGTGAAAATATATAGGATGATCTTGACAGGCATCAAATAGAACAACAATTCACAATCATGGACAAAGCTTAAGGAAGTTGTATCTTTAAACATGTGTAATAAATATTCGTCTCTGATTTTAGACTATGACAAATTCAATAAGGAATCTAGGGCCAGATTTCTTTTTACATTCTTTTATTTCTAGAGCTTTAAGACTACCATGGCCATCAACACGGAGACACCAGAAGTACTACTACTAGCCAATTATAACACTCCTCTTATATTTGGCTAGAAGTAGTACTTCTGTGTCTCCATGTTGAAGGGAATGTTAGCTTCGAAATCTCGAGAAATAAAAGAATTGTAAAAAGAAACCTGGCCCTAGATTCCTTGTTGATTTTGTTAAACATGTATATCAGGATTCAGACAATAAATCTGAAAGATATTTGATACAATGTGACCTTTTTGAAGACACACAGGATAACCAAGTATGGTCAAAATTACCTTTGTCTCATTCCAAAAAATAAAAGAGACGACCGCGGTAGCATTAAAGACTTTCCACTTTCTTAAGTTTTGTCCATGAGTGTATTCCTCCCACGCGGACCATTCACTTTATGCAAACTCTACACAGCAATATCACCAAATAGAACAAATTAGAGTAGGTACGTATATATACACTAGCTAATTTAAAGAAATAACGTGTCATCCATAAATACCAAATGAAAAATTAAAAGACAAATGTTTCTTTCATTCATATAGATCTAGTTTATACTGTCATTACTGTGATGAAAGAATATTGAGAGGGTCTGGGTGATCAGTAGTGAACCCTACCAGCAGTTTCGCCAATTTAATCTACCAGACCGCTTTTATATGATCTAAAATACTGTATTGGATCATTCTGTTTTTATATATTACACTGAAGGATGGAATCACAGTTGTTGGAAATGATCTCACACCGTAGCCGCTTGACGTTGACACCTTCCTGCCACGTGACCTCGGCGGCTTTTACCTGTTTACTACGTTTATACATGTGTAGAAGACAAGTGGCGCACTTACAGTAAAAGAGGTCGGTAACTACTCACCATACACTCCAGGAGTCCGAATTACACACGGTTAGTACAAGGTTCAATCAATAAATAATGCACAAACTATCAAACTGAAACTCTGTTTATAAGAGCTCCAAACAATCCTCTATATATTAGAATCATTCAATATATCCACCTTCTTTCTGTACACATTTGACCAAGTTTGTTGACAACTTGTAAATGCACTTTGGTAAAACACCTTATTCAAATATCTATATCACTCTTTAATAGCTTAGACCAAAATTACATCACTTTCAAACGTGATTTACAGCATAAAAACTCTTTAATCTTCTCAACAAATAGAAGTCTGAGGGTGCCAGGCCGTACGCAGGGTGAGGCATCAAAGTCCAACAACTCTTCGCAGTGTTAAGTCTCGCATTATCTTGATGTAACTTAATCAAGGTGTTTTTTGAATTTGTTCTTTTTGTTTCTATTTTTAGCTTCTCTAATGATTCACAAAATCTTTCCTTGTTGATAGAAGAATTTCTTTAAGAAATGTCCATAAATATCAGCCCTTCTTGGTCCCAAAAACAGAGATAATGATTTTGTCCTTGGAAAGAAAACGCTTTTTTTTTCTTTACTAGCGATGTTTTATGTTCCCATTGCATTGATTGGTGCTTTGAAGAAGAATCATAATGATAAATTCAAGTCTTAACACTGGTGTTATTACACCTTCAAACATATGAGATGGGTTCTCTAGAAAGTCTCCATGAATTTTAAACAAATCTCTTTCCGAATGGTACCAAATTATCTTGTTAGGTGTTTTGGTATCCATTTTGAGCATAATTTTCGATCATTTATATGTTTAATATCATTAATAAGTTTAAGAATACTTTCTTTAAACAGGAAAAGTTATCATTGTCCAGTTAATCATGATCAATTCATCCATGAGAGTTAAATTTTGGGCCTTTTCTACACAAGTTAGTCTTCATGGTAAACGTTTTGCGGATTTCGACAAATTAGAAAGAAGGAATCATATATCGCCGCAACTCTTTTTTATTATTAACGCGATTAAAAGCTTTCGGGCAAGCCCTTCTTCAGCTAATTATAGTGTACAAACAAGGAGAGATTATATATCGTATTTAAAATAAAATAAAAGAAAAGAAAATTACCACGCCCCTATCGCCCTCGTTTCAATAGCACCGCGTGGCCACGTCATGTCTGATCCTAACTTCAAAGACTCATTCTTGAAGCAATAGAAACCATGAAGCACCCTAAACCATTAAACAAAAGTATACAGTTGCCATCACAGTACGTTCCCCTTCTATCCTAAAAAATCTTCAAAAGTCTCCACTAAATCCTTTGAACTGTTTATAATTGATTCTTTATATTTATTCAATTGCGTAAATTTCTTTTAAGATATTTTTGTACCATATTATATTTGAAGTTAGGATCAGACATGACGTGACCACGCGGTGCTATTGAAACGAGGGCGATAGGGGCGTGGTAATTTTCTTTTCTTTTATTTTATTTTAAATACGATATATAATCTCTCCTTGTTTGTACACTATAATTAGCTGAAGAAGGGCTTGCCCGAAAGCTTTTAATCGCGTTAATAATAAAAAAGAGTTGCGGCGATATATGATTCCTTCTTTCTAACAAGTTAGTCTACCTAAATTCATCATTGCATTGTTTTTTTTTTTTTTTATCGGAGGCTTTGTTTCCATATACTGACTTCAACTTTGAATGAATTACAGTAGCTGAAATGTCTCTGGACTAACTTCGTACTGAGATGAAAAGATTTGCAGGGGCTTGGCTCATCAATGGTAACTCTCCCAGCAGTGTTTTGACAATTTAATCCACCATTACGTTCTACTATTGAATTGGGCTGTTCTCTTTGTATACCCGACACCCTGTAGAGGAATTCTAGGTAAAATTATCTAAGGTGGAAACATCAGGCTTCCAGGGATAAGTCTCTTTTTTAGAAATGTTTAGAGATGTAGCCTGATGTTTTTATCTTAGGGGGGTCGGTGGAAGGGTGGTCTAAACCGTTGGTTTTAGACCGCTACGACCCGGGTTCGATTCCCGCATTGGGCACTTTTTTTTTATTAATTAAAAAAAAAATGTTCCAATGGCCTCTGGATCTTTCAAAAGTCCAACCTCGCCAGCGAGCGCAAGCGAGCCCCAAACGGAGCTCTGGAACATTTGTAAGTGCAAAGTCGAACTGCTTTTCACATGTGTAGACATGTGGTGCACTTACAGTAAAAGCAGTTGCCTACTTCTACCCACCACGATTATCATGGCCTGTAGCACGTGTACTTAGGGATAAGCAAAATAAATCTTAATATTTATATACAAGGGATTATTTTATTGAAAACTAGCGGATGTACCCGGCTTCGCCCGTGTTTTACCCGAGTAAAGGTTTGTCTAACGAATCTCTCGATAAAGTGAACATTTTTTCCCGGTCCCTTGAAAAATACTCGATAAGTTGAATAAAATCAATATCAATCGGTACCCGAGTAAAGGTCTGTCTAACGAACATTTGTTTAAACAATTCTCTATAAACTTATAAAAAGAAATATATATATTTTGATAATTTGAAACTGATAAAGTGATCATTTTTTCCCGGTCCCTGTGTGCCGTGTCATTCTGAATTTGGTCTTTCTTAATTTTCTACATTACAAAATCATCGTTTTATCTAGTGAACATTTTTTCCCGGTCCCTTGAAAAATACTCGATAAGGTTGAATAAATTCATGGTCGTTTATGGAAGATGGACGAAGTTCCCGGAGGTCATCTTGGGCAAGCTCCCGCGAGGCTTTTTTTCTTGTCTACTTGGCACAGCTGTGTCACCAACTCTGCCCTGATTGGTCGGTGGGTACTTGGACTGTCGGCCGGCGGCCGGGCGAATCCATTCTCGCACGGGGTCTGCCCCACTCCAAACTTTTGGCAAAGAACTTTCTAATTAAAGATTATTGTCTTAAATAATCTTTAAGAACAAAAAGTATAATAATTGAACGATAGGAAATTATAGTAAATAATTATACTAAACTAAATGATGTAAAAATAATTATACATGAAATTTGATATAAGTTTTAGAAAAGTTATCGCTAAGTCCACGGGAAAAGATGTAGCCAAAACAAATAGGTTTTTAACAGTGACACGTGAGCACCCGCCTCGAGACGCGCTCCTCTCTCCTAACATTACTCCCCCTCTTGAAAAAGCCTATCTCCGTCTCAATGGTGGCGCTGCTTGCGAGTTAAAGCTACAAATCTGCAAATAACTCTAAGGATATTAAAGATATTCAAGATATTATTTTTCGTAAACCTTTCCGGGGATATGCCTAATAATATCCCGAAATTTCACGGCGATTGGATGTATGGTTTTCGAATCCATAGAGGACACACACACAGACAGACAGACAGACACACAGACATTCAATTTTATATATATAGATTACTTAAAGGAAAACTATGGGTATAAACTTTGAGGAGAAGGTTCACTAGAATTGAGTCAAGTCTTCCCAATATTTCTCATTGCTGTAAATTCAGTAAAAAGTTGGTTTTATGTGAAAAAGAAGATTTCGAGCCAAAATAGTTTCATTTCTTATATATAGATGGCACACTAAGGTCTAAAACAAGTATGGCGATAATCTTGAAAAAATAAAATTGAAAAGCAGAGTTTTACACCTCACAGAGGAAATTCCTTGTTCCATGACGGGGCCATCTCCGGGCACTTCGATTTACATATAATGCTTGAAAGTATAAGACATGTTCTTGCTCTACTTCACCTCGATTTCTTGTAATTTCTTCTTATATATCTCTTTTCTGCTTCAGGACTACTTAGCGTAGCTATTTTCCTATTTGGTATACCCATTTGGGTATACAAATTTAGGCTATATTTTTATTACTTTAAACAGTTGTCATGGCTCACACAATAGTCAAAACATCTTATTATAAATAAGAAAATCCCAATTTTGATTCTAGACAGCCAAGTTTGAGTCTATAAAGCTTCCGCAATGCATTTTTGTGACACAATATCTAGCCAATAGCGGTTTTGCCCTGCAAGTTAACAATCCCCATCTGGCCGAAGTATAAAAATTAAAAGAATGTCCTTCGTCCACAGACAGGACTCCTGACCAAGCAGAGTTGATGGCGATTGTTTTCAATTACCTGACCTTGGTGGAATTGGGCAGCTAACGAGGGCGTTAATGAGCCGTTTTTATATATATAATTTTTTTTTTGCAGCATAGAAGTGTTCTTTCATGATATTTCTTTTGCGTCATTAGTACAGATATACTTCTCATTGTCCATTTAAACTCACAAGAGGGTTTCTCAATAATACCTAACTACGCAGCAAGCAAGAACACAGTTTATACATGAGCTCTGATCATAGAAAAGAAACTAGGGTACTACAATAGAAACATGGAAGAAACGAGAATGTTTCTCCCATAGCAACATCCAAGAAACTTATTTTTCTATCGTAACACAGAAAAAAAATTAACATTTTACCATAAGAATGGATAAGAAACTAAGGTTCCCTAATAAGAACAGGCAAGGAACGTAAAGAACGGAGATAGTTCACTATAGTAACAGATAATAAAATTCAACAAAAATAGACAAGAAACGAGAGAATTCCCCATGGCAACAGACGAGAAACGAGAGAATTCCTCATGGCAACAGACAAGAAACGAGATAATTCCCCATGGCAACAGACGAGAAACGAGAATTCCTCATGGCAACAGACAATAAACAAGAGAATTCCCCATGGCAACAGACGAGAAACGAGAGAATTCCTCATGGCAACAGACAAGAAACGAGATAATTCCCCATGGCAACAGACGAGAAACGAGAGAATTCCTCATGGCAACAGACAATAAACGAGAGAATTCCCCATGGCAACAGACGAGAAACGAGAGAATTCCTCATGGCAACAGACAAGAAACGAGAGAATTCCTCATGCCAACAGGCAAGAAACGAGGGAATTCCTCATGGCAACAGACAAGAAACGAGAGAATTCCTCATGCCAACAGACAAGAAACGAGAGAATTCCTCATGCCAACAGACAAGAAACGAGGGAATTCCTCATGGCAACAGACAAGAAACGAGGGAATTCCTCATGCCAACAGACAAGAAACGAGAGAATTCCTCATGCCAACAGACAAGAAACGAGAGAATTCCTCATGCCAACAGACAAGAAACGAGGGAATTCCTCATGGCAACAGACAAGAAACGAGGGAATTCCTCATGCCAACAGACAAGAAACGAGAGAATTCCTCATGCCAACAGACAAGAAACGAGAGAATTCCTCATGCCAACAGACAAGAAACGAGAGAATTCCTCATGCCAACAGACAAGAAACGAGGGAATTCCTCATGCCAACAGACAAGAAACGAGGGAATTCCTCATGGCAACAGACAAGAAAAGAGAGTAATCCTCATGGCAACGGACAAGATACGAGAGAATTACAATAGCAACATACACAAGAACCGAGAGAATTCTCATTAGAAGTAGACAAGAAACAGAAAATTTCCCATAGAATCATAAAAAAAACCGAGAGAATTCCCCATAGCAATAACCAAGAAACAGAGAATTCCCCAAATAAACGAGAGAATTTCCGAGAGTAACAGACAAGAACCGAGAGATTTCCCAGAGTAACAGACAAGAACCGAGAGATTTCCCCATAGCAACAACCAAGAAACAGAGAATTTCCCATCCCCAACAGGAAAATGAATGAGAGAATTCCCCTCAGCAACAGACAAGGAACGAAAGAATTCCCCATAGCAACATACAAGATACAGAGAATTACCCATAGCAACAGACAAGATACAGAGAATTCTCCTTAGCAACAGACAAGAATTGAGAGAATTTTCCATAGAAACATACAAGATAAAGAGAATTCCCCTTAGCAACAGACAAGAATTGAGAGAATTCCCCATAGCAACATACAAGATACAGAGAATTTCCCTTAGCAATAGACAAGAATTGAGAGAATTTCCCATAGCAACAGACAAGATACAGAGAATTCCCCATAGCAATACAGAGAATTTCCCATAGCAACATACAAGATACAGAGAATTTCCCTTAACACACACAAGAACTGAGAGAATTTCCCATAGCAACAGACAAGAATTTTTTTTTTATAAAAGCTAGGAATTCGCTAAGGAATCTATACCAAATAAATAAAACAATAGTATTTTTTCATAGCAACAGACAAGAGGTCCACCTAACAGAGTATACAAGAAATAATATAAAATTTTCTCTCTCTACAAAAACAACAAAAAAGAGAAAGTTCCTTAATAAGAGCAGACAAGAAACTAAACTGATTCTTATCATTACTCAAGAAACAAAAGCTATCATATTATGAAAACAAGCAAAAATAGAGATTTTCACATAACAGACAAGAAAACGTTATCTACCCCAATAAGAACATAACAAGAAGCGAGAACTGCCGCTAAAAACGTCCATGTTCCTGAAATATGACCAGACAAGATAGGAGACAGAACACTCCGTGGGTTTCGCCACAGTTCACCTTGGCCCGGGTCCATGATTGCCAGGTGAACAGGTGGTGGCCAGAATTTCTTGCCCAACTGCCATTACACACTCCTCTAAGTTCACAGCATATCTTGAAAACACCTTTTTTCAATTTAACTAAATCAACAAGCAATCCAGGGCCAGGTCTCTTTAACCATTTTTTTTATCTCTCTAGCTTTTGGGCCAACATGCCCTTCAACAGGAGACCTAGAAATATCACTTCCAGCCAATTATACTTATATATATTAAGTTGATCTTATTATCTATATTCGAGATAAGAAAGAAGTGGATAAGAAGAAGAATCAATATATAGCCATCAGTTAAATGGTTCTGAACTCCATAATAAGCATACGTTTTTAAGATCGAATAAATAAACCCATATCATAGGTATAGATTAAAAAATGCAATCTTTTTTATATAAAAACTAGCTGAATGACCCGGGCAACGCCCAGGTTTTACCCGATTAAATGTTTTTATTCAAATACTATTCGTAACAATTATAAATTGGCGCCGTGGATGTCACTCTTGTAAAACGTCCCGCTCCAAACTTCGTGTCAGAGAAGCGATATTTTTATAAAGAGATGATCTGGCTTTGTGTCTTCTGCTCGAATGAATGTTTTTATGTTAGAATTTTGTTCCTGCACACTAAAAATGAACTGGCTTCACCCGTGGTCTCAGCTTTTTGGAATATTTTTCCCGATATAATTTTGTATCTGATAATCAAACATGATACAGCAATATTGTCATAATCATTTTCTGACTAAAAAAACAACTATTTTTGCCCAGAACCTGTCGATTTTATTTTTTATTGGCTAAAAATCCGATAAATATATTTTCCATATTTTTCTCTATGTCCTGTCAAAACACTTTTTACATGTACATTAGGTCAGCTGATATTACCTCCCATCTTCACCGCTAGAGGCGCTGCTTGCGAGCGAAAAGGCAAATTTTCAACGCAATTTGCAAATAACTCGAAGAATATTCGGGATAGAGACCTGAAATTTGCACTATAAGTTTTTCCCGATTCTACTCTATTTACTGTTAAAATTTCAGTCAGATTAGTTACGTATTGTGGAGGTGTATAGCCGACATAGATACCCACATACATACATACATCTGTCATAATTTGTATATAATTAAATGCACCCCCGACCCACTATGTATGTACCATGTATGATTTTCAAAGATTTAATAAAGAATAAGGTAACTGGAGGAAAGCAAGTAGCAATAAGACATAGGAAGTAGGCCTAAAGCTGGCACGACTATTCTTGGCACCCCCGTCAATATTGCAGGGGCAGAGACCGGACGTATCTAGTGACCGCAGAAGTTATAAAGGTTAAGCTAACGCCCAATATTTCCGGCAAAGCAGGACGTATCTGGTGACCAGAAGTTATAAAAGTAGAGAGACACCCCATACTTCCTGACAGAAGGCCGGACGTATTTGATAACGCGGAAGTAAATAAAGTCGAAATAGCACCCGACACTTCCTATCAGGCAGACCATATCTTTCACCAAAGAGAACCGCGGTCCAATTAGAAAGTCTCCCCTTAAGTAGGTCAACCAATAGGAAAACGGGGACGTTCCATTTTCGACCAATGGGAAGGAAGCCAACTCGTGGTGTTAAATCGAAAAGCAAGAATGGTCAGTTGTTCACTCGCTCTCGCCGAGTTCGGACCTAGTAGTGTTTTAGATCTCATAGGAACAACACCTACAGTTGTGATTCCGCTTCCAACAAGGTGACATCTACTCTCGAGGCCTCTCTCCCTCTGCTCATCCCACAGCTAAGTTCAATCACCGCCATGTGATCAGATAATTAACAATCCAAATCGCTCCGCTCTTCTCAAGCTTTCTTTCCTCCAATCCAGTTGCCTTTCATTTTCAAACCCCATCACGTGTCCTGATTATTCCTAACTGTATGCTGCAACTTCCACTCAAACGACTGCGCTTCAATCAAATCTCACCATTCGCATCCAACAACAAGAAATTCCGCAACGATATTGTCACAGAACGGTTAAGTCGACAGGATAAAGATATTATGGAGCTTAATCAGGATCCCATAGGCATAAAGTCGGACGGCCCGACGGAAACAACAACGGAAGGGAGGCAGGAAGTAAGAGAGACGGGCGAGACAACTGCGCCCCTAGCGGACGTCGTCACCCAGCTGTCAACGCTCCTGACCCGAGTAAAAATTTCTGATGGATCTGAGGCGACAATCTCGCCTTTCGACGGCACATACAGCGCGACACAGTTTTTCCAGACGTTCGACCGAAAAATGGAAGACGCATCCATGGGAGAACAAGAAAAATTACTGCGCCTGCCAAACTACCTGGTGCGACAACCCCTGGAGCTCTTCAGGAAACTTCGGCTGGCCGACCGGAGTTATTTCCAGGTGAGACAAATCCTCCTAGATCTCTACCCTGAGTCAAGCGAAGCGTCCTTTGCGAAATATTTCGCCATGAAACTTACTGGACAAGCCAACCTAGAGACCTACTACCGGGAAAAAACCGCCATGGGATTGCAACTAGGACTTCCACAAGAGGTGATCCTCGAGACACTGACAGAAGGACTGCCATTCAACGACCAGCGCCTAGTCCGCGTAGTGCCTCCCGAGAACCTAGGAGAGTGGTTCCGACTTGTACAGTGGATCCACGGGCCCAGTGTACCGACAACGCGACCCAGAGAAGATCAACCACCCACAATGTCGGGTCCGTACCACAGCACACCCCGACGCCCAGGTGCATGGAATGCACCTCTTCCGCCGTCCAACTGCAAGTTCTGCGGCGCGAGACACTGGCACAGCGAATGCCGACGTCGACCAGTCCCGACGACCCACGAAAAAGTCCGGACAGTGCAAACGGTCCCAAAATCACCAGTTCCGATTCCACAACAACCAAGTCAAGACAGAGACACCCCAGCCGAGCAGCCCTTTCGAGACTGAGGTAGGCTCACTAAACCAACTGACTGTCAAACTTTTTCTAGCCCCTAATGTATCATGCCCCTTTTTAATTGATACAGGCGCCAGCCTGAGTATAGTGCCATATAATATTTATCATATGCTAAAAACCCACCTGCCTAATTTAACCCTTGAGGGACATTCACTACACCTCCAAACCCTAAACGGATTTGCAAAAACCATGGGTAAACTATCTATCCCACTGACAATAGGACAAATATCACGAAAGGAGAATTTCCATGTAGTGAATGCACCATTGCCATTTGGAATTCTTAGTATCAATAGCCTCCATAAATTCAGATTAACCATAGATTTTAATAAATGCACTATATTCCAGCTGGGCGCCCCATTGTCTACCCTTTCCTACCATTTTAATCATGTGTCCAATGTATGCACGTACTGGCAGTGTCAGGCGATGTCACAAAAAAATTTTCCCCGCATCCCAACTTTCCGCCTATGACAACCATTGCGTGCATTCATTGAGAAAAACCCACTTATCTACATGCCCCTTTTTCACTAAAGCCAATTGCCTTTTTTACATGCCCTCAAATAATCAAACCACAACAACTTCAACTTATGAACCTGTCCAAAACGCACCCACACAGCGGGATAACTCGCATACCAAAAACATAGGTGATCACACACCGTTGCACAACTCTCACATGACCAACCCACACAACGAACTCGACACTCACACTAATACACAACAAAACCCTTTACCCCATGCATACTACAACACAACACCTAACACTCACTATACACCACAGTTCACAACACTTCTACAAAGGTACACTCACATTTTTTCACAGGACAAATTCAACGTACCATGCTTACGGATTCCACCAGTAAAAATACCCACGAATTCCGAAAAAATAATCACCATACGTCCATATCGTGTTCCGATATGTGACCAACAAGAAATCCGTAACCAAATACAACAAATGCTGGAGAACGGCATCATAGAACAATCTTTTTCACCTTTCTCGAGCCCTGTCACCCTCGTCACTAAGCGCGACAAGACCAAACGGTTTTGTATCGATTATAGGAAGGTGAACGAGCTAATCAGCTCTGATGTCCATCCCCTCCCGAGAATCGAGGATATCCTAGACCACCTCGCACAAGCCAAATATTTCTCCACGGCCGACATATCCTCTGCGTATTGGCAAGTCCCAATACACCCCGATTCTCGACCACTGTTAGCATTTGCCACCTTTGAAGGATTATACCAACCCACTCGATTACCTTTCGGGTTAAAAACCAGTCCTCAGATTTACGAACGAGCCATAAGTCAGGTCCTACAGAGACACGGACTTGACTGTGTGACACATTACTTTGATGATTTCATCATTTACTCCAACACATTGGAGGAACATCAAAACCACCTGCGACAATTTTTCGCCTTTTGCGAAGCGGAGAAGTTACAACTTAACTTCGCAAAATGCGAATTTTTTAAGCAATCCATAAATTTTCTAGGTTACACCATCACAGCTGGTACAATTACACCACTTACACGCAATACCGACATCATCCACGCCATCAAACAACCACACAACCGAAAAACACTACAATCCTTCTTAGGCGCTGTGAACGTCTATAACAAATTCATTCCGGAATACGCTCGCTTGCGAGCACCACTCAACAATCTCCTCAAAAAGGACGTCGTGTGGAACTGGAATGAAGCTTGTCAAGAGGCGTTCATTGACCTGAAAGGAAACCTCACACAACACCCCATTTTACACCTTTACAAAGAAGGTCTGCCATGCCAAGTGTATTGCGATGCATCCACCCTCGGTATAGCAGGCATTCTCAAACAAGTTCACCCTGACGGGAACGTATATCCAGCTCAGTATTTCAGCCGAACATTGCGCCCACACGAGAAAAACTACTCCATCTCTGAACTTGAGTGCTTAGCAATCGTTGAGAGTGTGGAGAAGTTTCGCATCTATCTTATGGGCAGAAAATTTACTATATTTTCTGACCATCACGCATTGCAGTGGTTGAAAACCATCAAGAACCCGTCCGGCAGACTGTTTCGATGGAGTTTACGACTATCGAGTTACGAATATGAGGTCCGCTACATAAAAGGAAAACTACAATATGAAGCAGATCTCTTGTCCCGTAACCCGTTTTGTGGATTCTTGGACGCCACCCTTATCAAGACACACCAACCTCCTCCATCGAAAGAGTCTACTTTGACCAATGATCGTAATGGATTACATACAGTTTCCCGAAAAGGTGTAACCAAGATTATACTTCCAAAACCACTCATACAACAACTCTTACAAACAGTACACACACAATACAATCACCCCGGTATTTCACAAATGTCACGAATCATCTCCACACAATATTACTGGCAAGGTATGTCAAAAGATATTAAACAAAAAGTTAAGACCTGTCCCACCTGCCAATTAACAAAACGTCCAGTAGGACCCACTTACGGAGAATTAAGTCAACCTACGGAATCTAAAGAACCCTTCGACCTTTTATCTCTGGACACCATAGCAGGATTTGCCAAATATGGCAACACCAAGATATACCTCCATGTGGTAGTCGATCATTTTTCACGCTACGCGTGGGCTTTTCCATCTAAATCCACCAGTACCACCACCTACCAACAGGTACTTAAGCGAGTATTCCAGGATGGTTCTCCAAAACGCCTTCTTACGGATAGAGCCCCTGCCTTCACTTCACCCAAATTTCGTAGTTTTCTCCTTAATAGAAATATTCACCCGTTAATCACAACCAGCAACAACCCACAAGCCAACGGCCTATGTGAACGCCTGAACGCCACCCTCACGGGAAAACTTAGGTTATTACACCTAGAAAATCCTAAGGTCGCATGGACCAAGTTGGTCAAGAAGGTTACACTTATATATAACAAGACACCCCACTCTACCACAGGTTTTCCACCCATATACTTAATGTTTGGTATCCTACCCCCAGAAATCTCTAATCATAACACACCGTACCCAGATATCAACAAAGCTAGAAAAATTGCACACACACGCACACAAAACAAACATTTACAAGACAAAAACATTTATGACCAACGACACAAGCAACCACATTTCGAAGTAGGTGATCTAGTGTTAGTAAAATTATATCACCACCCAAATACAGGGAAACTTGCGCCATATTTCACAGGACCTCACACAATATTAGAAATTATTTCACCAAATGTGGTCCGCATAGATCGACCAAATCAACCACTTCAAAGAGACACTGACACAATCCACGTCAACAAACTTAAACTGTATACAGAAAAAATCCGTTATATATCACCACCCGCCGTTAGCACATATCATATAAAGCACAACCCCAATTACACGTTCCCTTTCAAACATTTAACACCCGAATTATTCCCAACAGAGTCATTAAGGTTCAAACCCACCAACAGCGAACCTTTCAGGCATTTAGACCCTGCCATGTTTGCAACAAGACGATTTGCATCACTCTTCCACGATGTTAAAAACTGCAAACCTGACAACCAGCTCAATCATATCACACCACCCCCCTAAAGATATCAAACAGGAGAACTGCGAACCTACCAATTATTCAAATTCTACAATTAATAAGGTTCAAGCAAATATTTCAGAGTCCCCAGTTACAAAAATATGGACGAACATGGGGCAATACCCTATTTTTCATCTGATTTTCATCCTTTGTATGTTAGTTCTACCATCCAAATGTATCCCAATTTTATTCATTAATTACTTGTTTATCTATACCATGCCCGCTCATAAAATCTTCGAACTACAAGAGGCAGTTTTTAATTTTGGACAAACATTAGGAAACATCTTTGCAGAAAATCTAAATAGACTCCGAAGAGATAGAAGTAATTGAAGGATGACCAACCAATGTCGGAGAAGTCATACTCCAAAAACAAGACCCGAGCCGCAGCCCAAAATAAATAAGCGGCAGGAAGTGAGAATTTTGAGACACCGCGACAGGAAGTGTAGTCCGCGGCGATAAATTCGGCCTATGCAAACAAAGCGGAGCGCCTCGTCCGATCTCCAATTTCATTCCCTCTCTTTTGCCCGACACACCCCACTTCCGTATCTCTAATTACAATGAGAAGGTCCCCTATTGAGGTCAACTGGGAACCTCGCTATGCCACCGATTTTGGATTCCAGTTCGAGTCTACATATCGATTTTTACCATCCAATTCCACATCCACAAGACAACACATAGAACTCGCTCACACATTTCTTACACAACAGACTTCTAACATTTTTTCACAACACACACAAAGACAAAAAATTACACATAAAGGTTATATAGATTTCCATGTCTCCTGTACACATAGCATAAACGCACTTGAGGGGTAGAATCACGTTTTCACCTAAGTGTCACTACAGATGAGACAAAAAAATTATAGGGCATAATTGAGCAATTAAAAAATTTATAGGGCATGTAGATACAAAAGAACTCAATTCAATACATTTTTTTTATTTATACATTAACCAATTTTACTATTTTTCAATTAAATTCAAAATATTTAACCAAATTAACAATTTATTCAAATTATTATCATATTTAACTATCAATTATCATTCTATTTATCACTTAACTTATATTAGTATAACTTCATTATCAACGAAAACTCATTGGTTTTCGGTTACACTAAAAACATTAAATCATCCTATTTTTGAAACCTTTTTATTTTTCATTTTTCCTTTTCTTTTTTTTTTTCATTCAACCAAGCACTCAACTTTGATTTCGCTCAAAAACCTTTTATTTTATTTTATTTTGATTTCAAAAGACCTTATGAAATTTCCTCGAATTCTTTTCCAAAATTCGAGCAAAAAAGTAACTAGGCATTTTCCCTTATCACCATGCAACAAAACAATTTTTCTTTTTCAACCAAACACATTCAATTTTGATTTCATTCAACTATTCTTATTTTATTTTGTTTTGATTTCAAAGCGCCTTATGAAATTTCCTCGATTTCTCAAAATTCGAGCAAAAAGTAACTAGGCATTTTCCCTTATCACCATGCAACAAAACAATTTTTCTTTTTCAACCAAACACATTCAATTTTGATTTCATTCAACTATTTTTATATTATTTTTATTTTGATTTCAAAAGCCTTAATAGAACTCCCTCGATTTAATTTCCTATCTCGAGTAGAATTCGTTTAGGCGCATTTTCCTTTCTTTTTAGCCCACTATGTACCATAGCATTCATTGATTTCTTACAATTAAAAATTTTTGATTTCTATTAATTATACTCAACCTATATCATCAACACCACTCTATTTTACCTCTTATATCACCACCAATACTTGTATATAACCTCTCAATACCCACAACTAATTTTCCCACAAAATTATTTTTCACTTTACAGAATTCTCTCAGGCTAACCCCTTCTTGAATTCTTCACATGTAGGGGGCGCATCTGTCATAATTTGTATATAATTAAATGCACCCCCGACCCACTATGTATGTACCATGTATGATTTTCAAAGATTTAATAAAGAATAAGGTAACTGGAGGAAAGCAAGTAGCAATAAGACATAGGAAGTAGGCCTAAAGCTGGCACGACTATTCTTGGCACCCCCGTCAATATTGCAGGGGCAGAGACCGGACGTATCTAGTGACCGCAGAAGTTATAAATGTTAAGCTAACGCCCAATATTTCCGGCAAAGCAGGACGTATCTGGTGACCAGAAGTTATAAAAGTAGAGAGACACCCCATACTTCCTGACAGAAGGCCGGACGTATTTGATAACGCGGAAGTAAATAAAGTCGAAATAGCACCCGACACTTCCTATCAGGCAGACCATATCTTTCACCAAAGAGAACCGCGGTCCAATTAGAAAGTCTCCCCTTAAGTAGGTCAACCAATAGGAAAACGGGGACGTTCCATTTTCGACCAATGGGAAGGAAGCCAACTCGTGGTGTTAAATCGAAAAGCAAGAATGGTCAGTTGTTCACTCGCTCTCGCCGAGTTCGGACCTAGTAGTGTTTTAGATCTCATAGGAACAACACCTACAGTTGTGATTCCGCTTCCAACAAGGTAACATCTACTCTCGAGGTCTCTCTCCCTCTGCTCATCCCACAGCTAAGTTCAATCACCGCCATGTGATCAGATAATTAACAATCCAAATCGCTCCGCTCTTCTCAAGCTTTCTTTCCTCCAATCCAGTTGCCTTTCATTTTCAAACCCCATCACGTGTCCTGATTATTCCTAACTGTATGCTGCAACTTCCACTCAAACGACTGCGCTTCAATCAAATCTCACCATTCGCATCCAACAACAAGAAATTCCGCAACGATATTGTCACACATACATACTCGGCCGTGCGGCCACGCGTCGCGCGAGCTCCGTATTTTTCGCCTCTGGCGAGCGGAATAGCGTCGCGAATGGCGGCGAGTTTGGTACGGGCTCAAAGCCCTTCAAAAGCCGAAAACAGGCCTGTAAGGCACGGCATGCAAGCGCAACCATGTGCTGAATTAACAGCGAAACAAGATCTTCAGAAGCAATTTTCAAATTCTTCTTGCGAAGATCAAAGATATGCAAATCCGCCGACAGGCGTTAGAGATGCAAATCTGGCCGCCGCGCGCGGTGACGTCACGACCGGCTCGGCAGCTGCTACGTCATCTAATGGCGCTGCCCGTGTCCTGGGAAACTGGGCGGACTACACCGAAGACCCAAGCCCTGGAGCGGACGAAGACTTCACCGTCATCAAGAGTCGGAAAAGGCGCCGAAATTCGGCGGATTCACCCACAGCGGCGAAACATCACTCTAACCCCAGGGGCGCAGGAGCCAACTCTCGGCCACGATCGTCCACGGGATGGGTGCCGCGGGCGGAAGAGATCAAGACCACTCGAGCGCATATCGCGGAGGCCAGGGCGCGGCAGGCGTCCTCCGCCGAAGACAACTGCGTCTACGTGGAGTACAGCCCCGAATTTGAGCCCTACCACTACATAAGGGCCGTCGACAGGATGATCGGTGGAACCAACAATGTCTTCCAGAGGTCTCCAAGATCAACGGGCACTACCTGATGGGACTAAACAACAGAGGCCTGGCCGAGCGCCTCATCAGCGAGGGCCTCGAGGTTGAAGGCACTCTATTCAGGGCCTTCCCGTTCCGCAAGAGAGCGATGAAAATCACCGTGGGCAACCTCCCCTTCTTCGTGGAGGATTCTATTATCATCAGCGCCCTAACACCCTACGGGCGCGTAACTTCAATCGCGCCCAAACTAATGAAAGCCGGCCCTTACATCTACAACGACGGCCGCCGAGACGCTTTCATTGTCCTCCACGAAGGAGTAACCACCGAGAGGCTCCCCACCCGCCTCGAGATAAAAATCAAAGGCGAGGTTTGGCCCGCATACCTGTCCTATGGCATCAGGTGTTCCAGATGCCACGGGCAGGGGCACCGCAGGGCCAACTGCCCCCTGCTTGCAGGGCGAGCCAACAACTCCAGATTGGCCCCACCAACCTCTCCTGCTGGTGTCCCATCAACGACCACCTCTGCCCCACCTCCCAGCCCAGCCTCCTGCACCGGCGCCCTCCAGTACAGCCATGGAGATCCCCGGCGCTTCTCACGCGGCCCGAGCTGTGACCCCATCTGCAGCACCTCGGCCATCTACACCAGTGGCCTCGGCCGTACCTATGGAGATGGCGCCTCCTGCCCCTCCACCTGTGACCCCTGCTCCGTCCCTGAGAGCACCTGGGAGTCACGAGCCTGCAGCCCCTACACCGGACATCGAGATGTCCATCGTCGAGGAAACATCAACATCCTCCACATCCTCGTCAAAAACATCAACGAGAGAAAGCCTCGTGACTTTCATAGAGAGGAACCCAGGCGTCTCCTTTGCCCAGACGGACGCCCTTGGCCTCGGGCGGGAGGAGGTCTTGGACATCCTCTCCTCGAAGACCAAGGCTCGGAAGCGGGGACCCCTCCTGTCACCTTCGCAGGGCGGCGCTCTCGCCGGCCTAATCCGTCAACTCTTGGGCCAGAGGCCCGGAGGAGATAGTAACATTTATAAAGTCCTGCGACAGGTCTTGTCAGAGCTGAGGACCGCCCCTACCGCAGTGCCTTCAACACCCCCACTGCCTGCGCCTCGGCCTGCTGAGCCCACGCCGCCCGCTCCCCAGAGGAGGGAGTCGGCGTCGGCCATGGCGGCACCTCCGCCTCCGCCGTCTGCCCATGCGAAGGTTGATCCGGTGCCGGACCGTTGGAAGGTGTTGAAGATTAGAGTTAAAGAAGCAATGCGAGGACCCTTCTCGGATTTTGTGTACGACACGTCGATCTCCGTGAACGATATCGTGGAGGCGGTCCAATGCCCTGAGAAGAGCCTCCTCGCATGCCTTTCGCCAAAGCAGCAAATCTTGCTCCCCCAATTCTTGGAGGCGGTAATTGAGCACACTCAGGACATGGATCCCTCTCTTCGCCGGGGATTGTCAGAGATCAGAGCCGCCTTCCCGTGACCCTCTCCGAGGGTACCCCCTGTTGAAAAAGTGTTCTTTTTGATGTAATTTACTCTTCGGAGTGTACAAATTGACTAGCAGTCAATAAATTTATTTCAATTGTCAATTGTCATACATACATACATACATACATACATACATACATACATACATACACTGACTTTTATATATATAGGGATAATAATTTGAAACGCTTCGTTGTGCAGCTGAAAGTCTTCTATCTTTTTCGTTTTTTCTTTTCTTTTTTAATAGGAGGAAATTATATATTTAAATGAACGTTTCTCAAGATGGGAAAGGAGCCATTTTACCAAAGATGGCCATTCACACTGTAATATGAATATGATAGATAATAAGTATAATGCTCTCTTTAAATGTATATTATTTCCATAAAAATTCAGTTGTTCAGATTTCCTGAGACATAGGATGCAAACAGCTATCCTGCTTGGACAGACCAACCTCAATCCGACTTCTATGGCCAGACTTCCAGACTCAATCTCAGCATGGAACTTCCTGGTCAACTGGTTCAACTCAGCAATCCACTCAGGACGTGGTTAAAAGTGTTTATCACTAGTCCATATTGGTGAACTGGACAGCCCGGATATGTTGCTCCAGGAACCTGGGTTATATCTCCCTTCATTAAAATGCCAGGAAGGGAAGGAGGTACTTGTATAAGTAGGATCCCTGGAAAGTTTTTCTCTTTCTTTTGTTTTGTTTTCTGTTTTGTTCAGGAGAACCTGATGGGGCTGACGGCCTTAATAAAAAGCCTTGTGGGTATAATTAGAATTTCAAAAATTCTCCCTTTTCCCTCAATATTTTGCTATATGCATGATGATATAAAAGGTAGGATGTAGAGAAGGTAATAAACCGCTTAAAACCTCAGTTGAGAGAGAGATTGAGATAGAAACTGATTTATTACAATGTACATATAAGATTATATAAGGTTAAATACAGAATAAATATATATGAATAAATATGATTATATAATGATAAATATATGGTTAAATAGATATAAATATAAATATAATTGATAAATATACATATATAAATTATATAGTCTTCATTGGTGGTGCCCACCGCGGGAAAGACTGCCACCGATGGACTACAAGAGTTCTTTCCCACAGAGTGGGCAGGTCGATGTGATGGCTGGCGTTGCCCACCTCAAGACCAAGCCTGACCAAGATGGTAGCCTTCTCTACACTGATCAACTTCATTGCCTCGGGATGGAAGCCGACGCTGAAGAGCCAGGCATGCAGATCTAGGGGCACTTCGCAGGAGGCGAACACCTCCCGGAAGAGAGAGACAATGACAATTAACATATTTTTATTGACATCTTGTAAATACAGGAAAGTGCACAGCCCGCACTAATTATGAGAAATTAACAATAATGAAAATGATGATAAAAACGAAAAATAGATATAAAAAATATGCTATGTATAATGACATTGTACATGCCGCCTCAGCCACCGCTGCAGAGCTTGGTGGAAGATCGCCAGCGGGTCCCCAGCGATACCACGTATTTCACAAACGTTTAAGAAAACGTAGATCGCATGCTTCGCCGCTGAGGAGATGGTGATGGCGTGGTCGTCGAGGTCCACCGCGAAGATCCAGGACTGCAGGTCCGGCGGCCGCCCGATGATGGAGAACACCTCTCGGATGAGAGGGCGGACGGCGCTACAGGACCAGTAGCGGTGGGCCAGCGACAGGTCGCTGGAGCCGCAGACGGGCTGGCTCGACGCCGGGTGCCCGAAAAGAGAGAGAGAGAGATATTATAAAATCCTGATAATATTTCATGCAAAACGCTAGAGTAAATTTTTCAGCTAAATTTCGTTTTCTTAAATTTCTAATGTTTTATATTTCAGCACATAAAAAGTAGAACTTCCCATTATATATTGACTAGCCGAATGACCCGGGCAACGCCCGTGTTTTACCCGATTGAATGTTTTTATTCAAATAATATTTGTTACAATTATAAATTTGGCGCCTTTAATAAATGCATATATTAGTTAATAACTATAGCCTATGTGCTTTATCTGTCTATGTACTGTTGGCTTCCGTAGGCGTCTCATACTGGGAAAAGGAAAGAGAGGATTCCATTTAGTTATTAACTAATATATGCATTTATTTAAAAAGCGACCCGCTCCAAACCAATAGTTACAAAAACGAAAGAGCGAGTGGGGGAGGCATGATGGGGGGGGGGGGGGGGCAAAGGTGGCGTGACCGTAGCCAACCAATAGGAGGGCACCATTCAAAAAAAAAAAGCAAACGGTGACAGAGGCCGATGAGGAATGACACGCTCGTAACTGTATATAGAATTTATAAATATTCTCATAGTCTCACCTGGAGTCGATCATTCAGTGGAGGTTGAGTTAGATCAGGTCAATTTTGATTTCACAAAGGTGTTTCTCTATAGAGGCAATGAATTAATTGAAGTCAGCTCTTTATATTTGGTTTTTAAAGTATTTACTACGTAGGAAGTGGTTGAGGTTCTTGAAGAAGATGATCACAATTGACAATTAAAATAATTTATTACCATAGCGAAGGAAATGGACGTTGGCTCTATGACAATTGTCAGAACTATCCATGAGAACCTTGGTCTTAAGTCCCATTCCCTTTGGAAAGGCCAGTTTCTGACTGAGAATATGAAGGATAACAGAGAAAGAAAAGGCTGTAACCCTCTTCAACACATAAAGACTTTATTAAGACACCAGTCAGATTCTCTCCTCTCGTTGCCGGCTTACAATGATATCCCTGTGATGATCAATCACCATCATGCAGTAGGCCCTCCTCAACAACCTGAAACATGATTCTTGTGGCATGCTGATGTTCTTATCTGATAAAAATAACTTTGACGTGGACCAAAAGATAAATTCCAGGACTGCATCCGCACTGGCCTCATGACTGTTGTAGCTAATAATAGAAACTACATTGAATAAATCAAAACTATATCCTTTTATCTACTACTGTGCCAAATTTAATTTAAATTTTTGGATTTTTGCCTGGAATAAATTTCAGTTAAATTCCATTGTGGTTATTCCCATTTTACCTGATTAACCCAGTAGTTATCCGTTATAGTGGTAACAGTCCATCTTAGAAGAGACAAGACACCGAATTCAAGATCACACACAAGACTCTAACTTTGTAAATATGTGAATACACTGTAAATGTAAAGAACCTGTACATATTATCCATTGTAAATAACATAAGCTAGGTTGTTCTTTTTGAGTGGTACCTAATAAAGTTATTTTGGAACAGGAAAGCTATAGTGGTGGTATCGCCGAGATATAGGAAGCTGTGGCACCAGTGATAGACCACTGGTGCAATATTGGATTAGGACAGTGTTTTGGAGCTACGTCATGGCCCAAGCGTTGCGCTGAGCGTCGCCATTTGTCATATGGAATCCACTTCTCATCGCGTCACAATATGTTCGAGGAACGGTCGTTCTTGTTGTGTAGACCTATATAGTATAAACCTACCCATCAACATCAGCTGGTCGTCGCTTCGGCGCTGCGCCTTCTCCGGGCACAACGCGGACGTGGCAGTGAGGCTAGCTCTGCACGCCCTGCCCCATCCAGCATCGGCACAACAGTCTTGCGTCGCCTGTGGGTCCGGCGACCTGTCGCTGGTTCACCGGTACTGGTCCTGCCGCTACATCAGGCCTCTCATCCTGGAGGCATTTACCATCATCGGGCGGCCCCCTGACCTGCAGGGCTGGGTCTTCGGGCATGGCCTAGACGATGACACCCTGGCCATCCTGGCGTCTGCCAAGACACGCATCTATAGGTACTTCCTCGGTGTGGAACTGAGGAGTGTTCAAGAAGACCTTGTCTTATTCCCTACATTTTATATACCCTTTATTTACTATCTTATTATATTTTTTTCCACCTTTGTAAAAACTGATTAGAAGAATCAATAAAATTGTTTAAATTGTCAATTGTCTTGTTGTGTAGAAGTAGCGCCGACGTCGCTTCAACTCGGCGATTTTCTTCATTTCTGATCTATTTGTTCAACATCCATTTATGGAACTTTTTTTTAACCATTTTAATTTGACTAAAATGATGACCAACTGTAGAGTGATCGACGTTGACTCGAGAAGTTTTGAGGCGTCTGCTTCGATTACCATCTTTAATTGATTATTGTCAACCTATGACGGCAGTTCAAGACCTCTTTCTTCAAGGTTAGTACCATCTCAGGCGCGGAATTGGCGAATTACTTATACGTAGTGCGTTCAAAAGTGACCCATCCCTTCATGTTCTCATGGTATTTAAAGTTATTTACGTAATATTTTAATGTTCAAGTTGATGAATTCGCAAAGCAAAATTATTCGAAATTCTTGTTTTGTGAACGAATTTATTAATATGATTTGAAATATTTTCAAATTATATATTGGAACAGAATAAAATAAAAAGCATTAAATAATAAAGTAAAATATAGACTTAAAAATAATTTATGATATGAATTTATTAAAAAAAAAATTCTAAACTACAAATATTAGCACTTAAATAAATCAACGTTAGGAAATTCGTCATTATTTCGACACCAACTAATAGTAGTGGTTTGTGTGGGGGAGGACCATTGGAAAGATTCACTACTGATGAACCAAGGGATGTAGTGTAATCCGCCTCCACGTGGTGCACTCTGGGTAACGCTAAATGGATTACAATTTGTGTTTGGTCCTCCTGGGGTCCCCCGTGGGGTACAAGAGTACTTCGGTAGTTACTGCCGGTGTTGCTAGGATTGGCAAAACGGCCCCATACTCTACATGGAATGAAGAATGGTTGGTCAGAGTTTTCTAGTGTACAACTTGGTATCCTGTTCCAAAATAACTAATTGGGTACTGATGAACCAAGCTCTACCAATATAATAATTTCTTTTTTGAAAATATAGAAAAAATGTTTATAATAATTAGCTAGAGAATTTCAGTGTGAAAAGTTGACAAAAAATGCTTTCAACATATATGGTGGTGGTGTCTTGTCCATGGGGCAGGTTGCTTCATGGAAAGGGGAAGGGGGGGTGCCATTGCTCTGTTCACGGTTACTGTAGCGGCTCGGGGCTCACGACACCGTACTTGGGCTACTACTGGGCAGTCCTTTACTTGTGCGGCTATGGAGGAGGGATAGAGAAAATTGTTGTTGTTGTTGCCGTATCCAAATAAGAGGCTCAGATGTCCCGTGCATCTCTATCACAGCAGTCGCAATGTCCACCATCTTGGGTGTGAGACAATTGAGAAGATTTGATTGAGCTCTGACCAACCAAATGTCAAGGTATGGAGGGCAGGCAGCCACGCATTCTCCAGTCAACCACACAGAACCATTGGACCGAGGTGTCAATTATCCAGCCGGATCTTGGCGAATTCTTGCTTACAACTCCTACAATGGTGCTGTCTTGTCCTATGGAAAGGGGGGGGGGGTGCCATTTCAGAGTTCCCTGTAGGCCTTCACGGTTACCGGCTCGCGACACCGTACTTCGTCCCACATGGCATTACGGGCAGTTACTTGTGCTGCTTCTCCTGCCCGCCACTTAGAGGAGGACTTCTGGGCGGGAACTGCTACAATGTTATATACTATAACAGGGGTCGGCAACCTTTTTAATCGGAAGAGTCAAAAATTACTATTTTAAAAAAATTCTCAGTTTTTAAAGAGACACAGCATTTTTTTTTCTTGCCAACAATAAATATTACTCTTTTTATTTATGCAAGAGTACTACACGCAACTTCACATCCAAAGAGCCGTCTCGCGAACCGCAGATTGCCGACCCCAGTACTATAAGAAATGTAAACTTTTTTCGACGCGTATGATCATTTTTGATTTAAAACAATTTTCTTCTGCCCTTACTGCAATGATAGAAAATTGTTTTAAATCAAAAATAATCATACGCGTTGAAAATAGTTTAAGTTTTTTTTTAATCACAGATGGCACGCTAATATTAAAACAATGTTATGCACTCATTGTTGTTGTTTCATTGTTGTTAGAGATTGCTAATATGATGCATTAGCGCTCCATTTATTATAAGAAAGTTTAACTATTTTGACGCGTATGATTCTTTTTGAAATAAAAATGTATACTGCTCTTAATGCAAGGTATAAAAGAAAAACAGCCAAATGCATTATTACACCGATATGGAAGATGACGCTGGGAGGGTTCACCATTGTTGAGCCAAGCCATCCCATTAATTTATCATTTCAGTAAGGGCAGTGGAAAATGTTTTTATTTCAAAAAGAATCATACGAGTCAAAAATAGTTTAAATTTCACTTAACATTCGGATTAGCAAGATGAAGATGGCTAAGAACGAACCAGATCGACAAAAATGTACGAATTCCTCTCTCAAGGAACTGGAGACAAATTGCCACCTAAGAAAACAATGGCAACATTTAGTATGAAACATTTTATTTGAACTGCCTCACAATAATCCTAATTGGACTTTATGGATTGACAAAGAATCAGTCTTCATTTCATGACAAATTACAATAACCAATATTTCGAAACTACAGAACGTTTATTTGGTAGAAATTGATACAGAAAAATTAGGATTCTCTCGTCTTTGCTGCTTTATCAGATGTAGGCAGAGAGAAGCTGGGGGACCCGCCGACGACAAAAACTGGGCGTTGACATTGAAATGTCACCAAGGAGGGGATGTCGAGGTAACAGAAACGACGTCTCAAGACGCCACATGTTGGGCTCAGAATATCTTTGAGTCACCATCTGCTCTTTTTATTCATTACACTTCTTCTATTCCTAAATTTGGTCTCTTCCTCATCGGCAAGACATGGAGGTCTATCGAGGTCTAGAAACTGAAAGCATTCGTAGCTTTTGTCGTCATTTTGACAAGATAGCGCATTTCTTTCTACATTTTTTTTTTCTTCGTGAAAATTACTATTAATTTAAGTTATATAATCACACACACAATAATAAATATTCAAATGATATATTAATATATAATAATAAGATATATATAATTTTTTTTTCAATTTTAAAATACGGGCTAAAAATAGCCCTAATGCACAATAATCTTGCGTATATTTATGTTTCGAATATCTCTCTTATTTAATAAATTATATTTTAAATATATAGCTTATTACTGCTTAATTTTAGCTTTGAATAGATTATATATAGTTTTAAATAAAATAAAAGTTTTTGTATATTTAATCTTGGACATCAGAGTAGTTCAAAGGTAATGAGATTGTAATAAAAGAAGTTGAAATTGCTTTATATTTTGATAAGCCATTTCTGTATTCTGATCTGTTTTTTTTTTTTCGTATATTTTGATTATCTTATCTATTTCAACATACTTTAACATTCAGTAATTTGTGATAGATTTATATTTATTTTTATAATACATTATAAAGGACAAG
>CP092872.1:68451472-68627602 GCA_030710605.1 Cordylochernes scorpioides
GTCAAATGTCAAGATTTGGAGAATCCTGTGAAAATGGCAGATGTGGAGATTGACCTTACACTTGATGTCCAGAACTGGCTTCCTGGTGCGAGATTAAATGGCTTGGGGAATAACATCAGGAAATATCTGTATGGAGATGGAGATCACAGAGATAAATGGACATACTTCTGGCCATTTAAATGGTGTAATTGGGCTGAATTATGCCAAGATAGATCAGAGGAGAAAGTTAAGAATATAGATGGCACTAAGTACAATGTTAGGATCAAGTGGAAATTTGGAGGAGAGAAGATTGAAGTTGAGGTGTCATTCCATCAGAGAGCTGGAGGTGTCAATACCCTGGCCCAATATAAATATTTTATTTTGTTTGTGTACTCTAGTAACCATGGTGTAGTAGTGATCAACTCTGTGTTGGTTGGTCAAACCTGCCGCTACCAGATAGACACAGAGACTTTTAGAAAATATTTCATTAAATACAATAATATATGGGCATCTATAGGTTTGTATAAACCGCAGTGATATATTTTCTATCAGAAAGAAATATCATAATTACTATCAGTTTAAAAAACCCACAGATATAATTATGATCACTATGTCAAATCTACAAATATTCTCCATTGTCATTTTATAATCTCCTCTCCTTATATTTTATAATTTTATATCCACTGTATATATAACTACTGTTCCTGACCCTATTCTTCCAGGATACATTTCAACAAACACATTTTTTATATTTATACAGTCGAACTTCGATGATTCAAAACCCAAGGCACCAAAAGTAATTTTGAATTATCAAAAATAAAATTAAAAACAAATATTCTATTTATAGGAAATTCTAGAGACAAGATGAATATTCTAATTAAAGAAGTTATCCAAGTTCTACTGTAGTTCAAATGGCTGAATTTATTCCCTATAATAATAAATCATATTGTCTGACATTGACACATTGAGAAAGTTCAGGATGATAAAGCAATTAATTTCCACAATTAAACCCTCTTTTCATCAAAGAACAGAGAGGTAAAGATATTGTTTACAATGTAGCAAAATATTGTTTTTAGATATATATTTTATAATATATAATAACTGAAAGTTGCTGATGGCTTGCCCCATCTATCAGAATAAATTTCAACTATTCGTTAATTATCAATTATTACAGTATTGGCCAAATACCCATTCTTGATGTGTTACCGTGTTTATCTTTTCTTGAAAAATCAAGAATGGGTATTTGGCCAATTCTGGAATAATTAAAAATCAACAAATAATTGATATTTATTCCAATAGATGGCGCAAGCCATCAGCAACTTTCAGTAGCCACGATAAGGAGATGCCTTTAACTTAATTTATCATCATAGCATCATGAAATATCAATTGTAATTTCCTAATGGTATTGTTCTGTACCATGTTTGATCAGTATTGAATGGGGTTTATTTCTAATCACTTGTATGATTGTTTTAATAAAATATGGTGGTGCCACATGGAAACATCTCTCTTTAAATTTAACATTTTTTAAAGGGAGAGGTGTCTTTATTCCACATGTATATCATACTTTCTGTAATTTAACACTTGTACATATGTACTACACATGTTGCTGAAATTTGGTAAAATATCTCATTAAAAATAATATAAAACTATAACAGGGTAATTGTGATAATTCTACCATGATTTCATCCACTACCTCCAGGCTATCAAATAACCAATCTTAATTCCACGCTATAATTCAGAGCTAATTATTAAAATATTTTTTTTTTACAATTTTTGTTTAAATACAATAATTCACACATGGGCACAATGGCCATAGTTAGTGTAGGGACACCATGTTTAAAAGTGATACTTTGTGTCACAAATATTTGTGCTGAAATTCCAAGAGTTTTATTTGTTCTTGGACCACTTAGGTCCAACTTAAAGTGACCGCTACTCACTGGTGTAAACAATGAGGTGTCTTAGTAACATTTTACTACAGTACAACCTCCCTGTAAATGACTCCTAATTGGAAAGCCAAAGTGTCCTTTAGGGAGAGGTGTCTCTTACCTGAGAGTTGCTAAATTGTAAAAATGGTAATTTTGCAAATGAAAACTCTCCTTTGAGAGAGGTGTCCGCTAGCGGGGTGTCCACTAAAGGGAGGTTCTACTGTATTTGAAATAACATACAGAAAGAGAGGAAACACGTGCAAGCCTTTCAGAATTGATCAGCTAGAATGTACACTATATAGGGTTTTAGCCTGAAATACAATATCCATAAAAGATTTCTTTAAAGTAGATGATTTTAAAAATATATATATGTCATAATTTGTATATAATTAAATGCAACCCCGACCCACTATGTATGTACCATGTATGATTTTCAAAGATTTAATAAAAGCATAAGGTAACTGGAGGAAAGAAAGTAACAAAAGACATAGGAAGACGTCGCAGTTAACCTTCTGACCCCAGGTCCCTGCGAGCTAAGTTTAAACCGACACTTCCTGGAAAAACAGGACGTATCTAATGACCAGAAGTTATAAATGTTAAAGCTAACATTCAATACTTCCTGACAAAGCAGGACGTATTTTGATAACCGCGGAAGTAAATCGAGTCGAACAAATAAGACACTTCCTGACCCAGGCCGGGCGTAACTAACACCAAAGGAAGCCGCCGGCCCATCAGAAGACAGCACCTTAAGTAGGTCAACCAATAGGAAAGGATCATGTGACATCTCTCGACCAATCAGAGAGAAACTGAGGCTTGGTGTTAAATCGGAAAGCAAGAATGGGGAGTTACGCTTGAGCTCTCATAGGAACAACACCTATAGGGTTCACTGGCTCTCGCCGAGTTCGGACAGTGCTCCTTCGCTTCCAACAAGGTAACATCTACTCTAGAGATCTCTCTCTCCGCTCATTTCATCATCGCCATGTGATCAACTAATTAATAAGTCAAATCGCTCAACTCTTCTCAAGCTTTCTTCCCTCCAACACAGTTGCCTCTTATTTTCCAACTCAATCACGTGTCCTGATTATTCCTAACTGTATGCTGCAACTTCCACTCAAACGACTGCGCTTCAACCAAATCTCACCATTCGCATCCAACAACAAGAAACCCCGCAACGATATTGCCACAGAACGGTTAAGTCGACAGGATAGTGAGATGGAATTAAATCAGGATCCCACAGGCGTAAAGTCAGACGGTCCAACGGAAACAATGGAAAGAAGGCAAGAAGTAAGAGAGAGCGAATCGGCAAGAGAAAGACAGGAGGTGACCGGCCGAGAGACAACTGCGCCCCTAGCGGACGCCATCAACCAACTGTCAACATTCCTGACGCGAGTAAAAATTTCTGATGGAGCGGAGTCGGCGATCCCACCTTTCGACGGCGCATACAGCGCGACACAGTTTTTCCAGACGTTCGACCGAAAAATGGAAGACGCATCCATGGGAGAACAAGAAAAATTATTGCGCCTGCCAAACTACCTGGTGCGACAACCCCTGGAGCTCTTCAGGAAACTTCGGCTGGCCGACCGGAGTTATTTCCAGGTGAGACAAATCCTCCTAGATCTCTACCCTGAGTCAAGCGAAGCATCCTTTGCGAAATATTTCGCCATGAAACTCACTGGACAAACCAACTTAGAGACCTACTACCGGGAAAAAACCGCCATGGGATTGCAACTAGGACTTCCACAAGAGGTGATCCTCGAGACGCTGACAGAAGGACTGCCATTCAACGACCAGCGCCTAGTCCGCGTAGTGCCTCCCGAGAACCTAGGAGAGTGGTTCCGACTGGTACAGCGGATCCACGGGCCTAGTGTACCGGCAACGCGATCCAGAGAAGATCAACCACCCACAATGTCGGGTCCGTACCACAGCACATCCCGACGCCCAGGTGCATGGAATGCACCTCTTCCGCCGTCCAACTGCAAGTTCTGCGGCGCGAGACACTGGCACAGCGAATGCCGACGTCGACCAATCCCGACGACCCACGAAAAAGTCCGGTCAGTGCAAACGGTCCCAAAATCACCAGTTCCGACTTCATCACAACCAAGTCAAGCCAGAGACACCTCAGCCGGACAGCCCTTTCGAGACTGAGGTAGGATCCCTAAACCAACTGACTGTCAAACTCTTTCTAGCCCCTAATGTATCATGCCCCTTTTTAATTGATACAGGCGCCAGCCTGAGTATAGTGCCATATAATATTTATCATATGCTAAAAACCCACCTGCCTAATTTAACCCTTGAGGGACACTCACTACACCTCCAAACCCTAAACGGATTTGCAAAAACCATGGGTAAACTATCTATCCCACTGACAATAGGACAAATATCACGAAAGGAGTATTTCCATGTAGTGAATGCACCATTGCCATTCGGAATTCTTAGTATCAATAGCCTCCATAAATTCAGATTAACCATAGATTTTAATAAATGCACTATACTCCAGCTGGGCGCCCCATTGTCTACCCTTTCCTACCATTTTAATCATGTGTCCAATGTATGCACGTACTGGCAATGTCAGGCGATGTCACAAAAAATTTTCCCCACATCCCAACTATCCGCCTATGACAACCATTGCGTGCATTCATTGAGAAAACCCCACTTATCTACATGCCCCTTTTTCACTAAAGCCAATTACCCTTTTTACATGCCCTCAAATAATCAAACCACAACAACTTCAACTTATGAACCTGTCCAAAACGCACCCACACAGCGGGATAACTCGCATACCAAAAACCTAGGTGATCACACACCGTTACACAACTCTCACATGACCAACCCACACAACGAACTCGACACTCACACTAATACACAACAAAACCCTTTACCCCATGCATACTACAACACAACACCTAACACTCACATTTTTTCACAGGACAAATTCAACGTACCATGCTTACGTATTCCACCAGTAAAAATACCCACGAATTCCAAAAAAATAATCACCATACGTCCATATCGTGTTCCGATATGTGACCAACAAGAAATCCGTAACCAAATACAACAAATGCTGGAGAACGGCATCATAGAGCAATCTTTTTCACCTTTCTCGAGCCCTGTCACCCTCGTCACTAAGCGCGACAAAACCAAACGGTTTTGTATCGATTATAGGAAGGTGAATGAGCTAATCAGCTCTGATGTCCATCCCCTCCCGAGAATCGAGGATATCCTAGACCGCCTCGCACAGGCCAAATATTTTTCCACGGCCGACATATCCTCTGCGTATTGGCAAGTCCCAATACACCCCGATTCTCGACCACTGTTAGCATTTGCCACCTTTGAAGGATTATACCAACCCACTCGATTACCTTTCGGGTTAAAAACCAGTCCTCAGATTTACGAACGAGCCATAAGTCAGGTCCTACAGAGACACGGACTTGACTGTGTGGCACATTACTTTGATGATTTCATCATTTACTCCAACACATTGGAGGAACATCAAAACCACCTGCGACAATTTTTCGCCTTTTGCGAAGCGGAGAAGTTACAACTTAACTTCGCAAAATGCGAATTTTTTAAACAATCCATAAATTTTCTAGGTTACACCATCACAGCTGGTACAATTACACCACTTACACGCAATACCGACATCATCCACGCCATAAAACAACCACACAACCGAAAAACACTACAATCCTTCTTAGGCGCTGTGAACGTCTATAACAAATTCATTCCGGAATACGCTCGCTTGCGAGCACCACTCAACAATCTCCTCAAAAAGGACGTCGTGTGGAACTGGAATGAAGCTTGTCAAGAGGCGTTCATTGACCTGAAAGGAAACCTCACACAACACCCCATTTTACACCTTTACAAAGAAGGTCTGCCATGCCAAGTGTATTGCGATGCATCCACCCTCGGTATAGCAGGCATTCTCAAACAAGTTCACCCTGACGGAAACGTATATCCAGTTCAATATTTCAGCCGAACATTGCGCCCACACGAGAAAAACTACTCCATCTCTGAACTTGAGTGCTTAGCAATCGTTGAGAGTGTGGAGAAGTTTCGCATCTATCTTATGGGCAGAAAATTTACAATATTTTCTGACCATCACGCATTGCAGTGGTTGAAAACCATCAAGAACCCGTCCGGTAGACTGTTTCGATGGAGTTTACGACTATCGAGTTACGAATATGAGGTCCGCTACATAAAGGGAAAACTACAATATGAAGCAGATCTCTTGTCCCGTAACCCGTTTTGTGGATTCTTGGACGCCACCCTTATCAAGACCCACCAATCTCCTCCATCGAAAGAGTCTAGTTTGACCATTGATCATAATGGATTACATACAGTTTCCCGAAAAGGTGTAACCAAGATTATACTTCCAAAACCACTCATACAACAACTCTTACAAACAGTACACACACAATACAATCACCCCGGTATTTCCCAAATGTCACGAATTATCTCCACACAATATTACTGGCAAGGTATGTCAAAAGATATTAAACAAAAAGTTAAGACCTGTCCCACCTGCCAATTAACAAAACGTCCAGTAGGACCCACTTACGGAGAATTAAGTCAACCTCCGGAATCTAAAGAACCCTTCGACCTTTTATCTCTGGACACCATAGCAGGATTTGCCAAATATGGCAACACCAAGATATACCTCCATGTGGTAGTCGATCATTTTTCACGCTACGCGTGGGCTTTTCCATCTAAATCCACCAGTACCACCACCTACCAACAGGTACTTAAACGAGTATTCCAGGATGGTTCTCCAAAACGCCTTCTTACGGATAGAGCCCCTGCCTTCACTTCACCCAAATTTCGTAGTTTTCTACTTAATAGAAATATTCACCCATTGCTCACAACCAGCAACAATCCACAGGCCAACGGTCTATGTGAACGCCTAAACGCCACCCTCACGGGAAAACTTAGGTTATTACACCTAGAAAATCCTAAGGTCGCATGGACCAAGTTGGTCAAGAAGGTTACACTTATATATAACAAGACACCCCACTCTACCACAGGTTTTCCACCCATATACTTAATGTTTGGTATCCTACCTCCAGAAATCTCTAATCATAACACACCGTACCCAGATATCGACAAAGCTAGAAAAATTGCACACACACGCACACAAAACAAACATTTACAAGACAAAAACACTTATGACCAACGACACAAGCAACCACATTTCGAAGTAGGTGATCTAGTATTAGTAAAATTATATCACCACCCAAATACAGGGAAACTTGCGCCATATTTCACAGGACCTCACACAATATTAGAAATTATTTCACCAAATGTGGTCCGCATAGATCGACCAAATCAACCACTTCAAAGAGACACTGACACAATCCACGTCAACAAACTTAAACTGTATACAGAAAAAATCCATTATATATCACCACCCGCCGTTAGCACCTATCATATAAAGCACAACCCCAATTATACGTTCCCTTTCAAACATTTAACACCCGAATTATTCCCAACAGAGTCATTAAGGTTCAAACCCACCAGCAGCGAACCTTTCAGGCATTTAGACCCTGCCATTTTTGCAACAAGACGATTTACATCACTCTTCCCCGATGTTAAAAACTGCAAACCTGACAACCAGCTCAATCATATCACACCACCCCCTAAAGATATCAAACAGGAGAACTACGAACCTACCAATCATTCAAATTCTACAATTAATAAGGTTCAAGCAAATATTTCAGAGTCCCCAGTTACAAAAATATGGACGAACATGGGACAATATCCTATATTTCACCTGATTTTTATCCTTTGTTTATTAGTTCTACCGTACAACTGTATCCCAATTTTATTCATTAATTACTTGTTTATATATGCCATGCCCGCGCAGAAAATCTTCGAACTACAAGAGGTAGTTTTTAATCTAGGACAAACATTTATAAAACTTCTCATAATTTTAGGAACCATCTTCGCAGAAAATCTAAATAAACTCCGAAGAGATAACAGTAACTGAAAAGATGACCAAACAATGTCGGAGAAACCACGCTCCAAAAACAAGCCCCGAGCCACACCCCAAAATAAATAGACGGCAGGAAATGAGGATTTGAAACACCACGACAGGAAGTATAGTCCGCGGCGGTTAAATTCGGCCTCTGTAAACAAAGCGGAGCGCCTTCGTCCGATCTCCAATTTCCCTCCCTCTCGTTTGCCCGACACACCCCACTTCCGTATCTCTAATTACAATGAGAAGATCCCCTATTGAGGTCGACTGGGAACCTCACTATGCCACCGGTTTTGATTCCAGTTCGAGTCTACATATCGATTTTTACCACCCAATTACACATCCACGAAACAACACCTAGAACTAGCTCACACATCTCTTACACAACCGACTTCTAACATTTTTCACAACACACACACAAAGACAAAAAATTACACATAAAGGTTATATAAATTTCCATGTCTCCTGTACACACAGCATAAACGCACTTGAGGGCTAGAATCACGTTTTTCACCTAAGTGTCACTACAGATGAGACAAAAAATTTATAGGGCATAATTGAGCAAGTAAAACATTTATAGGGCAAAATGGAGCAACCAATAAATGTAGATCAGGGCATGAAGATACCAAAGGGTTCCAACCAATACACCTTATTTTTCATATCAATCATTTTCATTATTTTCTCTCAATTAAAAATATAAATGTTTAATCAATTTAGCAATTTATTCAACTTATCATCAATTTTAATCATTAACTATCATTTTATTTACCAATTAGTTTATATTATCATTTTCATTTATCAATTATCATTCTATTTACCACTTGACTTATATTGCCACAACTCAATTATCAACGAAAACCCACTGGTTTTCGATTAAACTAAAAACATTAAATCACCCTTTGTTGTTGAAACCTTTTTATTTTTCATTTTTTTTTAAACACTCAACTTTGATTTCGTTCAACTCTTATTTTTATTTTTATCTTGATTTCTCAAAAGACCTTATGAAATTTCCTCGAATTCCTTTCCAAAATTCAAGCAAAAAAGTAATTAGGCATTTTTCCTTTTTTTTTTCTCACCACTCAACCAAGCACTCAACTTTGATTTCGCTCAAAAAACTTTTATTTTATTTTTATTTTTGATTTCTCGAAAGACCTAATAGAATTCCTTCGATTTCATTCCCAATCTCGAATAGAATATGGTTAGGCATTTTCCTTTTTTTTTTTTCACCATTCAACCAAGCACTCCACTTTGATTTCGCTCAAAAAACTTTTATTTTATTTTATTTTGATTTCAAAGCCTTAATAGAACCCCCTCGAATTCATTTCTTAACTCGAGTAGAATTCGTTTAGGCGCATTTTCTTTTTTTTTTTTTGCCCACTATGTACCATAACATTCATTGATTTCTTACAATTAAAATATTTTTTGATTTCTATTAATTATACTCAACCTATATCATCAACACCATGCTATTTTACTTATTATGTCACCAGCAATGCTTGTATATAGCCCCTCAATACCCACAACTAATTTTCCCACAAAATTATTTTTCACTTTACAGAATTCTCTCAGGCTAACCCCTTCTTGAATTCTTCACATGTAGGGGGCGCATCTGTCATAATTTGTATATAATTAAATGCAACCCCGACCCACTATGTATGTACCATGTATGATTTTCAAAGA
The DNA here is from genome assembly GCA_030710605.1 of Cordylochernes scorpioides. Lineage (NCBI taxonomy): Eukaryota > Metazoa > Arthropoda > Arachnida > Pseudoscorpiones > Chernetidae > Cordylochernes > Cordylochernes scorpioides. Next base: position 68,461,028 of record CP092872.1, read on the forward strand.
TATAATAAAAGCATAAGGTAACTGGAGGAAAGAAAGTAACAAAAGACATAGGAAGACGTCGCAGTTAACCTTCTGACCCCAGGTCCCTGCGAGCTAAGTTTAAACCGACACTTCCTGGAAAAACAGGACGTATCTAATGACCAGAAGTTATAAATGTTAAAGCTAACATTCAATACTTCCTGACAAAGCAGGACGTATTTTGATAACCGCGGAAGTAAATCGAGTCGAACAAATAAGACACTTCCTGACCCAGGCCGGGCGTAACTAACACCAAAGGAAGCCGCCGGCCCATCAGAAGACAGCACCTTAAGTAGGTCAACCAATAGGAAAAGAGCATGTGACATCTCTCGACCAATCAAAAGACAACACCTCAAGTAGGTCAACCAATAGGAAAGGATCATGTGACATCTCTCGACCAATCAGAGAGAAACTGAGGCTTGGTGTTAAATCGGAAAGCAAGAATGGGGAGTTACGCTTGAGCTCTCATAGGAACAACACCTATAGGGTTCACTGGCTCTCGCCGAGTTCGGACAGTGCTCCTTCGCTTCCAACAAGGTAACATCTACTCTAGAGATCTCTCTCTCCGCTCATTTCATCATCGCCATGTGATCAACTAATTAATAAGTCAAATCGCTCAACTCTTCTCAAGCTTTCTTCCCTCCAACACAGTTGCCTCTTATTTTCCAACTCAATCACGTGTCCTGATTATTCCTAACTGTATGCTGCAACTTCCACTCAAACGACTGCGCTTCAACCAAATCTCACCATTCGCATCCAACAACAAGAAACCCCGCAACGATATTGCCACATATATATGTTTTTAACACCTTTTTGTTCAGGAATTTCTAGATGTATTTTCTTTCTTCCAATCATATTTTTCATAAAATGAGAGCGAACAATTCAAATAGAAAATTAACTATGCAAATAGACAATAAATGTTTAACATAGGATTCCACAATATTTGATGTCTATATGTATAACATTTAGACAGGGTCTAAAGTTAAGTTTGGGAGGAGTCATAGTCTCAACCCTGAATATTGGACAATTAACTTATGGTGTTATAGATATTATAACAATGATATTGTCGCGTATAAGGCCTCAAAACACCTACACCTACCAAGGCTTTCGCCTATTTCTGGTATGCAACTTGTGTGGGAATCGCCAACTGCTGTGTTCCTGTTTCCTGGAGCAAATAGTTGTAAATATGTGTTTATATTGGCTCTGGGGTGTAAATAATTGTAAATACCAGTTGTGAATGTTATTCTATTTTTATGTAATGTGTAGTAGAAATGGCAATAAAAGTAGTAGTGTTTGAGTGGTTGTGCTTGTTGCTGTCATGACTCTCTCGCCGACATCGCTGCTGCTACTCTTCTGGAAAGTCTCTCGTGTCCCCCCACCAGTGGTAAGGCCGAGAGATACTGCCAGAGGAATGGAGTTCCACCTGAGTGGTAGTTCTCTGGAGGTCATTGGCTGCTCTACAGGGTAAAGCTGAAGAGGGGAAGCAACGGGAGCCTGGGTAGGTGAACTACAAAGAAGGAAGCTTCGGCGTCGCAAAGAAACTGAAGGGTTGTAAGATTTTCTCTTACATTACATTTTGGAAATATATATCTATATATATATATACAAACGATTATTATAGTATACGCCCAGATTTACTTGTGACTTATGGTTGAACACCAATGTAAGATTCACTCTTACATCTAGATGGCTAAATTCCATCTTTTTGACTTAGATATGCAAAATGTAACACTCGCCAAATGCTTACATCAACATGTGTACTAACTAAGATTACACTTAGATATACACTTGTTATGGTACGACAAACACAAAGATCCATATTAATAATCAAAATATGTAATTTGTTTCAAGATAAAATTTGAGACGTAAGATTCGCTCTTACATTCCATCATATACGGTAAATATTGTATACACCCGGATTCACATGTGACTTGCAATTGAACATCGATTGTAAGGTTTTGTCCTTAAGTCTCACTATGACATCTATATCTTGATCTCATCCAACTCATGGGAAAATCCAGGTGTATACATATTCACAGTTTATGGTAAGACAATAAACTTCTTACAATACATTCAATATCTATAACATACGCACCAAGGTTTATGTGTGGTATGTGGCTTGATATGAACATTAATACACATTATATAATTTACCGCATCAACTTTATTCGACAACGAAAGGAATCTTACACAAAATAATACAAATTGTATTTACTATGACATGACATAATTAGGCAAAAACAAAGAAATCCAATATTCTTAATAGGTTTAATAGCCTAAATTTCTAAATACAAAAAGGAAATAGCTAAAATCGTAGGGTCTATCTAAATCTTGTATTGCTATGTTTTTTTTTATTTAACATAATATAAATCTATAACACCTCATTTCAAAGGTGACCTTGCTTGGACAAGAATAATTTACCTATCAAAACATGGATATGCCCCTCTCATTATATAAACTCGCCCTGGATGGCGAGACATGTTGACTAGACATAAAAAAAAATATCCTTTATATCTATCATGGCTTCGCCATGTCTTCTATATATGCCTTTACAACAAAAATCTAGATTAAAACTTACCTAGAAATCTCGACTACATACCTATCTCCCGATGAGAAATCTGATGTACCCCTTCCGAAAACTTGGCCAATACTAACTGGTTGCTCGATCCAGCTTAAAACAAATCTAGACCCCCATCCCTTTTTTCCAGCGCCCTCAATCTCAAAATTCCCACAGAATAATAAATCTTGAATAAACAAAATTCTCGAAATGTTAGAAATAAAAAATTTTATTATAGTTAAAATTTAAGGAATAAAATACTATTTTATTAAATTTTTATTTTAAAGGAAAAATTATGAATTAGAAAAAATATTCTTGCTCGGCTTATGAGAAATCAATTTAAAATAAATATTAACCAAACATTTAGAATTTATCTGTCTTATTGAGAGATAATTTAAATTAACAATGGAATCAAAATACAATTTTAGGATGCTGTCCCCTCCCTTTGGGAAACTTATATGCTAATTTCTTCTTTAAGAAGTCCAACAATATTGCTAGCTAGGCCCCATCTATCAAAATGTGATGTCACAAGTTATATACAAATTAAAAGAAGTGAGGTTTTACAGAGATGAATGCTCGACGTCCATTTCTTCTTGTTGAGGTGGCTTCTCCAATGCCCATCGGCTTTCTGTTTATGTTGTAAGTGAACTTCTGCTTCTGTTTGCATCGAGCTTCTGGCTACTTAATCAGAGCCGATATCATCCTCCTATAGCAGATCTTGGGATACGCGTCCAGGGCTGTGCCTCCCCCCCCGGCTTGGTCTTTTAACCACCGTCGGCCATTGTCGTGGGACATCCATCTGTACACCAAACACTTTCGGCGAGACACTGCGTGTATGTACATAGGATGCAAAAGAATGTTTACATCTTTGTTGGGTCTGTTTGGTGGAAAATCTGACCCAACAGGGTCAAGCTGCGACAATATAATAATAAGCTATAGCATTATATTGTGGCGAAGAAATATTTTATTATTTAATTTAATATTATTCAATGAAAATATATTCAACAGATTATAAAAATATATATTAATCTGTATTTGTGAAATCATCTTTAAAATATTTCTTTGCTTGCTTGCTTAAGATTCTCTAGCTGTAAATAGTTTTGGCTGACCTGTTAATAATTGTCGACTCGTCGCTGTGACGTCATCAATAAATACTTTTACATCTTAGGATATTTCAAGGCTTGATTTCTACGCTACAACTGGTGAAGAAGCTGGATCGATACCCATTCAGAAAAAAAACGGAAAATTGACTCGGTTGAGCAAGAAGAAAAAACCATGAACATCAAGAAAGAAGCAACTACTCAGGTAGGTTCATTTTTTGTCCAACATCTACCTAGAAACCCCTCAAAGTTTTCTGGTGAGGGTGTTGAAGATCCCCGTAGCTGGTTAAAAGGGTATGAACGTGTGGCGAAGCACAACCAATGGGATGAAACCCTTTGTCTCGCTAACGTTTATTTCTATCTAACTGGCACTGCTCTCAAATGGTTTGAAAACAACGAGGAAAGCATCCAGACATGGACGGAGTTCATGTCACAATTAGAAAATGTATTTGGAAAAAATGAAAGCTCAAGACTGCGAGCTGAGAAAATACTCAAAACTCGCGCACAATTAAAAGGAGAAAGCACCGAATATTACATCCAAGACGTCCTGCGCCTTTGCAAAGAGGTTGATCCACAAATGAATGAGAAAGATAAAATATCCCATCTGATGAAAGGGATAGCTGAGGAGCTCTACCAGACACTTCTCCCAAGGGATGTGCATAACACTGAGCAATTCGTCACCGAATGTCGCCGCATTGAAAGCCTACACTGTAAGCGAGTGACCCCAACCAAATACGAGCGACTACCAAATGTGGCGTCTCTCAGTGATCATGATGACAGGGCAGATCTGTCATCTATGATCAGGCAAATTGTTCGTGATGAGGTACAGCGGGCATTAGGCTCTACTCGAGAGGAACCAAAAATTTCTACCATCGAAGATATGGTAAAGGAGGAGATTGGAAGAACCTGGCGCCAATCTCAAAGCCTAGGAGAAGTTCCCCACAGAAGGAAAGACCCCCGAGAGTTTTATAATAATAGATATGTGGCCCAAACGATAAGACCCCACCCTGAACCTCGGTACCCAAAACAAGGAGGAAGACACGATACTAACGAATGGCGAACCACGGAAGGTAAGCCAATCTGTTTCCACTGCGGACGCTCTGGCCACGTCGTGCGCTACTGCCGTGACAGGAGGAGAGAATATGAAGAAGGACAAAATTGGTATTACAAACATAGAGATAGGCAAGAGCCTAGAACATTCTATAATTCTCGGAGCAGCCAAGAGCCCAACGACGACCTGCCAAGAGAAAATAGACGCCGCTACCGAAGCCCCTCTCCTTACACTGGCCGAAAAGGACAATATTCGTCTCCTGATAGAAGACCCAGCCAGTCGCCTCGCCGTTCCCGTCAGGAAAACTAGAAGATGCGTCCTATTTTGGAGGTAAGGCCGCAAAATTTATAAATCCTCCCTTATAGACTACATTAGAATTAAAAGAAAATTACATAGACATTAAAATAGAAGGAAAAACAAATGAGACCTTACTTCGGCCCATACAAAGTAACCCGAAAAATATCTGATGTGACCTATGAAGTTGAAACATTCGGAAACCAGCAAGGTCGTCGTAAAACAAAAGATTTAGTTCACATTTGTAGGATGAAACCTTATTTAAACCCAGAGGACCAGGAGGACCAGCTAGAAGAGGACCCAGAAGATGACTCGACAAACTTCCAGGAAGAAGACATCCCCACTGAACGAACACAACAACCACAGACCCGCGAAGAGATCTCAGGCCCTATCAACTGTTCTCGAGCCTTGAGACTGAGGATGTAAGTCTCCTTCTGAGCATCGAGTCGATGCTCTTTATAGGAGGAGGCTATGTGGCGAAGAAATATTTTATTATTTAATTTAATATTATTCAATGAAAATATATTCAACAGATTATAAAAATATATGTTGTGTTCCCTGGTTTGGATAGATATATATATATTGCGTATGATATTGTTTTTTACAGCACAATACAACAATGTTGGCAAGTTTCTCTAGAGTGGAATATAGTTTGGATAGATGAAAAGGGAGGATACACGATGTGACTTATTAAAGTTTCCTTACTTAAGTATATATATATATATAGCAATTTAGGCCAACAACCCCATGTATATAACCCGCAGCAAGACCTTAATGTTGTATAATGGTAAATATGATGGAATAACGCACTGAAACACATAAAAGTACAAACATTACTAAAACCTGACAGATAATTACCCTCAAAGTAGCCCTAATAAAGTCGTAATTTTGCAACTGTTGCTGTGTCAATATATCACAGCAAAGATATAGTACACAACTCTATTTCAACAGAGTCGGTTGTTCTATAATTCGTACACTTTGTAAAATTAAGGTGTGGGGGGTAGTACCATAAAGCAAAAGGAATGAAATATGTATGAGAGAAAACAAGAAAATTTCTCTAGATATTTATTTAAATAAATTAAAATTTGGGAACATGTCTATACTGACGAGATATGCTATTTACATAGTAAAAATTTAGATAGAGGTGACCTGAAGTTACTTTATAGCCCTTTAGGGCCCATGCGAAATCTAGGTTGGTTACTACACAAAAAAAAAGGGGGGGGCGCTAAGTCATAATGACAAATGGCTTACCTTTTCTCGAAAGTGCCGGCAAAGGTCTGGTCTCCCGTCTGAAAACTGTCCTCTCACTGAGCGACTCCGATTCAATCTGCCTTTTTGGCCAAGAAACCCTCTTTTTATTCATGTCTCTCTCCGTTTCCATTCGCTGCCGAGCCAAAGTTTCTATTGGCTGGCATTTTCATTCGCCGAAAGAAACACCAATCAAAATGGCCAACGGCTCCAGTATACAGTTTCATAGACGCCCCAGGCCTCTCCCATCAAAATAGAACATATAGTATTACCAAAACAAAAAATCTAAAGAGAGAAACAGCTACGGCGATAGTGTAAAATTTCAGACCCCAGGCCCCCCTCCTCCACATGGATTGAAATACGATCCTCCCTTTTTCTCGGGACGGTATATATATCGCCCCCCCGTCTTGGCTAAAAATCGACCCAGGCCCCTTTTACCTGGACTGTAATGTGATGCTTCCTTTCTCGGGAAGGATATTTTATAAGGTTCAGTCTTTTAGAGATCTTCCTTCTCCAATTTTTTTTTTTTTTCTGGTCACCTTTACCTAAATTTTTGGTGAGGGGAATATATGTACATATGGAACAACAGCTTCCAGCGCGGATGTTCCTGGATATCACTGGTGTCTTCTTCACCAGGCATCAGCTTTCAGCATGGAAGTCTGGTGTCATCAATTGTCTAGATTTCTGGGCAAAAAGATGGTCTGTAAGTCTATGTGGGAGGGAAGCCATGTATCCATTTGATTTGATTATACATACGCCTTCTGTTGGGGTATGGTTACAAAAAACGTGCCCCAACAATCCTCCCCTTGCCAAGTAATGGACAAATGCGTTTGTGCTACTCATTATTCATCTGCCTTTCATCAGTTACTATGAAAGCAGGCCCATTTCTAGCAAAATGCATTTTCCATTACTAGGTGATGCCAGATGTACCGAAACCTATAGGGAAGATAAGGCTAGTCAAAATGATGGTATGCCATTCTAGATGTTTATTATTCCGAACATTAGTGGGCATTGCGTATCCTGGCAAAGGGGTTTTTATGTGTTATTATTCTGTCAGCACACTGTTATCAACATAGGTTATGGGGGACAGTCATATCATATGTATGGAAGTAAGCAAGGTCATCTGTCTTACCATTCATGGGTATATATACCACCCTTCCACTTTCTTCTTTGGCCTTGAGGAGTAAGCCTTCCTTGTGGTAGATCCTCTCAACCCCATCCTTGCCTCTTGTGGTGCTGGATTCATTGCTACCTTCTTTCTGCTAACAATACAGTTAGAACATTTCCCTATTACATATTATATATAAAAAAAATTGGGCGCCAAGAAGTCGTTTAGAAATAACTGACTAGTCCAACTCCTAAAACATGCCAGCATCTTTATTTAAGTACCAATCAAGACATTCGTGTGGTATAGTTATACATATACAATCAAAGGAAAGGATAATTATAGTTAGCTGAAAGAAATATCTTGGTATATAATAATTAGCCTATGACATGATGACTTTTGCTAAATTAAAAAATACAGAAACAAATTGTGAAAGTAATTATTAAATATGGCACGAAATATGTAATGATAAAATGAATCCTTCCATGTTATATGACGGGTATAATATATATTGAAGAAAACACGTATCATGCAGATAGTGATTAAATATGATAAAAATCATCCCATGATAGATGATAAAGAAAACTACTACAAAATTATATATGATGACAAAATATATATACATATACAAGTAAGGCGGATAAAAGACAATAAGGATAAAATAGATCATGCCTTGAGGGAAGAATAAGCCATGACAACATGTTTAAAAAAAAATCGCAACATGGCAGGTAAATATTACTAATATCATGAATATCAAAGGAAATAAAATTGTTGAAATGAATAGCATATGATTATAATATAATATATATGATATAAAATAATAACATATTCAATAAGAAAATGAAAACACATTATATATATTTGTGCGCTGAAGGTTCAAGGTTTAGTATCTCAGTTAAGTTTTCAATCTTATTCAGTCTGGAATCACGAGTTGGTCACTGGGTAATATTCGTCTATCCCGATCCTACTGGAGGGTGTGTTTTCTCTTATGTGTTAGATTCCTCTGTTACAATACTCTCAACCCAGATGGGTACGTCATTTAGAATCTTGGTCAAATGGAACATAGCCCAGACCTCTATTAAACTACACAGTCCATTTAAATCTAGGGTGACAACCGTATGAAGAAAGCTCTCTGTTTGACAGAGAAACTAATCAACTTCTCCCATTTTGTTTGTGACTCCGTTTACCTTGTCTCTGGGGTGTGTACAGTTCAGCTACCTCCCCTTTCCAAGAAATTCATATTACTTTCATCTACCAATATACTCCCTATTCATTGACCTGAACCCTATAAATCTACATCTTATAAATTTGAATTTTATCAATCTGAAATTTTGGTTCTTTTACAAATTCCTTCAGAATTCTACTCCCTGTATAACTGCTCTTAATCCTACTGTCCTCAATACAACACTTCTAAAACTTTGACTCATTGGCTCGTTCTGGCGTCTCGTTCGCGGTCCTTATAGTTAACTAATACTTTAAAATCTTATCCTATCATGGAACGAGTCTAAACTCGTTGAAGGTCCTAATAATTACTTATTCTGTCTCTCAAATCGGTCTTATGCTCGAATTCATTCCAACAAAACGTATGGCAGGGCGAATCCTTTATTAGAAGAAACTTCCGCTAGCTATGGGGGATCAAACTGGTACCAAAAAAAATTCAATAGACGGAAACACTTCGTCTCGAATAACTGGGCAATCTCTGCCTACTTGCCAATCTTACAGGACCTCCCGTCTGCAACACCCTCGCTCCAGCCACGCTAAAAGCGTCGAAACTACGGTGTCAGATCGGTTACCCAAGGTCGCGCCGTTATACCCCAGGCTATACGGCATGGCTAAAACAAATCCCCCATCCTGCATAAAATTCAATCTATACCTCTTCGTTTCCTCTTGCGAGGAGGAGTTGAGTGGGAAATTCGGCTTGATCCTCGCCTTCCACTGTCTCCAAGTCTGAGGGTCGGGATAGGGATCATTTATCCACAATCCTTAGAATTCAAGCTAAACTAAAATAAAAGAAAATCAAAGGAAAATTATATCCTCTAACGAGGGACCTAACAAAAGGGAGCGAATATTTCTAACTAGATAGAGTTGTAGTTGTCCTGTGAGGCTTCCGATCCTAACAAATAAAGAAATCAAAATTAAAAAAAAAATCGAACCTATTAATTCCCTACACTATTCTAATATACCTTTGGTCTAACAGTATAATTGTTTTTAACCTTCTTACACATTCATTAAACCAATCCATTCATACACCCCCCCCCCATCATTCACGGTTTGCATACAAACTAAAGTTAAAAGCTGCTACACAAGCCAAAGTACTATAATTATCATCATTGATAGATCCTAATAATAACAATTTTTTCAGGACAAATGTGAAATCAAATAAAGTTTCTAATTAAAACAAAGTGGGGACTAATGCCCTATTAACTTAAATTAATGCCTCATACAAACTCTATATATACTAATACTTTATACTTGATAAATGATTGTTAATAAAATGGTTAACAATTCTAAATAATCTGAAAGCTAACCTACCTAAAAAAATGTAATTTCAAAAACTGCCCTTGCTTTGACACTAAGTGACTATTCACGACAATTCTATAAAGACACACACAAATTACAATGGCGAATAAAGGACCATTAAACGTGACACCTCATAAAAGCGGAATTGAGTCACTCCCCTAGCCACCGTGGGTGAAGTCACTTTCTTCCTACTTCACCTTACGTCTGTCCCCTTTGCAGTAGTCCGACCTCAACACTCTATTGAAAGATGGATTTATAGGGTTTACGATTCACTACCCAACACTAACATTCTCAAGTGCTTTCCGAGGATCGACTACGGTCTGGGCCTACTTAACTTCTACCCCTGGCTTAGGGTCCCTATACTTCACAACTTTACTCTGAAAGATTGACCTTTCATGTCCTCATTAGAAACCTATTTCAAAGCTACTACCTGAAGGCCAGGGATTATAGGGTTTCTGAATTACCCAACACAAGCCATAGGATGCCTATTAGGTTCGTTGTTTTAGACATAGCCCCCCTTCTAAGTTGTGATTTCCTACACCTTCCTTCACCTATTACTCCTGATAATAACTAAAATTTCAGATTTACACTAAATAGTTAATTCACAATGGTATACATTATTCTCATTGGTCTTTGAAACTCGGGTTTTAACAAGAAATAGTTTGTATAAAAAAAAAGGAATCCTAATGAAGTTCTACTTAAAAAAAAAAAGGTTTTTAAATGAGAAAAAAAAAAAGGTTGAAGTCTCTAAACTTCTCATTCTATCGAGCTGATTCTCCGTACACACTCCAAAATCCTAGTTAGTGGCGACAGTCTAAGCAGAATTTACACTGTGTGGGCCTTTTCACCCTTGTAGACCTGCGTAAAGTTAAACTGTTCACACTAACTCTGTCAACTTCCCCTCGTCTCATTACTTCTGAGTTCGCTCTGGTTGTCACCCCTTGTGGAACCACTACATTAACGGACCTATTAGGGAGATAAGCTGGACCTGTAAGATGAATCCAATGATCTTCATCACTGGAACCTTGACTTGAATTACCATCACTAGTTTCCTCCTCCTCTGTGGGGAAAATCCTAATTGGTATATGGTATTGTTTTAACCTATCTATATGGTATTTATCCAAATTCCCAGTTTCTAGATTCTTCAAGAGATATACAGTATCACCAGCTCTTCTTAGTACCTCATATGGACCCCCATACCTTGGCTCAAATTTGTGACGCCCCTTCGTCTCATGCATTCTCTCCACTAGGACTAAGTCCCCGTTATTGAAAGTTCTCAACCTTTTCTCTCAATTCTCTCTCAGTCTGCTGTCTGAAATATTCCAGATTAGTAGTGGGGATTGGAGAAGAGAATCTCATGTATTAATGGAGGCAGGGAACCGAGGGGTGAAAGATGGGTTCATGGCCCAAAAGGGAAAGGAAATGGGAGAGGTACTTGTTCATCCATGTGGGTGGATAGTAATCTTAGATCAATGCTCTTTCTGGGTGTATTGAAACTAACTAGCCATGATGGTAGAGGCGCTGTTCTCACTGCCTCTACTGTACATCAGAATGAACTATAATTATTACTAGTGTATTATTATTCCAACAGCCTATGACCTTTAAACCTTTATACCTTCATATACACTCGACGGGGTAGTCACCTTGTTAAAAAAAATCTATAATGTCATAGATCAGCTAGAGGGAGAACATAACAAAATTGTGCGAATAGTCTGTTTCAACTACTGATTGTAAGCCTATTAAACTCGTTCTCTATATGTTGGCTCGCTCATTAATCTTCAATCTACGTTCAATAGTCATATTGAGTTCACATGGATGCTAGATGTAAACTGTATCAAAATAGTGTAGTTTTCTAGTTTCCGAATTATATGACAGTTAGAAAAAGAAACAAACATTCTGGAAATAATTCGCACTGGCTACTATAAAAAAAAAATTGAATGGGGTACAGCTCTGATTTTACAGGATACCTCATGGCTCATAAAATTGAATCGCTCATTTCTCACTAAAATATTCACACAGGGTATGGAGGTCTCCAGCGGTTCTATAGCTATTGGTCAACTAAATTAATTAATGGCAGGAATTGAAGTTAGTTTAAATGCTCATGTGCTGTTTTGTCATGCGTCTTTATGTCATCTGCAAAGGAAAGTGTCGCCTCAAAGGACCTAATTCTGGGACTAACATCCGCTGCACATTTCAGGAAGGAGTGGTCGTCCATACAATAGCAAGATATCATTTTGCTGCCAATGTACAATGTTGAGCATTTTCCATGTCATTTTGTCGATCCCCAATCTTCTAGGGTGTTTCTTTAAGCATTTCTTGATGTCATTTAATGCTTCATGCGATCCCGCCCGGCATTCAATAAGTAGTATTTGATCGTACCACCTCCAGTGGCCCATTGCGGCCGAATCATTTCCACCCAACTTATAACGCCGTCCATATCGCGTAATTGAAATTAGTGTAAAACTCAAAGAATAAGACCTTAATCTCTTAATTCTTTACTAATTTCAGTTGGCTCAACATAAATCTTCTCAATTATTAATTTAGTACAGTGGCGTGACATGTCACACTTCTTCTAGTTCTTTCGCAAGCTCGATTAATCCCAGTGAAAGCCAGTTCAGGCGTCAATCCCGTGCTAACCCGTCATGCATGACTTCAAATTTGGAAATTATTAGACCTGAATATTTGCAGTGGCATCTGCTTCCACTGAAGGTATTTAAGACACAAGGCTGCCTCTTATCTTGTTTAAATCACTGTCTTTACACCCATATGCCTGTGTAAACTTTAACCATGACCTTATCAATTCTCAAAATTCTGCTTATCGAATATCCTGAGAATCAATGTTCTTCTTGTCTACGGCGGATTAACACAATAATTGTTCCCTAGAGTTATCTGCGTCGAGTGGTCAGTCTGTACTACTAATTCTCCAGGATTCCTTTATCTACTCAGGCTGTTCAAAAATTTTCAAGACAGTTGTTCAAATCCCCAATGATAATCTGCTAAATTTCGATAATTATTGAATTCTCATTAAACAGACTAACTACACCTTCCTGACACAGAAGTGTCCAGCATCAAGATGTGGCGTACTGCCCATTTCTTCATTTGATGACTGTGTCAAATTACAGCTGAAGAAACATACTAAGCATATAACTGGTTTAAATTTCATGTAATCTCATCATGCCTTCTGCTGGCAAATATTTACTGTAAAATTCAATACTATCAAGATGGTTTTATTTGTCTTCATCCAAAAAAAAAATGTTGCAGAAATAGAATCTTGGAAATCTCTACTAAAGACAAAAATTATACATTTGTCAATTCAGGATAACCTTCCCTTGTCAGAGTGTATACAGGATATTTAAGATCATATGCAGTTGGAGGCATCATGAAAAAAAAAAATCGGTTGCCTGACGCGTCTTTTTATGGTGATCAAACTTCTCTCTTCACGGGTACGCTAACTGGATCTTCAATTCTATTTTCACCTTAAGGCTCATATATCTGCCACTCTCCCAATCCACTATGCGTTAAAAAAAAATAAAATCGATTAACTATCATTCAGCATGTTAGCCCTAATCTGGATGCACAGGCTAGAATGATTTGATAGAAAGCGCTATTAAAATGAAGTTAAGATATTTGTATCCAGCAATATTTATCAGAACTCACCTCTGCTGTGAGAAATTATATCAGAGCTATGATGAAAAAAAAATGCTAAGTCATTTCAGTATACTACTGTAAAACACTGATCACCGTTCTAAATTTGGACCATGGCAATCCAACCTCATTTCTCATACTGTATTTAATAATTTGAGAAAGTAAAATAAAGAAATTGTAATCAATGGTGCTCGCAACAGAATTCAAAATGATTGAGACACAGAACATTATAAATAATGTCCAGCAAGCAGGATACCAAACCACCTTTATATTACAACATTTCCACAAAAGTATAACTATCAATAACCCAATAAACAAAACCACAAAATATCTATAGGGCGATATGTTACATTCCATACTCACAAACATCTATAACAATAGCCAACTACTTAAGAAACTCTGGCATCCAAACATATTACTGTAATTTCCCTAACATAGGCTCCACCATAAAAGTCCACTATCTAAAAATAATCCTACTATCATAAAACCCACTAACCAAAACAGAGAATAAAAGGCAATATATTCCGTAGAGTGTAACAGCTGCCAAGCCAAATACGCAGGGGAGACAGGAAGGAGAGTCAGCAATAGAATATATGGACATAGACGCAACGTTATTAATCAAGACAATAGGTCTCTAATTTTCCAATACTGCAAAGGAACAGGTCACACTTTCGCATTAGGAGAACCTAGAATACATTACAATAACATAAACAGCAAATATCAAAGGCTTATAATTGATTCTCTATTATTCAGAAAACACAATAGCATTAATAGAAAATAGATTTGCCCGAAACATATAACACAATATATCCTAGTACCAGCTAATAATATCAACAATAATATAAGTAACTTATATGTAATAGCCAATAACTATTATAAAACTACTTAAATAATAGAATTTCTAACCTATAAGATAATTCATAGAATATAGCAAACAATAGTAGAATATGTATAAATACCTTAATCAAAAAAAAAAGTGTCTTAAGAAAACAAATAATATGCAAAACTTCCTAATGTATATATATATATATGTAGATAGAATCATAATAGTTTTAGCATCAGGCGACGTTATATTTTCTTGATATATTGTATATGTTTCTCCTGTAGAAGGGCGGACAAGCTCGAAAGCTTGAGAAGACCAGAATAAAAGATACTCATCCCCATAAACGTTTTACTTTGATATCAGAAATCAATGATAATATTAAGGTTTTGCCACAAACAATGTGAATCGTAAAAGACAGCGGCGAGAGATGCGGTATACACCGCCTCAACATAACTTTCATTGCCTGATAAAATGCCCGTGAAACGGAAAGCATAAATTATAATTCACGATTTATAATAGACTGTTAATCTCAGGATGCGTGGACTACTTCACCAATACTTAAAAATAGTATGGCTTTTCATTAGGTATATATTTCTAAAGTATAGGGGATGAAACATATACTAAATTCGAGCCCCGCGGCGTGCGACATTGTTGCGTTCCCTGGTTTGGATAGATGAAAAGGGAGGATACACGATGTGACTTATTAAAGTTTCCTTACTTAAGTATATATATATATATAGCAATTTAGGCCAACAACCCCATGTATATAACCCGCAGCAAGACCTTAATGTTGTATAATGGTAAATATGATGGAATAACGCACTGAAACACATAAAAGTACAAACATTACTAAAACCTGACAGATAATTACCCTCAAAGTAGCCCTAATAAAGTCGTAATTTTGCAACTGTTGCTGTGTCAATATATCACAGCAAAGATATAGTACACAACTCTATTTCAACAGAGTCGGTTGTTCTATAATTTGTACACTTTGTAAAATTAAGGTGTGGGGGGTAGTACCATAAAGCAAAAGGAATGAAATATGTATGAGAGAAAACAAGAAAATTTCTCTAGATATTTATTTAAATAAATTAAAATTTGGGAACATGTCTATACTGACGAGATATGCTATTTACATAGTAAAAATTTAGATAGAGGTGACCTGAAGTTACTTTATAGCCCTTTAGGGCCCATGCGAAATCTAGGTTGGTTACTACACAAAAAAAAAGGGGGGGGGGCGCTAAGTCATAATGACAAATGGCTTACCTTTTCTCGAAAGTGCCGGCAAAGGTCTGGTCTCCCGTCTGAAAACTGTCCTCTCACTGAGCGACTCCGATTCAATCTGCCTTTTTGGCCAAGAAACCCTCTTTTTATTCATGTCTCTCTCCGTTTCCATTCGCTGCCGAGCCAAAGTTTCTATTGGCTGGCATTTTCATTCGCCGAAAGAAACACCAATCAAAATGGCCAACGGCTCCAGTATACAGTTTCATAGACGCCCCAGGCCTCTCCCATCAAAATAGAACATATAGTATTACCAAAACAAAAAAATCTAAAGAGAGAAACAGCTACGGCGATAGTGTAAAATTTCAGACCCCAGGCCCCCCTCCTCCACATGGATTGAAATACGATCCTCCCTTTTTCTCGGGACGGTATATATATCGCCCCCCCCCCCCCCCCGTCTTGGCTAAAAATCGACCCAGGCCCCTTTTACCTGGACTGTAATGTGATGCTTCCTTTCTCGGGAAGGATATTTTATAAGGTTCAGTCTTTTAGAGATCTTCCTTCTCCAATTTTTTTTTTTTTTCTGGTCACCTTTACCTAAATTTTTGGTGAGGGGAATATATGTACATATGGAACAACAGCTTCCAGCGCGGATGTTCCTGGATATCACTGGTGTCTTCTTCACCAGGCATCAGCTTTCGGCATGGAAGTCTGGTGTCATCAATTGTCTAGATTTCTGGGCAAAAAGATGGTCTGTAAGTCTATGTGGGAGGGAAGCCATGTATCCATTTGATTTGATTATACATACGCCTTCTGTTGGGGTATGGTTACAAAAAACGTGCCCCAACAATTATATTAATCTGTATTTGTGAAATCATCTTTAAAATATTTCTTTGCTTGCTTGCTTAAGATTCTCTAGCTGTAAATAGTTTTGGCTGACCTGTTAATAATTGTCGACTCGTCGCTGTGACGTCATCAATAAATACTTTTACATCTTAGGATATTTCAAGGCTTGATTTCTACGCTACAATATATAGCCCAGTCCTACAAAGGAGACAGAATTTTCCCAGAATAATTTGAATCATGTCGATGTGTGTGTATTAAACTATATATTCACACACCGCTAAAATTATCCATTATAGCATGAAAAGATCCATCGTGTGTGTGTGTCAAATCTCTATAAAAATTCATAGAATAAAAAGCCTTTTATAAAAATATTTCATGAATACACAACAAGTTTGAATATAGTATAAGATTATAAACTCAAAAGGAGCTTCTTCTATATAAAATGTTTATTTCGCCAGCTTTCAAAGGACATTGTTCTTCTACAGGTGTAAAGACAAGGTGTGATGTGAGATGTGTGCAATTATATAGAGCTATATAATTCCTCACAAAACATGTTTTATAGAAGAAGCTCCTTTTGAGTTTATAACCTTATGGTAATTGAAAGTTGATGGCTACAAGTTTGAATATATTTTTAAAAGTATAGATGAAAGTGTCTGTGTTTGCACATATTGAGCTCAAATGATTTTGTTATAATTTCATATTTACATAGGTTATAGTAATTCTCCTACTCTCTTTATATATATATTCAGATTGATGTAAGTTAGGAGAGAGAGTTGAAAACACTGGACTCTCACAAAACAAAAACAATATATATACAACTATAATTAAGAAACATGTATTGCTTTTTTAAAGGTCGCGGTCTGCGATGAATCAAGGAATTGATAAGGGCAGTACCACGGCTGCAAGATGTGGCCACTGGTTTAAGGGATCTTTTAAGGCTAAAAGAAATGTTTATGGCAGAACAATGGCTGCAAGATCTGCCGCTGGTTTTAGGGAACTTCTAAGGCTAAAAGAAATGTTTATGGTAACACTACAGCTGCAAGATCTGGCTACTAGTTTTAGGGACCTTCTAAGGCTAAAAGAAATGTTTAGGGCAACACTATGGCTGTAAGATCTGCCGCTGGTTTTAGAGACTCAAGAAAGCTAAAGGAATTGATCAAGGCGACCCCAGGTCTTGTTGACCGTTTTCTTCGACTACCTAGGGGTGATACATCCGGAGTACGTACCAGAAGGCCAAACCATCATAAAGAATTAATATAAGGTCGTCCCAAAAGTTCGCATTTTTCTTAAACTATTCTTTTTTTAATTACTTGGTGAATAATATTATAATGACAAATACATAATAATTCATTAAGCAATTACTTTATACATAATACAAAGACATTATGCATAACGGCAAATAATATTATGGTAAATAATATTGGCATTTTAATTGCAAGTGTTTACGAACTTTTGGGATAACCTTGTATCAGGAAGTCCTTTGTCACCTTTGTACGACGCACACGACTAGATCTGTTGGCAGCAAAAAGTTGGAAGCTCCATCATGATAACTCATCTGCCCCCATTTTACATATATGATTCAAACTTTTTCTTTAAACACAACATGGTTATCATTCATCAGGTTTTCTACTCCCTCATATGACATCATAAGACTTTTGTCTAATTCAAATTCTGAAAATACCGATAAAAGGAATTGAGTAAAGAGAAAGCATCATTCCCAAAGACACGTTTCAGAATAGAGTCCAACAATGGAGCTGGAAGAAGTGAATATGTTAGAAAATATGCTATTATATTAGGATGCATTAATGTGCCATCTGTTATGAAAATTCGAAACTATTATAGATGCGTATGAATCTTTTAAAACATGTACAATTTCTACTGCCCTTACTGCAATGGAAAAATTAATGGGAGGGTTCACCACTGATGAGCCAGGCCATCCCATTAATTTTTCCATTGCAGTAGGGGAGTAGAAATTGTTTATTTTTAAAAAGAATCATACGGGAATATATTAGTTTTGATTTTTCATAAAAGATGCTTTATTGATAGAAGGGGGATATAGGATTTTGTACCTCCAAATCAGTGAATGTATTTCTGCAGATAATAGTACGATACTTTTAAACACACCACACAAAAAATCGAGCATTCCAAGATTCAAACCTATGATCATCTGATTCAATTGTCAGACACATGTCACGTAACGGGACAACTATATAAAATTATTGTTTGAAAATGATAAAAATATAATAATAAAAAAATATATATGCTACAGAAAAAGGTATAAAATCCTTAAGTTTTGTCCATGAATGTAATTCTCGCTGTATGTGGCTCTTAATATATACTAAACCTCCAGATTGTGCAATCTATCCTAAATTGAAGGTTCTTGTGTCTTTCATGTTTCCTGTTAAAAGTTAACCTTTAATTCCTATATAAAACCATAAGACATAGGAAGAAGAGAGATACTCTATCGCAGACTTGTCCGGAGGCTTGTAATTTTATGAATTAAAGAAACTATTCTCTCCCAGTCTTGTTATTTTATCCTATTAACGAATAGGGAGACCCCTCATAATGACGGCCAGGCAACCTCTAGCTTTGCTATAAAATTTTAAAGATGGAAATCACAAAAGATTATACTTCCCTGACTTGCTTTGAATTGGTGGGATAATTCTGTTCATATAGTTGCATATAAAAATGGTTGCCTGTAAAGTCGGTTTTACGGGCGAAGATTTTACGTGACAACGGTAGAATATTTATTGATATGAATATAATTAAATTGCACAATAGGAACAAGGAATTGAATGAAAATAAGAATTGCACAAATTTTAACTATAGAAATATATTTTGTTTACTAAAACATTGTACATGTAAACTTAAACTTAACTAATTCCTATTTGAGTGATTTTGTTGAGGATAGGACGATGATAGGAGAAATATGAAATGAAAGGAAGTGTTTCTGCTGTAATGTGTCTTGCGAAAGTCAAGTCGATAGTTGTTCCTTTTAACGTAGTTGACTTAGAAACGTTTGATACGCAATCAAGATTATACGTATTTTTCATGAAATTAAGAAACGAGTTGTCAGGCTTTACGTTTTTGTTAAAATCACCACACAGAAGAATCGGTATACTAGAATCAATTTGCACGAACGGTGGCACGTACTGGCTGTTGTGAATGTACGGACCGAGTCCTTGCCATAGTAACATTCCAATATCCTGCATACTAGCTCCTGGATGAATATATACAGCACCGAGTATAAACTTGAAGCTAGTATTAGCGGCGAAGCAAGTAACTTCAGTCATGCACATGTCACCCTTGGTTTTAATGACACGAGTTACGTCTGTAATCGCAACTTGGAACACTTCCGCCGTAGATGTCGATGATAATTTACGATAGATCGCCACTCCACCAGCCGCGTTGGTATCTGAGTTAGGTCGATTATTTTCCCTGGATACGCACTCATAACCCTTGATTGGAGTTGGTTCACAAGTGTCGCGCATCCACGTTTCAGTCAATACTAAATAGTCTGATCGTGGTATCACTGTATCTGTTTCAATGTCCGCGGCATGGGCACTTAAACTTTGACAGTTGATGTTCGTTACAATAAGTTGTCCAGCGTCGGTTGCGTCGTCACAGAATTTTACGGCTTGTTTGGTAATTGTGTCTAGAGTGTGTCCACGAAGTCGTAAGTATTCATTGCGAATATCTCGAGTAGTCTGTGAGTCGTTTCCATCTCGGCCATGTTTGAAAACCAATGGAGAGTCCTTTTCTGTTATGATGTACAATCCGTCGATACTTGTGACGCGGCTCATGGCTACATATACCAATTGCTGTGGTTGGTTTGAGGAGTACTTGTAAACAATTGTAGTAAACGTCCCACCCTGGGCCTTGTGGATCGTAATTGCACAAGCAGGCACGCAAGGAAATTGTTTTCGCTTGCACTTCACTGTTTTTGTCAACGAAATGTTTACCACTTTCTTGTGCACTGGCACCCAATCGACGGATAAGGTGTTTGGTTTGCTGTGCACATGTGGTCGACATTTGATTTTTGCTTTGGTACCCGTATTTTTGTCTTCAAACTGGAACCATAGAGTGGCGATTTCATCTTCAGCTGGCGGCAAACTTGTGCTGGTCGATGGTCCTCCTGGAGCAGAACGGTCATCTGCATTGGCTGGCTGACGTTCGATGTATAGCAAAACTCCAATAGCCCCATTTACCAATCCATCGGCGACGTCTATGTTAGATGTAATCATGTACGGATATCCTACTGCTAATGGCAACATGTATGGCAATCCGTCGGTTTCTGCAACCGACATCTTGTGAAGTTTCCCTTGCTCCCGGCTCTTTTCAGAATTGCTGGAATACCCAAGCATAATATCAGTGGCGATACAGTTGTGTGCGTTTTGAATTGCGTTTCGATTGTATGAATCTACTTCATGGTTGCTGTAATACAATCTGACAGCGTTGGGTACGTTCTCTTTGCACCAGACTTCAGATTTGTGCCTGGACTCAATAAGTGCGATATTATTGACACTTAGTTTGAGTCCATCGCCAATTTTGGTGAGAATCGTCGAAAACAGCTCGTCAGTTTATCGGACAACATGGACTAATGGGAAGTAGTTGATGCTTTGCTAGAGTACATGTCCTCCGAGTTGGTTGTGTGGTACTGTGTAACACGGACTAGCGCGCACAGGTGGCAGCTGTCTGAAATCGCCGCATAAGATCATGTGAATGCCTCCGAATGGTTGATCGTAAATACCGGTAATCTGCTGTAGTCGATAATTGATTTTTCCAAGTATAGCTGCACTCAACATGCTGATTTCATCAATGAAAACAACTTTCACGCCGACAAACATGTTTCTGTAGGCTTGCAAGTTCTCAGCAGAAAGAAGTTTTGTTACTCGAGAATTTGTGAGACGAAACGCTGAGTGAACTGTCGTTCCGCCAATAGGGACAGCTGCTTTGCCTGTGCTTGCACAAGCAACGTATGCGTTGTTCAGTGAGTTGTGTTCCTGTGTGTAACGATTGTACGTCTCCATCAGGCACTTAACTGAATAAGTTTTCCCACAGCCGGCTGGTCCTGTGAAGAAAACTTGCGCGCGCAGCACTCTCGTTTGGTGACTCATCGTAACGTTACCGGGCGTTACACTTTTTCATAAGTGACTCCCAGCCGCAACCTAATTTAAGACGTTGTCACGTCAAAAAGACAAAGGTCGCCTCTCCGTCAAAAAGACATCAAAGCAAGATGCCATCTATTGACCATTGCCACAAACTAGCGGCCTCGGGTCGGTGACAAAGCAACAACACCAGCTTTGACAAACTGAAAAGGGTCTACCTAGAAACCATGGTTTTGGGCTAATGGCCCTCGTCAGCCTAGGGCAGACTTTATTCCATGAGATCCACAAGGGATCTAATGGAATCTTGACAATCTGCCAAAGAGGTGTTTAGCTGGCTAAGTGGCTGGGCCAAATCTATGGCTAAAATATATATGTAAATTTTGCCGGGAGGATATTGATTTAAAAAAAAACAAAGGTCTCCAGCCACCGACTCGAGGCCGCTAGTTTACGACGATGGTCAATAGATGGCGTCTAGCTTTGTCGTCTTTTTAACGAGAGAGGCGACCTTGGTTTTTTTAAATCAATATCCTCTGGCAAAATTTCCATAGTTGCATATATAATTACAAGAGAGAGAATAGAGATTCGTCCACAATAATACCATATTTGCATATTTATAAGGTGTTCTTAACATTTTAACGTGTTTGTTCCAGCCTTAAATATGCAAAATTGTTAGAATTTACTTTTGTTAATTATTGTTAAATTATGTAAATTTTAGAAATGTATATACACTTGATTTTAGAAAAAAAAAGAGTGATTAAAGTAAAATATACGTGGTTGAGTCATTAGAGTTGGTGAGACAAGACAATAGCAGTCAGTCAAGTTTGAAGGAGTTATAATTAGCTCGCTGAGTTAAGGAGCGTAGAGTCAAAACCAGCGTTAAAATAAGAATATAGGCGGTGATTCCTCCTTAGTGCTAGGAGGCCAAAGCCAATTCGATTCATGGTCCCTCAAGAGCCTGATTAGGATTTGAAACAGAAGAAATTTAGGAAAAACCTCAGCGAGAATACAATTGCGAAATGTCTCGAGACGAAAGGATCCTCCAAAGAAAGTTAAGTTGCCAGATAAGGCGAATTGATGGATTTATTGAAACTGTGGATTCAATTATTGAGGCAGGTGAAACAGTACGCTTAGAAATAATGGGTGAAGAATTAAAGGAGATCAAAGAAAAAATTGAGAAACTCTACGATGAGCTGTTTTCTTTGGATGAAGTTGATATAGATAAAGAAAGTGAGGCATATGATAGTTCAATGAACAAGATTGGAAGCTTGAGGGTAAAAATAGAAAATAAAAGAAAACTCAAAGACAAACTGGCGGACATAAAGCCAAATGACTCTCAGGCAAATATAAAATTGCCTCAATTTGACTTGCCGATATATGATGGAGATATGGGCACTTGGATCAACTTCAAAGAGCTATTCCTCACCACCATCGATGCACATCCAGGATTAACTAATATACAGAAGTTACAATATTTGAATTCTGCAGTAAAAGGCGAAGCGGCCAGATTAATAAGGGGTTTCCCTTTACTAAGTGAAAATTATGGCCAAGCATGGAGTACACTGTTATCAAGATTTGATAACCCGAGAGAGCTGGCTTATGCCCAGGTGTCAAAAATCTTTTCTCTCCGAGCAATTAAGAATCCATCGGCTAAGTGTCTCCATGAATTCATGGATGTTTGTAATGAAGCCATAAGAAACTTAGAAACGCTGGAATTGAAGAGAAATCAATTAGTGGATGTGATCCTGGTGCACTTCCTCCAGCAGAAGTTGAGTGAAAATCTAAGGTTGGATTGGGAACTGTCAGTGGACAACACTCTTCCATCTTATGACAAGTTCATAGCGTTCATTTCCAGACATGCGAGAAGCATGTCTTGTGCTGTCAGGGAATGTTCAAAAAAGGAAGAAACCACCGGATCAAGATTTCCCAAATGCCAAAGCTACGGGATGCTAATTGAGAGTTCGGACACTTGCATATTATGCAAATCTAAGCATCATCCACTATACATGTGCAACTTATTTTGCAAAATGCCTTTAAAAGAAAAATTAAATGTAGTAAAGAGTCATAAATTGTGCTTCAATTGCTTGAGGAAAGGCCATTTCTCATGGAATTGTAGGCTGAACCAACGATGCAAAGTATGCAAGGGGAAGCACCACACGATGATTCATTATGATAAACCGAGCACGGAAGGCGCTTCGGCCCAAGTGGAGAACACAACTCCGAAGGAACATGAAAGTGCTATCAATTTGACTAATACTCAACAGGCAAACTGCAATGATAGCCACGTACTACTCGCAACAGCTGGAATCAAGATAAAAAATGGACTCGGAAAGTTATGCACCTGCAGAGCCCTACTGGACAGCGGTTCCCAAGTCACCATGATAACAAAAGGATGCTGCGAAAGATTGGGACTTGTCCAAAGGAAATCAGATCGGATGATTATAGGGGTTGGAAACACACCAGTGCAGCATTCTTCATCGACAGTAAGTGTGACATTTTATCCACTGAATAATTCTGAGGAATTCTCGGTGGAGGCAGTAGTCACGGGAGTGCTCACTTCAGAAATTCCGAACTTCAGGTTGAAAGACCCTAATTGGCCAACTTTGAAGAACCTCAAATTGGCAGACCCAGAGTTCTACATACAAGCCCCAATAGATATGATATTGGAAGCAGATATATACACTGAACTTATGTTGAATGGCTCTATATCTCTCGGAGAAGGATTGCCAATGGCTATTAATACAAGACTAGGTTGGGTACTTCTAGGAAAACTCATGGGAACATCGGAGAGTAATACAGAAGTCTGTAACCTGAGTTACAATCTGAACCAGAACTAGAATTCGTAATGAAAAGATTCTGGGAAACTGAATCTGTGCCGTCACCGGATCTTTGTACACAGGACGAAGATTGTGAAAGTTTATTTTCGAATAACCATGGCAGAGATAGCCATGGAAGGTATTGGGTAAAATTGCCATTCAGACAACATCGACCGCTTCTGGGTGAATCAAGAGAAAAAGCTTTAAGAAGGTTCCTTTTGTTGGAAAGAAAATTGTGTAAGAATGTGAAATTATATGACCAATACCGGGGATTCATGAAGGAATATGAACACTTAAACCACATGGAAAGGGTCCCAATTGCAGAAGTGAAGCGAGAATTGTGCAGATGCTATTACATGCCTCATCATCCAGTAATTAGAGAGCAATCCACTACAACAAAAATGAGAGTTGTGTTTGATGCATCAGCTAAATCTGAAAATAATGTTTCTTTAAATCAATTTTTGCACAAGGGACCAAAAATCCAACAGGATGTATTCTTCATTCTCCTCAGATTCAGAACGTATCCTGTCGCCATAACTGCTGATATAGAAAAGATGTACCGCCAGATAAGAATTCATCCAGAAGATGCGGACTATCAGAGGATATTGTGGAGACCATCGCCAGAAGAGCCTGTGGTGGACTATCGACTACTGACTGTTACCTATGGTACAACTTCGGCTCCATTTTTGGCAATGAGAACATTACAACAGTTAGCAGAAGATGAAGGCCAAAATTATCCTGAAGCTTCTAGGGTGACCTTGAATGATTTCTATGTCGATGATCTGCTAACAGGAGCTCAAACGATTGCTGAAACCAAAGAACTAATAGACCAATTAAAGGACTTAATGAAAAAGGGAGGGTTTCACTTAAGAAAGTGGAATTCAAATTGCCACGAGATAGCGTCTCATGTCGAGGAAATGAACGAAGAGAAGAAAATTAACTTGGAGAAAGGAGCCATATCCAAGATTTTAGGAATTGTATGGGATCATGTACAAGATACGGTTAGAGTTAATATAACTCTTCCTGAAGAAGTTGTTACCAAAAGAGATCTTCTCTCCAATATTGCGAGGATTTTCGATCCAATTGGTTTTCTCTCACCTACTACAGTGGCTTTGAAAATAATAATGCAGGAGTTATGGAGAGGTGGGACAGGCTGGGATGAGCATATTCCGAACGACATCAAGGAAAAGTGGAATAATTTTAGAGCCGAATTACTAAAATTAGAGGATTTGAGTATCCCAAGATTCGTATGGGCATGTGAAAAGGATCGAGATGTTCAACTCCACGGATTTTGTGACGCGTCAAGTGTAGCTTATTCGGCTGTGTGCTACTTAAGAACAGTCTCTCTGGATGGACAAGTCCATATATCAATGCTTGCAGCAAAAACCAGAGTTGCCCCATGTAAGTCTCTAACTCTACCAAGATTGGAATTGTGCGCGGCTCTCCTCCTGTCTCAGCTCTACAGATCTGTTGTTGATTCATTGAAGATTGATATTGGCAGGACATATTTGTGGTCAGATTCTCAGATCTCATTGAGTTGGATCAAATCAGATCCTAACAGATGGAAAACCTTTATACACAATAGAGTTGTGAAAATACAGCAACTGTCTGACAGAAACTCATGGCGTCATGTGTCTGGGAAGGATAATCCCGCCGATTGTGCCTCTAGGGGAATAATGCCTGCTGCGTTATCTGGACATACACTGTGGTGGCAAGGACCGACTTGGTTGAAAGATAACAACTTTGTTCAGAATCAGGATATTTGCTATGGCCGAGAATGCCATGAGGAAGAAAAAGTAGCCTTAGCTTGCCAGTCCCGAGTTTCAGTCTGTCCAGAGATTGTAACAAAATATTCCACTTTTATCAAGACGAGGCGAATCATAGCCTGGTGTTTGAGATTCATCACTAACTGTCGGGTGTCGCTGAAGAAAAGAGAAATAAATGGAGGTTGTCACAAGACAATTTGAAGCTTAATCAGTTAGTGCTAATAAAAGAAGATAACCTTCCACCTCTACAGTGGCGTCTGGCCAGGATCCTCGAGGTATATCCGGGCTCTGACCAGAAGGTGCGAGTTGCCCAAGTTCGGGCTGCTACCGGAGTCTACCTACGACCTATTACGAAGTTGGCTCCGCTTCCCTTCAAATCTGAACCAGGGTTCAGCGGCCGGGGGGAGTATGTTCCAGCCTTAAATATGCAAAATTGTTAGAATTTACTTTTGTTAATTATTGTTAAATTATGTAAATTTTAGAAATGTATATACACTTGATTTTAGAAAAAAATGAGTGATTAAAGTAAAATATACGTGGTTGAGTCATTAGAGTTGGCGAGACAAGACAATAGCAGTCAGTCAAGTTTGAAGGAGTTATAATTAGCTCGCTGAGTTAAGGAGCGTAGAGTCAAAACCAGCGTTAAAATAAGAATATAGGCGGTGATTCCTCCTTAGTGCTAGGAGGCCAAAGCCAATTCGATTCAGTGTTTGTTTCCAAATAAAATTTGGTAGTCTAAATGCCCCCCCCCCCCTCCCCCATATAAAATACAAAAGTAAATTTATAATAGAAAACGAAACTTTGAAAAATAGAGTGAAAATGAAGCTTTGGCTAATCGAAATGCAAATTCAAAATTATTTATGTATTCCAATTTGAAATTGTCTCAAACCTTTTACCTATTTTGATAGCCTTGCATTTTTTGAAATTGACACAAATAATAAGTAAAAATATATAGGATGATCTAGACAGGCTTCAAATAGAACAACAATTCACACTCATGGACAAAACTTAAGGAAGTTGTATCTTTAAACATGTGTAATAAATATTCTTCTCTGATTTTACACTATGACAAATTCAATAAGGAATCTAGGGCCAAGTTTTTTCTTACATTCTTTCATTTCTAGAGCTTTAAGACTAACATGGCCTTCAACACGAAGACACCAGAAGTACTACTACTAGCCAATTACAACACACCTCTTATAATTATCTAGAAGTAGTACTACTAGCCAATTATAACACTCCTCTTAAAATTGGCTAGAAGTAGTACTTCTGTGTCTCCCTGTTGAAGGGCATGTTAGCTTCGAAATCTCGAGAAATAAAAGAATTGTAAAAAGAAACCTCTGGCCATAGATTCCTTTGGATTTTGTTAAATATGTATATCAGGATCCAGACAATAAATTTGAAATATATTGGATACAATGTGACCTTTTTGAAGACACACAAGATAACCAAGTGTGGTTAAAATTGCATTTGTCTCATTCCAAAAAAAAAAAAGAGACAACCAAGGCGACATCAAAGACTTTCCACTTCTTTAAGTTTTTTCCACGAGTGTATTCCTAGTCTAGTCTTCAATTCCAGGCTAATTGGCCAATTCAGGTATGGTCTTCTAGCCCATAAAGTGTATTCCTTCTGCGTGGACCATTCACTTTATGCAAACTCTAACTGGCAATATCATCAAATAGAACAAATTAGAGTAGGTATGTATATATACACTAGCTAATTTAAAGAAAAAAGGTGCCATCCATAAATACTAAATCAAAAAATAAAGATGCAAATGTTTCTTTCATACATATAGATCTAGTTTATACTGTCATTACTGTAATGAAAGAATATTGAGAGGGTCTGGGTGATCAATAGTGAACCCTACCAGCAGTTTCGTCAATTTAATCTACCAGACCGCTTCATTAGAGATCTAAAATACTGTATTGGATCATTCTGCTTTTATATGTTACACTGAAGGATGGAATCACAGTTGTTGGAAATTATCTCACACCTTAGCCGCTTTACGTTGACACATTCCTGCCCACGTGACCTCGATGGCTTTTACCTGTTTACTACGCTTATACATGTGTAGTAGACAAGTGGCCCACTTACAGTAAAAGAAGTCGCTAACTACTCACCATACGCTCCAGGAGTCCGAATTACACACGGTTAGTACAAGGTTCAATCAATAAATATTGCACAAACTATCAAACTGAAACTCTGTTTATAAGAGTTCCTAACAGTCCTCTATATATTAGAATCATTCAATATATCCACCTTCTTTCTGTACACATTTGACCAAGTTTGTTGACAACTTGTAGATGCACTTTGGTAAAACACCTTATTCAAATATCTATATCACTCTTTAACAGCTCAGACCAAAATTACATCACTTTCAAACGTGATTTACCGCATAAAAACTCTTTAATCTTCTCAACAAGTAGAAGTCTGAGGGTGCCAGGCCGTACGCAGGGTGAGGCATCAAAGTCCAACCACTCTTCGCCGTGTTAAGTCTCGCATTATCCTGATGTAACTTAATTAAGGTGTTTTTTTAAGATTGTTTTTTTTTATTTTTAGCTTTTCTAATGATTCACAAAACCTTATCTTGTTGTTAGGATAATTTTGATATTGTACATGTGAAGTTTCTCCCATGCATGAACCTCTAAGTTCAGTAAGTAAGATAGGAAAACAATTCAATCAAGATCAACCCCATAGACATAAAAATGCTCAAGACCATAAATACAACATAATCCAATATTTGCTGAAACCTATTGAGTGTACATTCTAGCTGACCAATCTTATAAAGAGTAGAATATAGTTTCTGTTTGTTATTGGGGGTCGGTGGAAGGATGGTCTAAACCGTAACTTCTATACCTCTACAACCCGGGATCCAATCTCGCATTGGGCACTTTTTTATAATTAAAAAAAAATGCTCCAATGGTCCCCGAATCTTGCAAAAGTCTGTTGACTTTGCTTAGAATTATTAATGAAACTGATTCCAATAATTATTAATTAAACATTATATTTATTGATTTACAAGAGAGAGATATAACATAAAAGGGAAACTTATATTGAAAAACAAAGGAATTCTTTCTTCTTGTTTTTTAGCGCCTATTTACCCGTGAGCTTACACACACTCTGTGGTAACAAATAATTAAAATATGTACAACACACGCTCCCCTGTGTGTAAGCCCTAATCAGCAAGTCCAAGGCTATCTGCACATTTCCGTAGTTTGTCCTTAGGTAGACTCTTCGTTAGTATATCCGCCTCCATGTCTTCACTTTTAGTGTATTCCAGCTTGATTCCATTTTGAATTTCCTCTTTCACAAAATAATACTTTCGGTTTATGTGCTTTGTTCGTGAAGTAATCTTGTCAGATTGTATCCAGTTTATTGCAGCCTGGCTGTCACTTTTCAAGGTAATTGGGAAAGTTAAATTTTCACAAAGTTCTTCTACTAATCCCTTTAACCATAATACTTCTGAAATGCCTTCACATATTGAAATAAGTTCTGCTTCACATGTAGACAAGGCTACTAAATTTTGCTTTCTACTTCTCCAGTTTATTAAGTTGTTGCCAAGTTTGACTGTATAGCCTGAATAGGATTTTGCGTCTCGGGTTGTGCACCAGCTCGCATCAGTACTTATTGTGATATTGTTGTCTTTTGACTTATATGCCAACATGTTATCTCTTGTTCCCTTCAGATATCTATAAATCCTTTTAACTCCAGTTAAGTGTATTTCTCTTGGATCATTACTATACTGTGATAAATTGCTGACGTTGAAGGATATGTCCGGTCGAGTACCCGTAGAGAGGTACATTAGTGATCCAATCATTTCCTGGTATACAGTTTTATCTACTGGCTTAGAGTCCAAATATTCATCCAAATTTTGATTTTGATCTCCAGGTGTCTGCACACTGTTGCATTCTTCCAGTCCAAATCTGTGAAGAATTGTATCAATATAATGAGTCTGAGATAGATAAAATCCATCTTCTTCCCTTTTTATTTCAATTCCAATAAATGGTTCGCTATCTTTCTTTTCTGTTAGAGTAACATATTTTTCTATTTCTGAGGCTAGGTTGTCATTAATTTCCTTACTAGTTCCAGCAATGATGAGATCATCTACATATAGACCCAGTATTGCATACTCTTCTCCTCTCTGGAGTTTATAGACACATGGATCACATTTGGTTCTAATCATTCCCAACTGGTATAAAATTTCATTGATCTTTTTGTTCCAACATTTTCCTGATTGTGGTAGACCATACAGGCTTTTTTCCAATTTACACACTTTGTTTTCTTCTCCTTTTTGTATAAAACCATCTGGTTGTCTCATGTATACTGTCTCTTTTAACTCACCATAGAGATAAGCTGTCTTCACATCATAAGTCTTTATGGTTAAATTCTGTTGTGTTGCAAGAGCTACTATTGTTCGCAAGCTTTCCTTTTTGAGTACAGGTGAAAAAGATTCCTTATAGTCCACACCATATCTTTGATTGCATCCAACAGCAACCAGTCTGGCCTTTCGTTTATATATGCCGTCAGTTGGTGTTTTCTTCGTACTGTAGACCCATTTACTATTGATGACTTTCATACCATTTCCCCTTGGTACTAGTGTCCATACTTTATGTTTCTCTATCTCACTGAGCTCATCTTCCATTGCTTTGTGCCATTCATTTCTTTCTCCACTATCCATTGCTTCTTTAAAGTTCTCCGGAATATAATGATCAATTTCCATAATTAAGTTTGCATTATTCCTATCCTTTATTCTTTGTGAGCGTCGAACTCCTTCTTCAATCAATTTCCTTTCTTGTTCTTCAAGTCTTGCTTTGTGCCGTTCTTCTAAGATGCTCTTTGTTTCTCCTTTCTTTCTTCCTCCTTTTACACATCTTTCCTGTATCGGTTCAGTTTGTGATGAGTCATTTTCACAGTCACCACCTAGTTTTACTGAAGTATCCTCCTGAGACTTCATTTTACTCTCTGTGACAGGATTGTCTTCTTTCAAGATAAGAAAGTCTTCAGCAACTATTTCTTCACAATTTCCTTTATAGGTCAAATTATCACAAGTAGTATCTTCCTGAATATCATTTGCATAATCAATTCCTCTCTTATCTTCACTAATTTTACTGATCTGACTTCATGGATTCTCTTTGTCATTATATCATATATTCTGTAGGCTTTTCTTTTAATGGAATAACCAATAAATATTCCCTTTCTACCCTTTGGTGAAAACTTGTTTCTTCTTGGTTTGCTCTCAAGCCAATGTGTCAAACATCCAAATATTCGAATGTGTTTGACCGATGGTTTCCTGCCATTCCATCTCTGCATAGGGGTATTTTGCTTGATAGACCTGTGGGGTGTACAATTCTTAATGTATGTAGCTGTAGCAATTGCCTCTGCCCAAAACATCATGGGTAATTTTGAGTCAATTAGTAAGGTTCTCGCTGTATCTATAAGAGTCCTATTCACTCTCTCTGCGACTCCATTACTTTGTGGTGAGTATGTGGTGGTAAGTCTCATATCTCCTTTGGCTATGGCTTGGGTAGTTTTGCCCTTTTCAGCTAGGTTGATTTCACTTTCATAATCTACCATATTTTCCATCAAAGTTAGGTTTGGGGTTAAATGTGCGGTGCATCCTGAATCTATACACCATATTTGTCTATCATTGCTCTCATCTGGTGAATCTTCAAATTCTTTTACATATGTTTCAAATGCTTGCTCATTAATTCCACTTTTCATAGTATCCACTAGGTTATTTGAATGTTCCCTACTGTATTTGTGATTTCTATAACCAGGATTCCATTTCTTTTGGTATCCTTGTTTCTGTTTATCTCGAAACCAGCAATCATTAGCTAGATGTCCCTTTTTATTACAAACAAAACATCTTTTTGGCTGAGATTGTTGAACTTTTCTATCTTTAATTCTGTATGCTTGTTCATGCCCATTCTCAACCGATTGATTTAATCTCATATTTCTTCTTGACTCCTCTTCTCTTAGAGTTTGTTGAATCTCTTCAATTGTTGCCTCTCTCTTTGATCGTAAGACAATAGCAATATTTTCATACCTTGGATGTATGCCTCTGACAATATGAAATGAAAGTTCTCTTGAGGAAAATTGATGCCCTAATGATGAACTTCTAGCAGCAATATTTTTTGCCCTTGTTATATATTCATCTACAGTTTCATTATCTTTCATTCTAATGTTCTTTAATTCTAAGCCTATATCAATAATTTTATCTTCCAAATTGCCCGTGTATGTTTTTCTCAGTGAGTCCCATACTTTCTTAGCATTTGTTTCTCCTATTAACATTCCAGCTTGTTCATTTGTCAACGTAGTGATGATTATCCCAAAAGCTTCATCATTTTTATCACTCCAAATCTCCCAAGAACTTTTGTCTTCCATATCAGGTTCTGGATCTGAAATTACACATTTAAATAATTTTCTTCCTCTCAGAACTGCGCCGATTTTCAACGCCCATATTTGATAATTATTTCCTGTTAATGGTTCAATTTTTGTTTGGGATAAAACATTATATTCAGCCATTTTCGTCTTTTGAGCTAATAAAAACAAACCAATATATAATTTAAAACAAATATATATTTTAAATTTATTTAAATATTGGGTAGCTTTTAAACATGCAATATATAGATATAATTTAACTTAATCTATATAAATACCTTTAATCTTCTTATAAGTGCTTCAGTTTACCGATCAGAATAAACTTCTTGCTTAATCTTCAGATTAAATATTTTCGTTTTTGAGCTTTATATCAATAAACCAACATCTGCTACCAATTGTTGACTTTGCTTAGAATTATTAATGAAACTGATTCCAATAATTATTAATTAAACATTATATTTATTGATTTACAAGAGAGAGATATAACATAAAAGGGAAACTTATATTGAAAAACAAAGGAATTCTTTCTTCTTGTTTTTTAGCGCCTATTTACCCGTGAGCTTACACACACTTTGTGGTAACAAATAATTAAAATATGTACAACAAAGTCCAACCCCACCTGCGAGTGCAAGTAAACAATCGGGGCTCTGGCACATTTATAAGTGCATAGTCGTAGTGCTTTTCACATGTGTAGACATGTGGTGCACTTACAGTAAAAGCAGAAGCCAACTTCTACCCACCATGAATTTCATGGCCTGTACCACGTGTACTAGGGATGAAAAAAAAAACCTTATTACCTTGAACCCAACAACCATGTAACAATAGTAGGGCAGTCTGTTAGAATCAAATCTGGCTAAATGCTGGGTGGACTTACCATATAATTCTTTCCTATGATTTCTTTTTGTGGTAATAAAAAAACGTACAGAATTGTTTAAATTTTTACAAACCACAAATATATTTTAAATTAGCTATATATGATATTACGATGTACTAGAGCGCCATCTGTTATCACTGATGAGCCAGGCCCTCCCTTTAATTTTTCATCGCAGTAAGGACAGTAGAAATTGTTTTATTTTAAAAAGAATAATACGCCTCTAAAATAGTTTTATAATTATATATGATATGCTCTGAGAAAATAAAATTACATTATTTAAATATAATAGGCGACAATTATTTTCAAAATATTTAGTAAATACAACCTTAGAAACTCACATTCAGGTCTAAATTATATCTGCTCGACACAAGGTAAAAAATTAGATAATATAAATAGTTTCAAAATTTATTGATAGATGGCGGCACCAATGTACGTTTCTTTTCTTCTTAATATAACTTTCTGTTTTTGCTATTTTGAAATTTGATGTAAACAGTAGGTTTATTTTATTTGTCTTTAATTTTATTTTATATAATTACTTCGAAATATTTCTTTATTAGGTGTTTTCAAAACACATGTTAAAACCTGAAAAAAATTATTTGTTAAATTTTTTCAGCATTATAAAAAATGAACAAATTAATGAAAATGTTTAATTTGTGCACAAATATTTGTCTAAATATTATTCACTCGTTTTAAAATTTATATGAAGTAACAGAAGAAGAAGAAGAAAATAGAGGTAACCCGGGCTCCTGGAGCGTAAATCGCCAACTACCCGGGCTGTACAGCTACAGTCTAGAGGAGAAGTCTAGTCATGGGGGGACAGATTGCTGAGGTGAACCAGGTAACCAGATAGTTCCAGGCCGGCAGGGAGTCAAGAAGTAGGGGCAGGGCTGTCGGGCTGAAGTCTTGTACTCCAAGCAGTAGGGCTGTCTGTAGCCTGTGTAGCATAAAAGCTGGACAGGAGAAGAGGAGGTGATCCACAGTCTGTGGCTCTTCCCGGCAGTGAGGACAAGTTGGATCTAGATCTCTATGCCAGAGCGCTAGATCTGCCAGAACGTGGCCGTGACCGGTAAAGATGGTAGTGGTGGCCATCCCAAGACGTATTTTGGACAGGAATGACCTAAGGCGGATTGGGGAGGTCGCAAATCTCTTTAGTTTTCTGTTATGGTAATCCTGGGTGTAGACTAAGGTCCAAGCTTCTATAGCAGATGAGTGGGCACGGCTGCGGGCAAAGCTTTGGGGAAGGATGGAGTAGGATTGTTCCAGGTTAGAGATTGCTGCGGTCTTTGCTGCCTGGTCAGCCAGTTCATTGCCTGCAACTCCACTGTGGCCCTTTACCCAACAGAGGCTGACCTGAGGTGCTTGGTCTAGCGCTAGAATTATCTCCGCAATTAGAGCCGTTTGGGCTGGACCAGGAGTACATATAGCGGCCAGTGCAGATCTGCAGTCAGACGCTATAGTGACTCCTGGGTTGGCTGGCATACTTTCCGCGAGGCGAGTTGCCCAAAGAATGGCAAGCAGTTCAGCTTGGAAAGCAGAGCAATCCGGATGTAGTCTGAGGAGTATTGGTTGGTCTTGAGAGGGAAGGATAATTGCAGCACCAACTCCTGCCTCGGATTTCGATCCATCAGTATGTATAACAGGGGAAGTGACTTTGTCATATTCTAGACTGAAAGTAATTGTGCGTCGGAAGGGGGGATATGGGAGAGCAGCTGGACCAGGCCGAAACTCGAACTGGCCCTTAGCCGCCTTGAGATAGGTCATTCGCGCTTTGATTATGATATCAAGCGGAGGGCTACCAGTTAGAGAAATGGCTGAGATAGTGGGAGTGCAGGGACCACCTCGTAACGTGCGGCGCGCGAAGAGGTACTGCAGACTCCGGAGCTGACGAATGCCTTCTCTTGAGGAAGCGCGACTGCCCCAAGCAGAGACCCCATAGAGGAAGGCCGGTACCACCTCAGCTTTGAAAATGCGGTTTCCAGCCACAAAAGACAGACCAAATTTTCCTTGGATGGCATTAGAGAGACACGGAATTATGCAGCGGGTCCGTTGTACAATTTTCTTAAGATGGGAGACGAATTTACGAGTTTGATCGAATTCGACCCCCAATATGGTGATATTCTGGCTTATGGTAATAGGTTGTCCAAGAATCTTTAACCCAGGATCCGGGTTGGGACGAACTCTCCTCCACTGGAAGATGCAGGCCTGTGTTTTCCTGGGGTTGAGCTGGAGGCCATTGTCAACACACCAAGCAGTCATCCTATCCAAAAAGTCGTTTATAGCCACGACAGGCAAACGACCACGGACCTGGATTAGGAGGGTGAAGTCGTCAGCAAAAGCCACTAGTGAACTTTCCCTGATTTGGAAAAGCAGGAATAGTTCGCGAGGGACCACATTCCAGAGGAAGGGACTCAACGCAGATCCTTGGGGTGTTCCCCGCTGTGAGAAGGTTGAGGCAATGGATGACCATGCGGAATACGTGACTTCCCTGTCCTCGAGAAAACTTTGCACGAGGCAAACCAGTGAGTCTGGGCAGATTAGGTGACCAAGGCTTTGGACAATGGCCGGTCTCCAAATGGTATTGAAAGCCTTGCTGATGTCCAGGCTTATTGCCAGAGTCTTCCTCCAGTGTGACTGCCTGCTGTTGATGAACTCTGTGATTTTGGCCAGTGCATCTTCTGCCGAACCCCCATGGACGAATCCAAATTGGTTGTCAGAAAACCAGCCGTGTCGATCTGCCAGCCATTGGAGTCTGGCCAGAATACATCTTTCAAACACCTTTGCCAAGTTGTTCAAGAGTGTAATGGGTCTATACCTATCTAGCTTGTTTGGGGCTGAGCTAGAAGGTTTAGGGATAAGAATGAGGCTTCCAGCTTTCCAGGGACGAGGGAAGTGGCCAATTTTGAGGCACTTGGAAAATAATGTGGCCAGTAATGAATGTAGTGGGGGTCCACCAAGGACTAGGCATAGAGAGCCAAGCCCATCCGGACCTGGGGTCTTTCTGCTGCCACAACGGTAGATGGCTCTGGAGATTTCCCAAGGCTGGAAGTCTGGTTCATCGGAGTAGGGTGGAGGATCATTTTTAGGTGGATGTGGTCGATTGTCTGGTGGAAGGAAATGCTCTAGGACTGTGCGGCTTGTCTCCTCTGGAGTGAAGGGGGAGCCATCATTATGCTGGAGGAGAGGAGGACCCCTGTTGGGTTTACGGCCCTGAGCTATGAAGCGGTGTATGGCGCTCCAAGCAGTAGCTGAAACTTCGTTGCAGAGGTTTAGCCAACATTTCTTCTTGGCTTTTCGTATCGCTGCTTTGAGTCGATTGTGGCATGCTCGATAGAGGCCACGGAAGAAACTCCGGATTGGACTATGTGTGCTCTGCGAGCAGCGACGGAGGGAAAGGACTAGTTTTCTCAGGCCACTAAGTTCAGAACTCCACCAGGGTTTTGAAGGTCTGGGACTGTTGGACCGTCTCCGCATGGAGACGTCACAGGCACCTTGGAGAATGGACGTGAGGAGCAACACTACATTGTCAAACTCTTCAGGAGTGGACGCGTCTTGGAGGAGGGAAGCGACGCGATGCAGCGAAGATTCCAGATAGGATGTGAGTGTGGCCCATTTGCACGAGGATTCAACCCATGTGTCGCTAGGTTCGTTTGTCACCATGTCAGCGAAAACAGAGAGAATGGGAATGTGGTCTGTGAATGCCAACTCACCCACCAGATGCTTGGTAGCATGGGCTGCTAGGGAACTTGACGCCAGTGTGACATCAATAGAGGAAGAGAGGTGACCAGTAGACCACGTAAACTGCACTGGTGGGCCTAAGACGTGGAGGTCGTTAAGGCGGGCAAAGTCCTCAAGATTTTCTCCACGTGAGTCAAGTCTAGCGTTGATACCCCAGCATGGGGAGTGAGCATTGGCATCCATGCCTATGATCATCGGAAATGGGAACCTGTTGTTGATGGATTCAAACGAGGGAGAAAGTCGTCAGCATCCCTTTGACCATGCCAGTATGCTGAGATGACTGAGATAGGACTGTGCCCCAGCCAGATAGCAATAGATGCGATAGCTGGGTCTGAAGAATCGATGGGCAGCACTTGGAGATTAGAGCGCGCTACTATACCTGAAGGTATATATGAACCAGGAGTGTTGAAGGTTTGAAAACCAGACGAGGGCCAGTTGAAGTGGGCAGGAAGTTCCTGTAGAAGCACCAGGTCGGCTCTAGTTGCCTCTGCCAAATTAGAAAGCTCTAAGATGGCAGAAGGAGATTTGTGGGCGTTGGCCTGCAAGATCCTTAAAGGTCTTAACATTGTTTTCTGGACTGCAATATTTTGGCCTTTACAAATGGGCACGTGGAGGATGTGGCCAAGTGGTTGATGGCAGCACCAGCTCTTTTACTGCAGTGGCAGCAGCGTACCTTGCTTTCTTCGGCTGTGCATTGCTTGCCTTCGTGCTCTGGAGAGCCGCATTTGTAGCAAGTAGGTGTGGCTGCAGTGCAGTTGGTAGCTCGATGCCCGAATCCGCAGCAGCGGAAACACTGCCGCAGGGTGTGGCTCCGCTCAAACCTTGTCATCAGACCGGCTATGGGAATGCGTCCATGTTGGCCCAGGGTTTCCGCCACAAGGTCGTCCACTTCCACGAAGACTGTTGCTGCGTCCTGGCTAATATTTCTTGAGCGGTGTACCACCTTAATGGAGCGTTGACCAGAGAGGGTTTTGATGGCGTGGTTATTAGAGAGATCCTCGCAAATATCCTCATCTGATACCTCATTGCCTACCCTGAAAAGGCAATACCTAGTCAGGATGGTAGGGCGTTCATGGCATGTTAGGTTTGAGGGGAGTGTTGAGAGTTTTGAGGCCAGGGATTTGGCAACCTCTTCAGTGCTTGTGTGCAGTACAACTTTGCCAACCGACTTTGTTGACGCCACAACTTCCTTGGAGGCCACGAACATTGGGTGTATCTTCTGGATTTCCCTGAGAATATCCCGTGGGTTGGCCTTGTTATCTGTGGATCTGACCACCACGTGAGATCCAAAGTTTGGGGCCAGGTTCGCAAAGGAGGACTTAACTGCCTTATTGGTGGTGGCTGGTTTTTTTGGCATAGAATCTGCAGCAGCCGCAGAGGCAAAAGATGGGGCTTGGGGTTTGTATACCTGAGGCGGGGGGCGTCCTAGACTCACTCCTTTAAAGGCGTCTTCCAGGAGCATATCTGTCTTTTGAGCAATCGAAAGAATTATGCCTCTGATAGCCAGCTGCTTCTTCGATGAAGTATCCAGGTTGGCGTCCAGCATAACGGCTTCCAGAGTTTGGCAGGAAAAATTGAATAGATTGGCACAGCTGTTGAACGTGAAATTGTGCTTGGACGATGGGAGGAAGTCGTCGTTGTCCTGCCGACTCCGTTTATTATTGGATGGCTGGCCAGATTGTGCCACCTCCATCTTGGAATCCAACTTGTGGATGTTAAAATTGTAATATCTTTAAATATTGTTAGAATTTAGAAGAGATATTCACCCAAAGTGGTTCAATAGGCTTGAGGTGCAGTATGATAATAAAAAATTAAATATTAATTAATTATATTTGAAAAAAACAATGGTTGCCTGTAAAGTCGGTTTTACGGGCGAAGATTTTACGTGACAACGGTAGAATATTTATTGATATGAATATAATTAAATTGCACAATAGGAACAAGGAATTGAATGAAAATAAGAATTGCACAAATTTTAACTATAGAAATATATTTTGTTTACTAAAACATTGTACATGTAAACTTAAACTTAACTAATTCCTATTTGAGTGATTTTGTTGAGGATAGGACGATGATAGGAGAAATATGAAATGAAAGGAAGTGTTTCTGCTGTAATGTGTCTTGCGAAAGTCAAGTCGATAGTTGTTCCTTTTAACGTAGTTGACTTAGAAACGTTTGATACGCAATCAAGATTATACGTATTTTTCATGAAATTAAGAAACGAGTTGTCAGGCTTTACGTTTTTGTTAAAATCACCACACAGAAGAATCGGTATACTAGAATCAATTTGCACGAACGGTGGCACGTACTGGCTGTTGTGAATGTACGGACCGAGTCCTTGCCATAGTAACATTCCAATATCCTGCATACTAGCTCCTGGATGAATATATACAGCACCGAGTATAAACTTGAAGCTAGTATTAGCGGCGAAGCAAGTAACTTCAGTCATGCACATGTCACCCTTGGTTTTAATGACACGAGTTACGTCTGTAATCGCAACTTGGAACACTTCCGCCGTAGATGTCGATGATAATTTACGATAGATCGCCACTCCACCAGCCGCGTTGGTATCTGAGTTAGGTCGATTATTTTCCCTGGATACGCACTCATAACCCTTGATTGGAGTTGGTTCACAAGTGTCGCGCATCCACGTTTCAGTCAATACTAAATAGTCTGATCGTGGTATCACTGTATCTGTTTCAATGTCCGCGGCATGGGCACTTAAACTTTGACAGTTGATGACACGTGTGAACTTGTATTATGACGCTTTCTTGTTTTTCCAACGCCAAGAACGTTCGAGAAAGACAAAGACAGAGACTAGCATGCGCCGATTCAATGCGCCTAATTCTCTAGCGCTGCGCGCGCAGCACTCTCGTTCGGTGACTCATCGTAACGTTACCGGGCGTTACACTTTTTCATAAGTGACTCCCAGCCGCAACCTAATTTAAGACGTTGTCACGTCAAAAATAGCAAATCGACGCCTGCCATAATATCTAGACATAAAATATGATTTCTAATTAAATACACAAACGTTTTCAACAAATTTTAAAATTAAATATTTTATTTGTCTTTATTTTATATAATTACTTCGAAATATTTCTTTATTAGGTGTTTTCAAAACACATGTTAAAACCTGAAAAAAATTATTTGTTAAATTTTTTCAGCATTATAAAAAATGAACAAATTAATGAAAATGTTTAATTTGTGCACAAATATTTGTCTAAATATTATTCACTCGTTTTAAAATTTATATGAAGTAACATCGACGCCTGCCATAATATCTAGCCATAAAATATGATTTCTAATTAAATACACAAACGTTTTCAACAAATTTTGAAAATTAAATGAGAGAGTTTTTCAAACTTCAATGTGATATTAAATTTTTATACAAATATTCAACAAGTTGAGGAGCACAATTGTATTTTAATCAAAGTAACTTAAACAAAAATAATAAATAGTTACAAATTTGGATGATAGATGGCGATAGATGTCCACGTACGGCAAGAAATTAGGTTGCATTTATTTTACTTTTGGTTTGCCATCAAGTATATTCAGGTAAGATGTTAGCGTTTATATATATGTATATTTCCCCGTCAAGTTTTACAATACTCAGCCTTTTTAAACATTTTGTTCTAATAATTTTAACTATAAAATTCACCAATATATTTTGGATCAAATTATCATTTTTATAAACAAACCCAATGGCAAGTTACTAAATCGTTTTAGTTATAGAAAGTTTGACAATAATTTTTTAACATTAGAAAATTAATAGGGGAAGTTATGGATGTAATATATTTGTGAAATTTAACCATTTATAAATATAATAAGGGCAATAAAGTATTTTGAACAATATAGAATATTGTAAACTAATTAAATGAGTCAACATTGAACCCTTTGTACACAAAATAAATATAGAAACATTTGTAATTAACAGAAATTAATTTTAACCTCTTGGAGAGTGAGACATACTTCGGGTTATTTTCTTACAATGTCCTTGTATTTTGCTATTTAACATAATGGATAAAAGTGCATTAGTAAATTTTTGAACAAAGGAAAAATTACAAATGCTATTTTAATATAGTGGAATAAATTAAACAGGTAAAGAGCAAATAGAGTTTGAAAATAATGAAAAAGGTAAAAATTTTATTTATAAATCTTCATCTTTTAAATAAATATTTAGTGGTTGTTTACTTTTAAGCTAGAACCCTATTTAGTGTGCATTCTAGCTGATCAATTTTCCTAGCCATGTATGTCTTGCCTTTTCTGTATTTTATTTCAAGTAACAAAATGTTACAAAACAACTCATGCTGGTGACTAGCAGGTGCTTAAGTTAGGCTTAAATTGTGTCCAGGAGGGACAAAAATGGCAGCAAGTTGGCGTGGAAATTTGAGTCTCATTGTAACACTTTTAAGAATGGTGCACATACACTAATTACAGCCGCAGTGCACAGCGAGTCAAAACTGTTGTGTTTTAGCAATAAATTATTATTTAAACAAGAATAAACACAAGGTAATAAGACCAAATCCAAATAAAAAATAGTGTGTGATGTTCCGGTAACAACGCTGTTACTGAAATGTCACACACTTTTTTTTTAATTTGGTTTTATTACCTTGTGTTTATAATCTATAATCAAAATTGTGGCTTATCATTAAACAATAATAATTCCTGATTTTTTAATTTAAGGTAAAAATCTGTTGACTCATTGATGTTGTCGGATTTTTGTTTGGTTGATTTAACGTTTATTATTTGAAAGACTTGAATTGTGGACATGAAAATATATCGTTGAATAGTTGCAAGTGTTTAGTATCATGTGTTGAATTAACGAGGTTATACTGTATTCCTAACACAATATTCTCACCATTATTTATAGCTTGGTACATACTTTTTTTTTTTTAATTATCCCCAATACACGTGGTACAGGCCATGATAATCATGGTGGGTAGTTAGCGACTGCCTTTTACTGTAAGCGCAACACATGTCTACACATGTGAAAAGCAGTTCGACTTTGTACTTACAAATGTGCCAGAGCCCCGTTTGGTTACTTGCACTCGCTGGTAGGGTTGGACTTTTGCAAGAATCGGGGGCCATTGGAGCATTTTTCGTTTTTATCAGAAAAAAGTGTCCAATGCGGGAATCGAACCAGGGTCGTAGTGGTCGAAAACCAAATGGTTTAACCAGCCTTCCACCGACCCCACTGATTTATTTGTATGGAAGGCCAGCTGTTCATTACACCACAAATGATTGCATCTATTATCTACACTTGATAAATACAAATTCAATTCCATAGTGTATTCCAGACCAAAGCTGACATCTAGAAATCGTATATTTTGTACACTTGCATTGTTACTTGTGAATACAAAATTTTAGGATTATACATATGTCCAACGTAGCCTAGTGGACATGGCATCTGCCCAGTAAGCAGAATACTGTGGGTTCGTTTCCCATCCCTGGACACTTTATTTTTCTATTTATCATTACTCTTCACAATTCATCCTATCATGCTTCATCCCTAAGGTTAGAAACAATAGTTATTCATCCTTAAAATAAATTTTGATTTTTTCGTTCAAAAGAAAAATTTACGGTATAATTGTCAAATTTCATTCTACATAATAAGCCGCATTATATATTAAATTATACATTGTGCCTGAAGGTATACTGGAAATTTATCACAAAATTTGTGGAGACATATAGAAATTGGTCCAATCACGACAAACCTGACCATATTTTAATGGAACTCCAGCTGCTCATTTTGCCAAAGAAATGGCTGACCTATTTATGTAAATTTGAAAGGAAATTCTCTTCTTCGTCTATTCAGAACCAAAGTAGCTGTTAGAAAGAGAGTTGGTAATTAGTAATAATTGTAATTAGGCTTATAAAAGCTGTCCTCTAAAGAGAGATTTCCTCTAGTGAGAGTGACCTTTCATTCAGATTCCACTTTAGTGATGCCACTACATTTGGCTTTCTGGTTTTTGCTCCCACAACGAATAATAAAATACTTCATCTCTTTGCTACCAAATTTCCTGATTACACATGTTCAACTTGTAACTTAGAAATG
Organism: Cordylochernes scorpioides; assembly: GCA_030710605.1. Classification (NCBI taxonomy): domain Eukaryota; kingdom Metazoa; phylum Arthropoda; class Arachnida; order Pseudoscorpiones; family Chernetidae; genus Cordylochernes; species Cordylochernes scorpioides. Next base: position 68,504,188 of record CP092872.1, read on the forward strand.
TTCTCCAACTATGTGGATCATGTTCCAGAACATGGAGAACACCTGCCCATTCCACGGATGTTCCCAGACCTTCAGCAATACACTGGAGGCCATGTTGCACAGTACCTTGTGCCAATTTTGCCTGGTGGACTGCCCACAGTCCTGCGGAACAAAAATACTGAGAAAAGATCTAGCATCTCACCTGACCTTATCTTGCCAACGTCTATTTGGAAGTTGTCAGTTTTGTGGGGCAGTCCTAACTCGGGATTCTCTCCAGCAACATGTGGCTCTGTGTGGCCAAATTGGTGTCAGCCCTGGGCAGAGTGTCCACTCTGACAGTAAGAATCCTCAGTCATGTGGGCTGCTGGACCAGGGAGGTAGAAATCACAACCACACACTCCGTAAAAAACACAAACCAAACGCAACCTCACTTGGTGAAGATAATCTACAAGTATTGGAGAGAGATTTGAAAAACACAAAGGAAGAACTGGCTACTCTGAAGAAAGATATACAAGATATTAAAGAAGAACTAGCAAGTGTAAAAACAGAACTACAAGGTACTAAGGAAGAACCGGCCACTGTGCTCCAAACTACTGCCACCACCTGCTGTGATGTCAGATGTCAAGATTTGGAGAATCCTGTGAAAATGGCAGAGGTGGGGCTTGACCTTACACTTGATGTCCTGAACTGGGTTCCTATTGGTGTGAGATTACATGACTTGGGTAATAACATCATGAAATATCTGTATGGAGATGGAGATCACAGAGATAAATTGACAGACCTCTTGTTAAATGATAAGTGTAATTGGGCTGAATTATGCCAAGATAGATCAGAGGAGAAAGTTAAGAATATAGATGGCACTAAGTACAATGTTAGGATCAAGTGGAAATTTGGAGGAGAGAAGATTGAAGTTGAGGTGTCATTCCATCAGAGAGCTGGAGGTGTCAACACCCTGGCCCGATATAAATATTTTATTTTGGTAGTGGGTGATGTTAACACTGGTGCAGTAGTGATCAACTCTGTGTTGGTTGGGCAAACCTGCCGCTACCAGATAGACACAGAGACTTTTAAAAAATATTTTATTGAATCCAATAATATTGAGGCATATATAGCTTTGTATAAACCACAGTGATATATTTTCTATCAGAAAGAAATATCATAATTACTATCAGTTTAAAAACCCCACAGATATAATTAGGATCACTATGTCAAATCTACAAATATTCTCCATTGTCATTTTATAATCTCCTCTCCTTATATTTTATCATTTTATATCCACTGTATATATAACTACTGTTCCTGACCCTATTCTTCCAGGATACATTTCAACAAACACATTTTTTATATTTATACAGTTGAACTTCGATTATTCAAAACCCAAGGGACAAAAATAATTTTGAATTAACCAAAAATTAAAAACAAATATTCTATTTATAGGAAATTCTAGGGACCAAGATAAATATTCTAATTAAAGAAGTTATCCAAGTTCTACTGTAGTTCAAATGGCTGAATTTATTCCTTATAATAATAAATCATATTGTCTGACATAGAAACATTGGGAAAGTTCAGGATGATAAAGCAATTCATCCCCACAATTAAACCCTCTTTACATCAAAGAACAGAGAGAGGCCTTGTAGCAAAATATTATATTTAGAAATATATTTTTATGATAAATATTCTGTTACCCTATTTGATTATATTTTTATATATAACCCACTTTTATATAAAACTACCATCATAGCTGAGAAATAGTACAAATGTGACATTGTACTGGGATATGGTTCATAAATTAAGTAAAAGGCATCTCCTTATCATGCAACTGAAAGTTGCTGATGACTTGCGCCATCTATCAGAATAAATGTTAACTATTCGTTGATTATTAATTATTTCAGAATTGGTCAAATACCCATTCTTGATGTGTTACCATGTTTAGCTTTTCTTGTTTAATCAAGTATGGGTATTTGGCCAATTCTGGAATAATTAAAAGTCAACAAATAGTTGATATTTATTCCGATAGATGGCGCAAGCCATCAGCAACTTTCAGTAACAACGATAAGGAGATGCCTTTAACTTAATTTATCATCATAGCATCATGAAATATCAATTGTAATTTCCTGATGGTATTGTTCTGGACCATGTTTGATCAGTATTGAATGGATTTTATGTCTAATCACTTGTATTATTGTTTGAATAAAATATGGTTGTGCCACATGGAACATCTCTCTTTAAATTTAACATTTTTTTAAAAGGGAGAGGTGTCTTTTATTCCACATGTATATCATCCTTTCTGTAATTTAACACTTGTACATGTGTACTAAATATGTTGCTGAAATTTGGTGGAATATCTCAATAAAAATAATATTAAAACTAAAACAGGGTAATTGTGATAATTCTACCATGATTTCATCCACAACCTCCAGGCTATCAAATAACCAATTCCACACTATAATTCAGAGCTAATTATTAAAATAATTTTTTTACAATTCTTGTTTAAATACAAATACAATAATTCACACATGGGCACAATGGCCAAAGTTAGTGTAGGGGCACCATGTTTAAAAGTGATACTTTGTGCCACAAATATTTGTGCTGAAATCCCAAGAGTTTTGATAAAGCACAATTTGGATTATAGATTATAATAAAAGAAAACAAGACCTAATCCAAATAATTTATTAGTGTGTAATTAACACACTAATAAATTATTTGGATTAGGTCTTGTTTTCTTTTATCCAAGAGTTTTGTTTGTTCTTGGGCCACTTAGGTCCAACTTAAAGTAGCCGCTACTCACTGGTGTAAACAATGAGGTATCTTAGTAACATTTTACTACAATACAACCTCCCTGTAAAGTACACCTAATTGGAAAGCCAAAGTGTAAATGTTCTCTTACCGGAAAGTTGCTAAATTGTAAAAATGGTAATTGTGCAAATGAAAACTGTCCTTTGTAGAGGGTTGTCCGCTAGCGAGGTGTCCACTAAAGGGAGGTTCTACTGTATTTGAAATAACATACAGAAGGAGAGGAAAGACATGCAAGCCTTTTAGAATTGATCAGCTAGAATGCACACTATATAGGGTACTAGCCTGAAATACAATATCCATAAAAGATTTATTTAAAATATAATGATTTTTAAAAAATATATTTATGTTTATATTTCTTGATTTATCAAGAAATTGGGTTGGCCAAATATCAGGGAATAAGCTAAATCAATGTTTAGTTGATTTCTGTTCCACCAGATGGCACTCTGCCTTCTGTAAAGCACATGTGCTCCTGGTCAGGATATGCTTTCTTTAATTTTAATATTTATGTTTATAACACCTTTTTGTTTAATAATTTCTAGATGTATTTTCTTTCTTCCAATCATATTTTTTACTTAGATTAAAATATTTTCCATAATTTTTTTTCTTTGTTAAAAAATGTAATGGTGCAATTTCATTCATCACTAAAAGTTAATAATGAAATATTCAGAAAAAGGTCTCAATTGAGAGAGAAATGCACACAATTCAATATATAATTTAAAATATAATAAAACAGTATTTCTAAAAATAAAATATCATATATACAATGTATGTCACATAGAAAATTAGGGAAGATAAACATCAAAATGACAGCAATTTTGATGTAAAATAAAATATATTGCCACGTGGAAAATTGGGAAGGACAAACTTCAGGTGGTAACAGCAATTTTATTTAAGGCAAGAACAAACTCTATGATTGATAAACAAAAGATAAGCAACGAGGGAAAGTTTACAGAGTAGCAAAATATAAACATGAAAAGTGATACTGTGTGAATGAAATAATAAATATTTTGCCACAATATAATAAGCTCATGTCCATAGGTTCCCTATACATTCCAAATCTGTGCCTTCCTTAGTAAAACCACGGTATATAAGAAAACCAATACAATGTGGTCTGGAGATTGATTTGGTGAAACTCTGAGAGAACTGATGAGCCAAGCCCTCTCCATCCAATAATTTTTATCATTCTGTAGAATTAGGTCTGTAGAGATAATATTTGATGATGAAAATATTAAATTAAAAATGTATTTCCAAAATAGCCATGTTACAAATTTTATAGATGGAAATAAATTTCATAAACAAAATTATAAAATACCAGATATGAAAAGAAGGAAGTTTATTGAGTAGCAAAATATAATGATTGATATTGTTAATTTGTACATAAACTGATAAACATTTTTTAACAAATGAAAACATTAAGATGTGAATTCCACCCTTCAGCATAGCATATAAAAGCAGAATGATCCAATACAGTATTAGAGCTCAAAAGAAGCGGTGTATTAGATTAAATTGGCGAAACCGCTGGGAGGGTTCACCACTGATGAGCCAACCTATCCCAATATTTTTCATCGCAGTAAAGACAGTAGGAGTTTGATTTATTTGTGAAAATAAATATTCGCGTCTTTCATGTTTTCATTTGTTATATACAGTAAAACCCCTCTATAGTTAACCCCAATGGGATAGAGCTTTTGGTTCACTATAGCCACAGTTTGGCCATTTTTTTACCTTTGAAACTTTTTATACGTATAATTTAAAACAGCCATACACACAGGAAAAGGCAGCCACTTAATAATGGTCACTTTGTTTTAATTCCCTAAATTGACCTATTTCTTTACAGTAATGCTGAATATCAAAAGAAGTCATTTGATAATAGGTTCTTCTTATCATTAGCATACAGGTTTATATATAACAACAACAACAAAAGCCTTTATTTAGGGCATTCCGCCCCATACAGGATTCGCCGTATTTACACGTCAACAAGAGGAGAGGGAAGAGGAAACATTTACAACAAAAATAAGGTTTGTTACCTATTTACAGATGGATCATCCTCCAGTATCCTTTGCCCTGCATTCTTTCTCATGCGCCCAGCTTCTGTACAGAACTTAAAGTATTTATCAATCAGTAATGTATCGTTCAGATCTGAAGAGAGAAGTTGACATATGCTATGGTATCTAAATTGACCAGAGGTAGGGCTTGGGAAAGTTTCAGTACGTTTTTCTGTTAAGAGAGGGCATTGGAAGAAATAGTGAACCAAATTATCATCCATGAGATCCTTACAAAGTAAACAGTTCCGGCCATTTTCTTTCCAGAAGTCTTTTCTTTCTTCCCTGAAAAATTGCCATAAAACTCTATGTTGTGCAACTAGTCTTTTGTTGGGAAGCGAGATATTTAATCGTAGGTACTCCTCTGTCATGAATGATTCACTCAAAAATTTGTAGTGAGCAAAGTGGGTTGAATCAGTGATTTTCATCTGATCGTTTTGAATTAGTTGGTCTGTGGTAGTTCTAATTATGCCTGGCAATTCTTTCTGTATGGCTAAGTAGTCTTCGCAGCCCTTCAGAAAGGAATATCCCTTGGAGTCTAGAATTTTTATTAAATTTTGAGTAAAGCTGTTTTCTATTTCCTTTTTCGCGGTGACTTTCCAGAGGTAATTTAAGCAAGCATGTGGTAATCTGCTCGTCTCCATTTTTAAAATCCTGACCCAAAACTTTAATGTGAGTTTTACAGCATTAAGTTCAGTTGATATTCTTCCACATTCTCTTCTGAGGACATATCCTGGTGTGAAGTTTGGTAAGTCTAAGAGACGACGAAGAAATGTATCTTGGGTATTATTGACTGTCTTCAGCTGGTTGATTGCCCACATTGGTGCCGCATATAGTAAAGTAGGAAGAACAATAGTGTCAAGAAGTTTCATCACTGAGGTAAAGGACTTTATTCGCGCCTTTGTAAGGATTCTCCAAAGTGCATTAATTGCATTCAGTGCTTTGTTTCTAAAGTATTGGGAAGCATATTGGGTCGAGATTTTTGTAGTCAGAGGGTAACCCAGATATGTATACTTAGCTACTATTGTCAGGGGTTGCTGACCCCAAAACCATGTCTCGGAACGAGCTGTTCTTCCACCGTTTCTAAACACCATTATTTTAGATTTATTTTGGTTTAACGTTAGGCAGTTATCTTCTAAGTACTTTTTAAGTAAGTTAATCTTCAATTGCAAATTTATTTTCGATTCTCCTAAGATCACTATGTCGTCTGCATACAGTAAAAGGTGTATAGTTCCATAATTCTCAAGATTTATGCCTGGCAATTCTGATTCATCGAACAGGTGTACCAGATCGTTTAGGAAGAGAATGAATAAATAAGGTGACAACGGCTCCCCCTGCAATACTCCCGCTTGTATTTTGATAGCCTCCGTGAAGGAACCCCGCCATCTGACTGTTGCCGTCATTTGGGTATAATAGTTCTTAATTAGTTTAATAAATCGGCAACTCAGACCATTTAATGCTAATTTTTTCCAAAGTAGATGGTGCGGCACGGTATCAAAGGCCTTCCTCAGGTCAATGAAGAAGGCATATAACTTTCCCCTTCTACGGCTAAGGGTCATTTGAATTAATGATACGAGCGTGAATATGTGGTCCTGACAAGAGTAGCCTTTTCTAAAACCAGCCTGATTTTCTGCCAAAATTGACTTTCTCTCCATCCAATCATTCAATCTTGTCTTCAAGATAGATGTAAATAATTTCGATAGGTTAGAAATCAGGGATATTCCTCTGTAATTTGACGGGTTGTCCGGATCTCCATTTTTAAAATTTGGGTGGATTATCGTTTTTGTCCATTGTTGAGGAACTTGGGATGTCCCTAAGATTTTATTAAATAAGTTCCTGAGATAAATTGTATGTTCTTCTAACAAATATTTAATCGCTTCGTTAGGAATTTCATCAAGTCCTGTAGCCTTATTTTTACCCAATTTGGAAATTTCCTTGGTGACCTCAGTTAGAGATATTTCACAATCTAATTCGGGGTCAATGTCCAATATCTCAAGTGGTAACTGTACAACTTTTGTTAAATTTGAACCAAGTAACTCCCGGTAGAAGACTTGCCAGTCTGCAGTAGAAATTTCACCTTGTAGGTTATTCCTATATTTAAGTGAATTAATAGTCTTCCAAAATTGGGAAGGATCTTTTACATTACTGAGGATAACTTGAATTTTGTCAGTATATTCCCTTTTTTTGAGCTTTAGGATAGCTGAATATTTCTTCTTACTCGACAAGTATGCAATTGTATCGGCCGAGATATTGTGTTTTACGTATAATTTTAGATTTTGTTTCATTTCCTTTTTAGCCAAATAACAGTCTTTGTCGAACCATGGCTTAGATTTTATATTTTTTGTTTTTGCCTCCATCCGCGTCCCCGAGCGTAACATTGCTGTTTGAATTAAACCAGTAAAATTCTCAGCCTGAGTATCAATTGTGGAGTCCGCTGGATGTTCGGGAGTTAATTCTTTTAAAGTTTCTATATATGTTGGGATTTTATCTACTGACCAGGAAAATTTAATTTTGGCCTTAAGCTCCATGTAACGATTTTCAGTTTTATTATTAGGGCCGATAAACTTTAAAATTATTGGTAAGTGATCCGAATATGGCATACAACCAATTTCAAAATCTGCTATGTGTTCAAGCACCGCAGGTGAGACAATCGCCAGATCTAACACAGAAGAGCCTCTTCCGGAGATGAATGTAAATTTACCACTTTTATCATTAATGGATCTACCATTTATTATAGTTAAGTGATTTTTATCAAGAAATTCAATAAATATTTCCGCTTTGGCAGATTTTGTTAGGTCACAGGAATTTCGGGTGGTTGAAAAAAGGTTTGAAGTATCTATCAAATTATGGTAACCCCCCAGATTGCCAATACGGACATTCAGGTCGCCGACCAGTATTATTTCAAACCCGTTATATATCTTATTTTCCATCAAATGAAATAGTCGTCCAAGTTTTGTAGCATGCGTATCGTTTGGGGGTAGATATATGAATATTACGCAGATCGCTGGTGAGTCATTGTCTAAACTTTGATTGAGTGTGACTGCAATCCAAGAGGTTTCGATTTCAACATTGTCAATTTGGGGCAGTAGTTGTTTATTTATGCCGAGAATTATACCTCCGGAGCCTCTCCCTTTATCTGATGACTTTACAGCAGGTGATTGGTACATTCCGAAGTTCGCCAGATTCAAGTCGATATTGAAGTGGCACCAAGTTTCTGTAAGCGCGAACATCTCAAATTGTTTCAAATATTCGAACAGTGGAAAGAGAGAATTTATCCTAAAAAAGCCGTTTATATTCCAATACATGAATCGTTCGTTTTTAGCTATGTCAACCATTGGTTTTATTTTTTTTATCTTAATTTTATTATGTTTCAGATTTGTGCCCTTAAGTTGACTTTCTTTAATAGTATGAGTCTTGCTATGTGAAGTATGAGGAGTTTCTGTGAGTTGAGATTTGTTTCTAGATTGTACATCTTCATTTGTATGTATTTTATTACCCGAGTATTTACATCTATTTACAGAGATCCGCTGGTGTGCCTCTAGCTATATTAGTTCTCCTTTGGCATTCATCACCTGTCCCTCCACTACCATGTAGTTGATGCCGTTTAGGAGAAGTTTATTATCCCTCAACTTCGATCCTATACCCTTCTTGTAAAGTTCCTTTCTCTTTTCTATCAAGATTTTTCTCTGCTCTCTAATCTGGGGGCTGTAATCCCTGCTCATAAAAATATTGAGCATTCGAAGTTTGAATGAGTTCTTTAGGAGACTTATTCTGGACTCGTGATCAGGAACCTCGATCAGAATAGGCGCCTTTGGTCCCCTGCCCAGGCGATGACATTCGGCAATTACCACATCATCGGTAATCTGCATATCTTCCGCCATTAACTTCTTGACCTTTTGTAGCAGCAGTTCCCGACTGTCAGTCTCTGCTGATTCAATGCCGTATATTATTAAGTTGTTTTCTCGGGCTCGTCTCTCCAAAGCCTCCGCGCGTTCTTCCAGGTTCCTTATTTTTAGGGTATTGTGTGAAATTAACCTCGTGTTAGTCGCCAGTGCATCTGTGCACGAGGCCATAGATGTTTCAATTCCCGCCATTCTTCGCTCCCAAACCTCCATCTTCTGCTCAATATTAAGCAACCTTGCATCCATTTTCTCTCCCAATCTGTTCACTTCAGCCGAAAGGTTAATTATCAGTAGCTTTAAATCGTCCATTGGTGCCTGGTCTGGAGTTGAGTGAGGTATATTTGTCAATGTGGCCTGTCTTTTCGGCCCTGGATTTAGTTCTATACATCCAATTATCAATAAGGCCGTGATCACTTTTAGCCAGTAAGCCATCGAACAGTGCTTCAAAGTTACACCATCTCTATCCCTGTAATATTTCATCTTATTGAGTTTAGTCTTAAAATCGGCAAATTTTGCCGTAAGCTCTATTGGCCTTGTTATGCAAATCACCATGTATAAAACAATCATCAAATATGCAATTTTGCAATTAATCTCATTTTGTTTCACCGTTAACTTTATTTTACTTTTCAATAAATATATATAGTATTATTTAGAAGATCGAATTTGAGAAATCAAAAAGCAAGAAGAAAATATTTTTAGGTCAATATATAATAACTAAGATATAAACAATTTTCAAAACAAATATTTACCGGAGCTAAGGCAACACGCAGCCGGTCGGATCAGCCTCCTAGCGGCGAATACAGGTTTATATATAAACCTATGTATTATTTAAAAATTAAGCCAAATCCCCTAGGAAAAACATTATTAATTATATATTTAAAAGGTATAAGAGTATTTTAGAACATCTTTCTCAAATAATAGATTACTAAATTGAGTTGAAAAAATGCCTCTAATACCTTGTTGTTTGAAAGTGAAAAGTAAAATTTGAAAATCAGAATTGTCTTAAAATATCGTTATTTCCATTAAAGGAATAAAGCTCTGTGTATTCTGAATCAATTGAAGATGAATCAAAAGTATCCAATTCAGAAAAACGAACGCAAAACATGTTGATACGATAACACGAATGGTAAAATTGTGAATATAAAACGCTAATTTGCAAACACAAAATCGATAGTAAAACGGCCGGACAAGGGGAATATCCGCGTACCTTGAATGAGTCATATACCTAACAAGGATTTGTGCCTGAAAAAAAAACTGTAGTGGTAGTTTTTGAGAATTTAATAGTCTGTTTGTTAGTGGCCCATGTGACACGGGACACTGTTTTTTTATTCCAATTCCAGTTTCCACATATTCTTCTGAAGTATAGATTAAATTTTGTTTTTAACCTTTCATTCAAAGCATTTCTGGCGTTAAAATTATTTAGATTTATTTTTTAGCCTATGTTAAACTTGACATAGAACGCTTCTAAAGGGGATGCTGCCACTTTATTTTTTAGAATGCCATTCTTTGTTTCTTTTTTTTTGGAAGCCATTTGTATTTTTTCTATTTCAAAATTGTCGAATGCAAAGATATTCTATTAAATAAAAGTATAATGTGTAAAAATTTATACAACATACAACAAAAGTAGAATTGAAATTAAAACAAACAATGCCGCAATTTTTTTTTTTGTTTTGAAATCGCGATCCGTGAGCTGAAACATGTTCAAAATTTTATTATTTTAAATTTTTTTTAATCTCAAATTTTATGTACGTTATAAGACTAGTATTTTAAATATATTTTATCATTTTGGGACCTAAAATAGGTTCGTTATAGGGGTAGTTTGTTATTTTAAAAATCGCAAAGTTCATTATAACGATGGTATTTCAATGGAATGGAATTGGGAATCGCCGTGGGTTCATTATAAGGGAAGGTTTGCTATAACCAGGGTTCGTATAGCGGGGTTTTACTGTATATAGTTATTGCTTTGTAATAAACATTTTGCTACATAGTTCCTTCCTTGAGACCTGTGGCCCACAGTTTGTAAATCTTGTTGCTACTGACATGGAGCTGACGGAGCTGACTACCCAGCATCTGTGCAAGCGGCTTTGTTGTCGTATCGTCTATGGGGACAATGTCTTTTTGAAAGAAGGTATTGACTTTGACACTGCAGTGGAATTCTGGAGACAGTCACAGAAAATGTAGTTCTCAGCACCCATGGCCTCAAGGTTTGTTTGTCAATCTTCAGTTTGTCCTTCTTAAACTACCCAGCATCTCCACCAAAATGTCACGTAGAAATTAGGAAAGACAAATATTAGAATGACACGGCAATTTATTTTATGTATAAAACAAAATTATTTTTTATAAAATACCAGAGAGGGAAGTTTATAGAATAGCAAAATATAATGAACAAAATTGTAAATCTGTTCATAAAATCATAAATTTTATGATACAATAAAAATGACAATTTGGTGATTGAAAATATTGTTTGAATTGAGGTGTCTTCTAGCAGGAGTATCATTTCTTTATTGGAGGTTCTACTGCATTAGCATGCCTTCTTTTGTATAAATTTGATGTTTATACTTCCAATGATTTATGTCATATCCAAACTACTTTATCACAGACCTTACTGTCATGAAAGAAACCATTATAAATATATGTGTGAGAGGGCTTGGCTCATCAGTAATGAATGATCCTGCATTTCATCGAAGGGTTTACCATTGATGAGCCAAGCCCTCTCATCTAATAGTTTCTATCATTTCAGTAAGGTCTGTGGTGAGGTAGTTTGGATATGACATATATCACAGGAAATATGAGCACTAAAATAAATAAATTTTACATTTTGCCACGTGGAAAATTAGGGAAGACCAATTTCAGGATGAAACAATTTATTTTAGGCAAGAAGAAACTATGAGTGATAAACAAAAGATAAGCAAAAGAGATAAGTGTACAGAGTATAGCAAAATATAAACATAAAAATAATACTCTGCTAATAAAATAATAAATGTTACAATATTATATTTCCTATGATAGATGTCATATCCCCCTACCTCAGCAGAGATCTTACTGTGATGATATTGTCAACAGCTACTGGGATTAGCGCTAACAATCACTCGAGGTGCATTTACTCAAGGCCTAACAAGTTTCCTTTTATAATCACAATTTAGGCGATATATTGCTGTATATACAGCAATATTTTATCTTAGAATTTGTGAAGTTATTTAGTCATTGGTTCTATTTTCACTGATATATATTTTGACAGAATACATTGTAATTATTTATATTCGGCAAGACTGTGTCACGACTTCACATCTCTTGGAAGGTTGGCGAGTGGAGAGAACAAGGGTTGATTAGAATAATGGAAGCAAAGACTTCTGAACAAGATTGTATTCTTCAAGAAAATAAATAAAATAATTGTTTTTTAAGGTAATTTCAATCATTATCTTCCTTGTACTTGAAAATGGAAACTCACTCAGGAAAGGTAGTTGTGAAGAGATGAGTGAGGAGGATCTTATTAAGCAGCAACCTGGTGTAGCGTAGTAATAGATGACAGATCACAATGATCAGGTGAAAGTTTATTTATTTATTACGGCAATACAAGGGGCTAGGCCAGGGGTCGGGAAACTGGGGCTCTTTGGATGTGAATATGCGGCTCTTTATTTAGTTCCATACGCAAATATTATTTATGCAAGTACTATTCATTGTCGGCAAGAAAAAAAATGTTGGCCCTTTAAAAACTGAAATTTTTTAAAATTTCATTTTTTGGCTCTTCCGACTCAAAAGTTTGCTGACCCCTGGGCTATGCCATTACAATTAAAACTAAAATAATTATTTTATTTATTTATTTTGATATAGCTTTCAGGTGTTACATTGGAGCACAGCTGTCCTGGCTATTTACACAAGGGTAGTTGGTGGAGTAGAACCCCTAGTCCTTGCAGGAAGGCGGCTGTTGGGTGATGAGCTCCTAACTAAGTGTCAGGTCGTCCGTTGGAACCTGGGATTGTTACAAAACTAATTATTTTTTCAGCTAGAGAATATTTAACAACAAAACGCTGTATGAGAGAGAGAGAGAGAGATTTAATAAATATAAATTTAAATTCTGTTGGGTATTTTTCATTGATTCATTAATTAAATAATTAAATACATTAAAAAATTGTTTCTTTACTGTAATATTTACATGATGTACAGACAGGAAGAAGCAAAAAAAAAAAGACTAAAAGTAAAAACAAAATTGAAATATCCAACTTCGCTTCTCTATCCTCGATCCCTCTATTCTCTCTCTGTCGTGAATTTGTTCTTCTGGGTTCTCCGATATGGCTTCATCCGCTGGACATGGACGATATCTTTGGTTTTCTGTTATTGTAGTTATTTCTCCAAATTCTCCACCTCACAGGTTACCTTGGAGAGCTGTCTGTTCACCCTATAAGGGCAGAAGTTTCTCTTTAGGAGCTTCTCCACCAACCCTTGTCTACGGACAGGCGTGAACACCCACACCAGGTCTCCTGTCTGATAATGGACTGTGGCTCTGGTCATATCAAGATATTTCTCTTTCTTATGATCGTAAAATGTTCAACCAACCCAACTGGCAATCATTCTCAGCATTAGCCACCACACTCTCCATGTAGTCTTCCAGACTGGTGTTCTCTCTATAGGTTAAGATGGTGTCAAGTGGAGTCTCGACATCTCGTCCATGTTTGAGATAGAAACGGGTAAACCCAGTGGTTTCTTGTTTGGAGGTGTTATAGGTTACATAGAGGAGCATGCAGCCCAGTTTCTTTTCTCGACATCGATATACATGGACATTGTGTCAGCGAGTCTTGTTGAGTAACTCGGTTAAGCCATTGGTCTGTGGATGGTAGGCTGACGTAAATCGATGTATGGTCCGGCAGTGGTCGTTGATTTCCATTAATGTTTGTGATATAAAGGTTCAACCTAGATCTAAATTGACTCTCAAGGAACTCCATGATTAAGTAATATGTCTTCTACCATGGCAACTTCCTCTGCACTTCCATCAGATGTTGCTCTGGTCATTGTGTACCTTGATAGATAAGCTGTCGCGACCACGATCCACTTGTTGCCAATGTTAGAGACAGGAAATCTTCCCAACAGATATATTCCTACCCTCTGAAAAGGCCGAGCTACAGGTAGGATTCGTACGAGTTATCAAGGTGGATGCCCCATGGATCCTTTTTGTGACATTCAATGCAATGAAGAGACGTACTGTTTCACATATATGTACAGGCCGGGCCAACAGTATTTTTTCTTAACTTGATGATAGGTTTTAGCAACCCCCAAATGTCCTGCCATCTGTGAATCATGAGCTTCCCTCAAGATGTCAATTCTCATCTGCTTAGGAACCACTAGAAACCACATTTCGCCTATGGGATCGTAGTTCTTTCGGTAAAGAATACCTTCAATTATTCTAAATACTCCATGACCTTTAGATTGGCTTTGTTCGGACATTTTTGTTATTTGGTCGTCCTTTTCTTGTTTTTCCTCACGTCGGTAATTGAAATCAACTCTGGCATTTTGTTTTCACTTGTTTCTAGAAGAGAGTTGCGTGATAGGCAGTTTGCATATTGGTGTTTTTGCAGCTCTTATAAACAATAGAAATACATTAAAACAACTATATACTTATCATCTTTTCCCACAACAACACAAATATAAAGAGAGAGGAGCCTCCTTCTGGTACAAGAATCTTCTCACAATGTTGTTCTACCTAAAATATAAAGTTGGCCAAAAGATAGGTCATTAAATACAAGGTGTCAGAGGGCCATCTGTAACCAATGGAACAATTTGGTGGAGTTTCCTATCATTTTCCTACTCTTCCCACCACAATGGGTAGTAAATTGTTGGAAATGCCTGGCTCATCAGTCCAATACTATTGTATTGGGGTGTTTCTACTACAATTAGAAATCATTGAGAGACAATCCCACTGTCTCAAACCTTAGTTCTATAATTACCTTTATTTCCTGGGGGTCGTTGGAAGGATGTTCTAAACTGTCACTTTTCTACCGCTACGGCCCGGGATCCAATCCCACATTGGGCACTCTTTTTCTAATTGAAAAAAAATTCTCCAATGGCTCCGAGTCTAGCAAAAGTCCAAACACACCAAGAGTGCAAGTAACCAAACGGGGCTCTGGTACATGTTCAGACATCTTTTCACATGTGCAGACATCTTTTCACATGTGCAGACATGTGGTGCACTTACAGTAAAAGCAGTAGCCAACTTCTACCCACTATGAATTTCATGGCCTGTACCACATGTACTAGGGATGAAAAAAAACCTTATTACCTTGAACCCAACAACCATGTAACAATACTAGGGCAGTCTGGTAGAACCAAATCTGGCTAAATGCTGGGTGGGCTTACCATTTAATTCTTTCCTATGATTTCTTTTTGTGGAAATAAACAGCCAGAATTGTTTAGATTTTTACAAACCTCAAAAATATATGACATTAGCTTTATATGATATGCTCTGAGAGAATAAAAATTATATTATTAAAATATAAAAAAATATGACAAGATTTATTTTCAAAATATTTTGTAAATACAACCTTAGAAACGTACATTCAGGTCTAAATTATATCTGCTAGACTTAAGTTTAAAAATTAGAAACTATAAATAGTTTCAAAATATATTGATAGATGGCGGCACTAATGTACGTTTCTTTTCTTCTTTATATAACTTTCCGTTTTTGCTATTGTGAAATTTGTGTAAACAGTAACTTTATTTCATTTTCTCTAATTTTATTTATCAAATTATTTCGAAATATTTCTTTATTAGGTGTTTTCTAAACACATTTTAAAACCCAAGGAAAAATATTCAGTTAGGTTTTTTTTTGGCATTATAAAAAAAAAATAATAATAAATGAAATTGTTTATTTTTTCACAAAAATATTTGCATAAATATTATTCACTTGTTTTAAAATTTATATGAAATAATATTGACGCTTGCCATAATATCTAGCCATAAAATATGATTTCTAATTAAATACACAAAGGGTTATAACAAATTTTGATGATTAAAAAATAAAGTTTATTAAACTTTATTGTGATATTAAATTTTAATAAAAATATTCAACAAGTTGAGGAACACAACCGACTTTTCATCAAAGTAACTTAAACAAAAATAATAAATAGTTACAAAATTAGATGATAGATGGCGATAGGTGTCCGCAAGCTGCAGGAAACTGCGTTGTAATTATTTTACTTTTGGTTTGCCATCAAGTATTTTCAGGTAAGATGTTAGCGTTTATATTTATATATGTATATTTCCCCGTCAATTTTTACCATACTCAGCCTTTTTAAATATTTTGTTCTAATAATTTCAACTATAAAATTCACGAATATATTTTGAATCAAATTATCATTTTTATAAACAAACCCAATGGCAAGTAAAGAAACCGTTTTAATCATAGAAAGTTTGACAATAAATTTTTAACATTAGAAAATAAATAAGGGAAGTTATGGATGTAATATATTTGTGAAATTTAACCATTTATAAATATAATAAATGCAATAAAGTATTTTAGGCAATATAGAATATTGTAAACTAATTAAATGAGTCAACATTGAACCCTTTGTACACAAAATAAATTTAGGAACATTTGTAACTAACAGAAATTAATTTTAACCTCTTGGAGAGTGAGACATACTTTGGGTTATTTTCTTACAATGTCCTTATATTTTGCTATTTAACCCTTAATTACTCGCGTCGAGACACAGGTCTCACCTAAAATTTTAATCGAAAAAATAAATACGATTTTCGAGTCCAAATAATTTGTAAGTTTTTGTAGCTTAAGATATCATCGAAATAAATATTTTAGACCATTTGTTCTATCGCTTGGCCCCTAGAAGGAAGAAAAATAAAACAAAAAAGCCACCGCCTGAGACAAACGTCTCGACGCGAGTACTTGCGTAATAATTTTGGTTTAGGTTTCATTTTCCGGCTGGCTCTATCTTCGTAAAACAGTAAGTTATTGTTCTTCTTCTAAGTATATTTTTTGTTCCTAAATATCCTAAATTCTCTCTCTCTGTCTCTCTTAGGTATTTAGAATTTATTTATTTTTATTCAATATTTTAATACTAAATATTACCTAAAATATATATTATATTATAAAAAATGGCTAGTACTTCTGAGGGGAATCAGAGTGAATCCGACATGGATTGCGATGAAATAATTTGTGATTTATCCGATACTTCTGATACCGAAATTTATAGTTATCATGACACAGACTCTGAACAGAATTCAGAGGCGGATGAAGAATTGCCAAATGATGATTCTGAATTTTATTTTGGAAAGGATGGTGTCACAAAATGGAAAAAGACAATGTGGCAGAAAACCCAGATTCGTACAAGAAGTGTAAATATAATTTCTCAATTGCCAGGGCCTAAATCTGAAGCAAAATCGATAGAATCTGAATCGGATGCATTTACAAAAATAATTGATAATGATATGGTACAAAAAATTGTAGATTGTACGAATGCTTATATAAGCAATATCAAAGAACATTTCTCTAGAGAAAGAGATGCCAAATTAACTACTGTAACAGAAATCCTAGCTTTATTTGGACTTTTGATAATGTCAGGTGTCAAAAGAGCTGCTCATTTAACTTATAAATAGCTATGGGCGGTGGATGGCTCAGGAGTAGAAATTGTGAGAGCAATTAAGTCACAAGAACCTTTTTTATTTCTTCTACGTTGCCTGAGATTTGATGATATTACAACAAGGAAAGAACGAAAAAAGCTGGACAAACTTGCTCCAATTAGAGAATTTGTAGAAGCCTTTGTATATAACTGTAAAAAGCTCTATACTCCAGGTGAATATAATACAATTGATGAGAAGCTCATTCCATTTCGTGGCAGGTGTGGCTTTAGACAGTATATGCCCAACAAACCTGCAAAATATGGGCTCAAAATTTATACCATTAGTGATGCAAGAACATTTTATACCTTTAATTTTAAATATATTGTGGAAAACAACCCGATGGTCCATATAAAAAAAAGTAATTCACCCGATGATATCGTAAAAAGATTGATCACTCCAATATCTGGGAGACAAGCCGAAACATAACAACAGACAATTGGAACACTAGTTATAAATTATCCCAAGATCTTCTTACAGAACATAAACTCACTTTAGTTGGCACTTTGAAAAAAAAATAAAAAAGGAAATCCCTAAAATATTTCTGCCCAATAGGAATAGACCAAAATATAATAGTATATTTGGCTTCACTCAGAATACCACCCTTGTATCTTATGTCCCAAAAAAGAGCAAGGCTGTTCTATTGCTCTCAACAATGCACTCAACTCCCACAATTGACGAAGAAAATTGATTCAAATTAAAACCTGAAATTGTAACATTTTATAATTTGACTAAAGGCGGGGTTGACATGGTGAACCAAATGTGTGGAACTTATTCTGTTGGCCGTCGAACCAACAGATGGCCTCTATGCCTATTTTTCGACCTACTAAATGTTGCAGGCATAAATTCAGAAATAATTTTCAAGTCTTTAAATATAAATTCACCTCGAGTTCCAAGAAGAATCTTTTTGAAAAATATTTCCCAACAATTATTCCAGGATCATTTAAAAACTCGATCCCAATTGAAAAACTTGCAAAGAAGTATCCATGACCTGATAATATTGTATTGCAAGAAAGCTGAAAGTCCAGAGGTAAGTCATATATATTTCATAAAATTATTTAAAATGATAAAATATTAATAATCTTTTGTTTACAACAGATCGAAATGAGTGTAGAGTCAGAACCTAAGAAGCGAAAACGGTGCTATGTTTGCCCAAGTACCAAAGGTAGTATGACACAAATTATTTGCTACAAATGCAGGAGACACATATGTCAACGTCATTCTTCGAATATTTGCAAAGATTGCGAATAATATCCGTCTGCAACTTTTAATAGTAGCCTATTTGTAAAACTATGTCAAACATTCATTGTTTTTACTATAGTCATTGTTTCAATAAAAATAAATGAATATAAAAATATTTTTTTGCCTTAATTCACATGTGTCATAAACCACACACAATTACGAATATAATGCAGCCTAATTTTCAATCCAAATATTAAAATTTAACATATATTTCGGTTTTTTAAAAGTGAGACCTGGATCTCAACGCGAGTACTTACGTAACAAATATAGGCGCGAGTAATTAAGGGTTAACATAATGGATAAAAGTGATTTAGTAAATTTTGAGCACAGGAAAAATTACAAATGCTATTTTAATATAGAGGAATAAATTAAACAGGTAAAGAGCAAATAGAGTTTGAAAATAAAGAAAAAGCTAAAAATTTTATTTATAAATCATTATCTTTTAAATGAATATTTAGTGGTTGTTTACTTTTTAGCTAGAACCCTATTTAGTGTGCATTCTAGCTGATCAATTTTCCTCGCCATGTATGTCTTGTCTTTTCTGTATTTTATTTAAAAACAAAATGTTACAAACAACTCATGCTGGTTGTTGTTTATGTTGTTCTTTGTGCCTCTTTGATCATGCAGAATGCAACTGAACTAAGTTCTTTTTTTATTAACTTATCTTTTTATAACATGGTAATATATCTAAGAATGTTTACAAGTCGAGTCTGCCGTGTTGCCGGATCAACATGTCAGTTCAATCATAACATGTTTCCTTTAAACAAAAATAAAAAAGGATTGCAGTTCTCCTAGTCTCTATAACGCAAAGGTTTTCTCACAGTTCTACCACTGCGGGTTCGCACACTAGGAGAAGTAGATGATTCTTCACCTTTCTTGGCAACGTCCTCCCTTGGATCATATGCTCTTCTGTTTTCGGAAGTGGGTCTTCCATGATCTTATATGTTGTCATCCATGGCTGTCCCTCCTTGAGATCCAGGAATGTTTGGACTTTGAGTTGTTGGGGCAGAATCTTCTACACTGAACTTTCTCGGTCTAAGGTGAGACCTGTTCCTGCGGTATTCAGACCCACTTGGTGTTTTCACCATATATGAGCGTGGAGTTTCATGCTTTGCGGTCACTGTTGCCGGAACCCATTTTCTATGCCTTTCCTGCAACATGATGTCTCCTACACTTCCAAAGGTCTCAAAATTCTCTTTGGACTTCCTGCATACTTTTGTTGATGGTCTCTCAATTTTTGGTAATTCTTTGTTGTGTCAAACAGTGGTTTCAACTGTTGTCGGGTGTATGTCGAAAGAGTTCTCACAGATCTTCCCATAAGCATTTGGGTCAGAGATGGCAAGTCATACTTAGGTGTGTTGTTGAACTCCATCAAAGCCAGATTGGGATCTCTTCCTGACTTCACAGCTTTAATTATCAGTCCTTTGATGGTTTGAATTGTCCTCTCAACTTGTCCATTAGATCTTGGATATTTGGGACTGGAGGTTTGGTGTTTGAATTCATATTTCTGAGCAAAATTTTTGAATCCAGTAGAGTTAAAAGGGGGTCCATTATCTGAAACTAGAGTTCTTGGAATTCCATGAATCCTGAAAATGGTTTTCAACTGCATGATGGTTTCGGTTTCTCTTTTGCTTGATAATTTCCAGATTTCAACAAACTTTGAGTGGTAATCGACAACCAAGATGGAACTGGTTCCACTCACCTCCATGAAATCTACAGCAATTTTTTCCCATGGAAATTCAGGGATTTCATGAGCTATTCTTGACTCCTCAGGATTCTTTCTTGAATATTCCTGACATGTTCTGCACTTTTCCACTTCATTTTCTACTTGTGTTATCATGCCGGGCCAGTAAAATACTGATCTTGCTTTTTCTTTGGAGGCTGCTATGCCCTGGTGTGATGAATTAACAACCTGCAGGATTTCTTTTCGAAGAGTCGATGGCACCATGATGCAATTTCCTTTGTAAACACTTCCGTCACTCACATGAATTTCATCTTGAAATTGCCAGTAGGGTTTTGCTTCATCACAGACCTTAGTTTTATATTCCGGCCATCCATTCTTCACATACTCTATTAGTTGTATCAAGGTGTGGTCCCCATGAGTTTCCTTTTGTAGTCTCTTTATTTTTTAATCTGTGGTAACCAGCAACATGTGCACTGATTCAGTTTGACCTTCTAAATAGCTAGTGTCCACCTCATCTTTTAATGGATCTCTAGACAGATGGTCAGCTACAAACATGTTTTTCCCTGGTGTAAACTTCAAAGAAATTTGAAATCTCATGAGACGTAAGACCATTCTTTGCAGTCTTGGGGAAAGCTTTTCTAAAGGTTTCTTAACAATACTCAGGAGAGGTTTGTGGTCAGTTTCCACAATAACATCATTTCCCCAAATATAGTACTGGAAGCGTTCACATCCAAAGACTATAGCCAAAAGTTCTTTCTCTATCTGTGCGTATTTTCTTTGAGTTGCATTCAGGCTGAAGGACGCATACTCAATTGAATGTCCCCCTTGCATGAGCACTGTACCAATACCATATTGGCTTGCATCAGATGAAATGGTGATTGGCTTGGTTGGGTCAAAAAATGTCAATATTGGAGCATTCGAAACCATATCCTTGAGTTTTTCAAAACAATCATTTTCTTCGCCTCCAAATTTCCATTCACTCTTGTTGCTTATCAATTTCCTTAGGGGTGCAGTCTTGTCAGAAAGATTAGGAATGAATTTGCCAAGGTACGTTACCATACCTAAGAATCTTTGGACTTCAGTCTTGTTCTCAGGTCTTTTCAACTTTTGTATTGCCTCTGCTCTTGAAGCTTGAATGGCTATTCCATCTCGACTGATTATATGGCCTAAGAAATTTACTTTGTCGACAGCTATCTGCTGCTTCTTGGCATTGAGCTTGACATTATTTTCTTCCAACCTTCGAAGAACTGTTTCAAGGTTTCGGTTGTGCTCTTCCATTGTGCTTCCATAGATCAAGATGTCATCCATATAGCAAGCAGTTCCCTGGAGACCTGAAAGAATATTGTTTATGCATCGCTGGAATACCTCCGATGCACTGTTCAATCCATAGGGAAGTCGCTTGAACCGGAATCTTCCAAAGGGAGTCGCAATGGTGCACAGGTTGGTGCTTTCTTTGTCTAATGGGACTTGCCAGAAAGCTGATGATGCATCAAATACAGAGAAAACTGTAGCACCTTTCAATTCAGAAAATATTGTTTCAGCTGTTGGCAGAATATAGCGCTCTCTCTGAACATATTTGTTCAGTTCCCTGGGGTCCATGCAAATTCTGACATCTCCAGAAGGTTTTTGTACCACTACAATAGGGTGTGTCCATTCGCTTGGTTCTTCAACTTTTTCAATAATGTCAAGTTTTTCCATCCGTTCCAATTCTGCTTTAACTTTTTCTCTAATGGAAAAAGGAATTTTTCTGCTTGGAGCAATAACTGGAGTTGTATTTTCATTTAGTCTAATCTTGTGTTCAATTGGCAGTCTTCCTATGCCTTCAAATATATTTTTGTGCCTGTTCAAAATTTCTTTTGCTGAATTGTTCTGCTCTGTTTGGACAGCATCACATTTCCTAATTAGTGAAAGCTTTTCAATAGCTTCTATTCCTAAAATTGGTTGATAGTATCCATCAGCATTGAAAAATTCTAGACTTTCCGTCTTATTTTTAGTTTTGCAATTTAGTGTGGCAATTCCTTTTATCTTGATTTCATGTCCTGTATATGATGTTAGCTTTCGGTTAGTCTGAAATATTTCCAAACCTTTCATTTGTCTGGTGAATGTGTATGGCAAAACATTTACTTCTGCTCCAGAGTCCAACTTGAAACATATTTCCTTTCCATTCACTATGATGGATTTTTTCCATTCCAAAGTATGGACTACTTTTGCTTCATGCATTGACCATACAGTTTCTTCTGTTTCATCATTCAGAATTTTTTGCTCTGTGAGACTTCCCACACCTTTGGCATTTGAATTCTTTTTCAGTTTCTTGATTTTGTTTTGGACTGTGTTTCTTTTCATATTTTCTTATTTGACAGATGTTCTGGTTGTTCTGCATGATCTTGATCTGTTGCTTGCTTATTTCATCTGTTTTGCACATTTCAATGGCTTTTAGAAGAATTAAATTGGGCTCTCTTAAGAGGCGTTCCTGCAAAGCCTTGTCTTGTATTCCATACACAATGCGATCCCTAATTAAACTATCCTTTTGTTATTCAAATTCACATGATGTGGATAATCCTTTTAGTTCTGTTATAAAACTATCGATGGATTCACCATCCTTCTGGGTCGCTGAAAAAAATTTGAATCTTTCAAAAATGACGTTCTTTTTAGGCTCGCAAAAATCATCAAATTTGTTTATTACAAGATCAAAATTTTCTCCTTCATCTTCTTTTAAATGAAATGTGTTGAAAACTTCCAAGGCTTCTTCGCCAATAAAATTTAATAAAATGGCAACTTTCAGTTTATCAGGCTTTGTGGCTTTTACTGTTGCTTCAAGATAAAGCATTAATCGCTGTTTGAACCTTCGCCAATTTTCCGCTACATTACCTGCAAGGCGAGTTCGCTAGGCCTAACAAAGTCCATGTTTTCATTTTTTTCACTAATATTTGTCAATAATATATTTATTTGAAAAAGTACTCACTTTTCCGCTGCCACCATGTTGTTTATGTTGTTCTTTGTGCCTCTTTGATCACGCAGAATGCAACTGAACTAAGTTCTTTATTTATTAACTTATCTTTTTATAACATGGTTATATATCTAAGAATATTAAAATAAAAACAAATCCTCCAGGGAAAAGATTCTTTTAAAATTTTTTTTATTTAAAAATATCTCGAGCTTTCGGGCAAGTAAGCCCTTCTACGGAAGAAACTATTTTACATCCTTAATACGCCAATAAAATAATATTTAAACTTAAATAAAGTCCTTTAGTTGTTTACATTTGTTTTGAGGCATAATCAACGCGGGCTTCTATTGCGCGTGCTTCACTTGGAGGTTATGGAGTGGGCTCAGGAAATATAATGTTATAAATTTCCGGGATATCTATTCTTCTGTTAATACTATTGTGCTTTCTGGATATGATGGATTCTATTATTAGTCTCTGTAGTCTATTGGGGATGTTGGAGTAATGGGTCTTTGGTTCTGATAGGGAGAAGGAATGGCCTGTTTCTCTTATATGTTGGTATACTAAAGATCTACTGTCTTGATTATCGATATTTCGCTTATGTTCTGATATTCTTATATTTAAATGTCTGCCAGTTTCGCCAACATATTTGGTTTTGCATCCTTGAAGATCAAACTACCTTCAAACACATTTCCACAGAAGAAAAAATCCGAACATACTCTTCTTTCAAAAAAGAACTCAAAAAAATGCATAAAGAACGTAATATTTCGAATGAAGAATTGAAAGACTTCTTGTCTAATATGCAAACCGATGCCTTCATATATGGCCTGCCTAAAATACATAAACCAAATGTCCCCTTAAGACCCATAGTGGCTTTTTACCATTCCCCAACAGCACCTCTCTCCAAGTTCATCTCAACTTTTCTCAAACCCATAATCAAGCAGCAAAACTCCCCGTTCTCCATTTCAAACACCACCACCTTCATAGAAGAAATACTCAAGCACCAACCCCAACCAAACAAGATCATGATCTCATTCGACGTAGAATCCCTTTACCCAAGTCTCCCACACCAGCTGATACTAAGTAGCACCGAAGAATTCTTGAAAGAAAATCTGGTTGATCAGATCACTGTCAGGAAAGTAACTAAACTTATAGCCCTATGCCTCGAAACAAATATCCTAACATACGATTGCAAAACTTACGAACAGATTAAAGGTTCTCCCATGGGGAGCTCTCTTTCAACCTCAGTCGCCGAAATTCTCATGCGTCGCATAGACAATTGGATAACCTCCCTATTCCCGTCAGATATAATTTTATGGCGTCGATATATTGACGACATATTCTGTATATGCCCCGAAAATCAAACCAAGATCATTCTAGAAAGACTCAACAGTTACCATCCTAACCTAAATTTCACATTTGAAAAAGAAACAAACAATAGCCTGCCTTTTCTAGATATAACAATTTTTCGCATACAGAATCAATTCCAAACAACTGTTTATTATAAGCCATCCTTCAACCCCGACTATATCCGTTTTTCCTCCTACTGCCCACTCAGCCATAAAATCAATACCGTAAAGACCTTAACTAAACGTATCCATAGCCACTGCTCACTTCAAACCTTTAAAACAGAAGAAACTCAGAATATATTAAGAAATCTGAAGACTTGTCAATATCCTTTATCGTTTATTCTAAGACATTTCTATAGCCCCTCTGAAATTCGGAATTCCCCAATCTATAAATCTATTAGCAGTATTCCTTATTCACCAGTATCTGTTTCTATAGCCCGTCATCTGAAGAAATTTGGGATCAAAACATTTTTCAGCAACTCACCTAATTTAAATTCGTTACTAAGAAACCCTATAACAAAGAACAATACCGTTGATTATCCTTCCAATATTAAGAATGCCATATATTCCATAGAATGCAACGAATGCAAAACCAAATATGTTGGCGAAACTGGCAGACATTTAAATATAAGAATATCAGAACATAAGCGAAATATCGATAATCAAGACAGTAGATCTTTAGTATACCAACATATAAGAGAAACAGGCCATTCCTTCTCCCTATCAGAACCAAAGACCCATTACTCCAACATCCCCAATAGACTACAGAGACTAATAATAGAATCCATCATATCCAGAAAGCACAATAGTATTAACAGAAGAATAGATATCCCGGAAATTTATAACATTATATTTCCTGAGCCCACCCCATAACCTCCAAGTGAAGCACGCGCAATAGAAGCCCGCGTTGATTATGCCTCAAAACAAATGTAAACAACTAAAGGACTTTATTTAAGTTTAAATATTATTTTATTGGCGTATTAAGGATGTAAAATAGTTTCTTCCGTAAAAGGGCTTACTTGCCCGAAAGCTCGAGATATTTTTAAATAAAAATATTTTTAAAAGAATCTTTTCCCTGGAGGATTTATGTTTTTATTTTAATATTGATTCAAGGGATTATTTTTATCGAATATCTAAGAATGTTTACAAGTCGAGTCAGCCGTGTTGCCGGATCAACATGTCAGTTCAATCATAACACTGGTGACTAGCAGGTGTTTAAGTTAGGCTTAAATTGTGTCCAGGAGGGACAAAAATGGCAGCAAGTTTGCGTAGAAATTTGAGGCTCATTGTAACACTTTTAAGAATGGTGCACATACACTAATTACAGCTGCAGTGCACTGTGAGTCAAAACTGTTGTGTTTTAGCAATAAATTATTATTTAAACAAGAATAAACACAAGGTAATAAGACCAAATCCTAATAAAAAATAGTGTGTGACTATTTGGTAACAATGCTGTTACTGAAATGTCACACACTTTTATAAAATTTGGATTTGGTTTTATTCCCTGGTGTTTATAATCTATAATCCAGATTTTGCCTCATCATTAAAGAAGAATAATTCCTGCTTTTGAAATTTAAGGTAAAAATCTGTTGAATCATTGATGTTGTCAGATTTTGTTTGGTTGATTTAACATTTATTATTTGAAAGACTTGAATTGTGGACATGAAAATATTGTCGAATAGTTGCAAGTGTTGATTATCATGTGTTGAATTAACGAGGTTATTCTGTATTTCTAACCTTTATTATTGAAAGACTTGAATTGTGGACATGAAAATATCGTCAAATAGTTGCAAGTGTTGAATATCATGTATAGAATTAACGAGGTTATACTGTATTTCTAACACAATATTCACACCATTATTTATAGCTTAGTAATACTACTAATTTATTTGTATGGACCCTCGGGAGAGCTGACACTACAGGGTGCATTCCCAGGTGGCAGATAGTGGATATGAAGTCCAGCTGTGAAACAAGCAGAATAACTTTGATGAATAAGCAGTCGCGGACCAACAGCACCATTGTTAGAAGATGAGAAAAACCTCTTTAAAATCATGAGTTCAACAGACCCGGTTGATAGACCTCGGCAAGGGTCCCACTCCAGAGATACGGAGGAGCTGTGTCTTTATTCATGTTAGAATCTTATGCCTTCCATGTTAGGAACGGCTTCAAATTATGGCAAAGTCAGAATTTCACAAAATTGTGCCTGTATCATGGTGCCATGATCAACGGAAGCTACACCCCTACACCTCATTCCATAACAGCTCAAGAAGCATGAACTCATGGAATTTGTGTAAGCTTTACACAAGGAGATAAGAAACAACAACAACATTTGTATGGAAGGCCAGCTGTTCATTACACCACAAATGATTGCGTCTGTTATTTACACTTGATAAATACAAATTCAATTCTATAGTGTGTTCCAGACCATAACTGACATCTAGAAGTCGTATATTTGGAACACTTGCAAATACAAAATTTTAGACTTCTTCATTGTGTCAGAAAGTATGTTGGAAATTAATCACAAAATTTGTGGAGATATATTGAAATTGGTCCAATCACTACAACACTGACCATATTTTAATGGAACTCCAGCTGCTCAATTTGCCAAAGAAATAGCTGTGCCTATTTATGTAAATTTGAAAGGAAATTCTCTTCTTCGTCTATTCCGAACCAAAATAACTGTTAGAAAGAGAGTTGGTAATTAGAAATAATTGTAATTACACTGATAAAAGCTGTCCTTTATAAAGAGGTTTCCTCTAGTGTTAGTGACCTTTCATTCAGAATCCACTTTATTGATGTCACTACATTTGGCCTTCTGGTTTTTACTCCCACAAAGAATAATAAAATACTTTATCTCTTTGCTACCAAATTTGCTGATTACACATGTTCAACTTGTAACTTAGAAATGTTCTCCAACTGTGTCGATCATGTTCCAGAACATGGAGAACACCTGCCCATTCCAGGGATGTTCCCGGACCTTCAGCAATACACTGGAAGCCATGTTGCACAGTACCTTGTGCCAATTTTGCCTGGTGGACTGCCCACTGTCCTGTGGAACAAAAATACTGAGAAAAGATCTATAAACTCACCTGTCCTTAGCTTGCCAGCGTCTATTTGGAAGTTGTCAGTTTTGTGGGGCAGTCCTAACTCGGGATTCTCTCCAGCAACATGAGGCTCTGTGTGGCCAAATTGGTGTCAGCCCTGGGCAGAGTGTCCACTCTGACAATAAGAATCCTCAGTCATGTGGGCTGCTGGACCAGGGAGGTAGAAATGAGGCAGAGGTTTGTCAAAAAGATGATGAATTACTGAATGTATACCTCCCTCTTATATGTGATTCATTGAGGGACCATTCACTGGACATGTCACAGTGTAAAAACCTGCTGAAAGAAAACCTGGACCACATCAAAGCCAGGAATGAGTTCAAGGAAGAGAGTCGGGAATCTCCTATCATTCAGCTCCTTCAAGAAATCAGTTCCAGTATAAAGGCTCAATCTGGAGTGAAGGAAGATCTTAAAGCCTGGCAGAGGGAGATGTCAGGCCTCCTGGCAGTTATGACCCGGCAGCTAGAAGCCTCTCAGGCTTCCCTCAGCCAATTATTGGTCAACCAGAGGTCCACTGGGTCCTCTCTAGCAGGAGTCCAGAACTTGACTGCCATGTTGTCCAATAAGATTGAGGATATATCAAACCAACATCTTGTTGACCTCGGATACATCAGGACTGAACTAGAGGGTGTGAGGTCAGAATTGTCCACTGGCCCAACCACAACCTCACTTGGTGAAGATCATCTAAAAGTATTGGAGAGAGATTTAAAAAACACAAAGGAAGAACTGGCTACTCTGAAGACAGGATTTCAAGACACTAAAAGGAAACTGAATGCTCTGAATTCAGAACTAAATGTTACTAAAAAAGAACTAGAAACCAAACAGACAAAACAACAATTTGATAAAAAAGAACAGGAAGCTGTGAAAATAGAACTATTGCATAAAAAGGAAGAACTAGAAATTGTTAAAAAAGGTGTAGATGTTAAAGACAAAAAAATGGATTCTTTGAAGAAGGATCTACAAGATATTAAAGAAGAACTAGCAAGTGTAAAAACAGAACTACAAGGTACTAAGGAAGAACCGGCTACTGTGCTCCAAATTACTGCCACCACCTGCTGTGATGTCAAATGTCAAGATTTGGAGAATCCTGTGAAAATGGCAGAGGTGGGGCTTGACCTTACACTTGGTATCCCGAACTGGGTTCCTACTGGTGAGAGATTAGATGACTTGGATTATAACATCACAAAATATCTGTATGGAGATGGAGATCACAGAGATAAATGGACATACTTCTTGTTATATTATATGTATAATTGGGCTGAATTATTACAAGATAGTGTGAGTGAAGAGAGTGTTTGGGATTTAGATGGCACTAAGTACAATGTTACGTACAAGTGGAAAGTTGGAGGAGAGAAGATTGAAGTTGAGGTGTCATTCCATCAGATAGGTGGAGGTGTCAATACCCTGGCCCAATATAAATATTGTATTTTGGAAGTGGGATATAGGTACACTGGTGAAGTAGTGATCAACTCTGTGTTGGTTGGTCAAACCTGCCGCTACCAGATAGACACAGAGACTTTTAAAAAATATTTTATCAAATTCAATATTATACATATATATATAAATTTGTAAAACGAAAATTGAAATTATACCGCGAATGTTTCTTTTTATAAAAATTTCCATACCTCATCCTCAAAGTTAGAAATGTCGCTATTTCTCTTTGAAAATAAATTTCGATTTTTATAAAAAGAAACATTCGCGGTATAATTTCAATTTTCGTTTTACAATCATCAGCCGCGTTATATTGTATTTTAAATATAAATTTGTGTAAACCACAGTGTTATATTTTCTATCAGAAAGAAATATCATAATTACTATCAGTTTAAAAAACCCACAGATATAATTAGGATCACTATGTCAAATCTACAAATATTCTCCATTGTCATTTTATAATCTCCTCTCCTTATATTTTATCATTTTATATCCACTGTATATATAACTACTGTTCCTGACCCTATTCTTCCAGGATACATTTCAACAAACACATTTTTTATATTTATACAGTTGAACTTCAATAATTCAAAACCCAAGAGACCAAAATAATTTTGAATTATCCAAAAATTAAAAAGGAAAATTCTATTTATAGGAAATTCTAGAGACCAAGATAAATATTCTAATTAAAGAAGTTATCCAAGTTCTACTGTAGTTCAAATGGCTGAATTTATTCCTTATAATAATAAATCATATTGTCTGACATAGAAACATTGGCAAAGTTCAGGATGATAAAGCAATTCATCCCCACAATTAAACCCTCTTTACATCAAAGAACAGAGAGGTAAAGATATATGTTTACCTTGTAGAAAAATATTGTTTTTAGGTATATATTTTTTTATGATAAATATTTGTTAAACCTATTTGATTATTTTTTATATATAACCCACTTTTATATAAAACTACCATCATAGCTGAAAAATAGTACAAATGTGACATTGTACTGGAATATCTATATATATAAAAATGAATGTTTGTATGTTTGTCTGTTGGTTGGTTTGTATGTCCGGTATACAAATTCGCAGTAGTTCACTAATTCAAACCAAAATTTCCATACATAGGTAAAAAATAACGAGGATGACGATAGGCTATTTTAAAATATATATAAATCATTTATTAAAACTATATATTCAAATTATTCAACTTAGCTCACGAGCAGCGCCCTCTAGAACACTCAGGCGGGCGACGGTGGCGCGCGACGATTGGCTGCCGGCGCAGCACGTGACTGCCCTGCCCCCCCCCCCCCCCCCCCCCCGCCGAGTAAATGAGATATCCCGGGTGACGGCCGGCCAAGCAGCGCCCTCTAGAACGCGTGACGATTTTGACAGCGCGGGGCGCTCCCAGTTGGACAGTTGCGCGGGGGCAGAGTGACCTCGCGGGTGCCCTCCGGGAACTACGTCCATCTTCCATATGTAATATACATTTAATCGTGTAAACCCGGGCGTTGCCTGGGTCATTCGTCTACAAATTCGCAGCAGTTCACTAATTCAAACCAAAATTTCCATACATAGGTAAAAGAATACTGGGTTTTGTTTGATTATCAGATACAAAATTATATCGGGAAAAATTCCAAAAAACAGTGACCACGGGCGAAACAGGGTACATTTAATAGGGTAAAACCCGGGCGTTGCCCGGGTCATTCGTCTAGTGGTTCATAAATTAAGAAAAAGGCATCTCCTTATCATGCAACTGAAAGTTGCTGATGGCTTGCATCATCTATCAGAATAAATTTCAACTATTAGTTGATTTTTAATTATTCCAGAATTGGCCAAATACTCATTCTTGATGTGTTACCATGTTTAGCTTTTCTTGTTTAATCAAGAATAAGTATTTGGCCAATTCTGGAATAATTAAAAACCAACAAATAATTGATATTTATTCCGAAAGATGGTGCAAGCCATCAGCAACTTTCAGTAGCCACGATAAGGAGATGCCTTTAACTTAATTTATCATCATAGCATCATGAAATATCAATTGTAATTTCCTAATGGTATTGTTCTGAACCATGTTTGATCAGTATTGAAAGGGGTTTATTTCTAATCACTTGTATGATTGTTTGAATAAAATATGGTTGTGCCACATGGAAACAACTCTCTTTAAATTTAACATTTTTTAAAGTGAGAGGTGTCTTTTATTCCACATGTACAGGGTGTACCAGGTAAATTGGGAATTTCAACAATGGTATTTTAACTGAAATTTTTTGCAAGTAAAAATTGAAATATCCGAATGAAATTTCACACAGTAGTAGATAAAAGGATATAGTTTTTATTTATTCAATGTAGTTTCCATTATTAGCTACAACAGTCTCGAGGCAAGTGCGGAATGAAGCACAGGCCTTGGCGACGATACCTTGTCCATTTGGGTCATCACCGTGTGAACTGCTTTCTTGACAGACTGGATGGTGGTATGAGGAGCTTTGTTGACATCTCTCTCAACAACGCCCCATACATAGTAGTCGAGGGGATTGCAATCTGGAGAATTAGGGGGCCAAATATCAGGACCCCAGTGACTAGGGACGTTAAGTGTCAGCCACGATTGTGTCTTTTTTGCCTTATGGGCTGGAGCTGAGTCCTGTTGGAAGACATACTTCCTTCCTGCGGCCACCATGTCCATCCAAGGCTTCACAACGGCCTCCAGAACATTGATGTAGGTGTCAGCGTTCATCCTAAGGCCCTTCTCAAAGAAATGGGGAGGCATGACATCACCTTCACTGCTGATAACGCCAAGGACCATTACGGAGGCAGGAAATTTCGTGTGCATCACAACAGGTATATTTGAGGGGTCTTTACAGATCCAGCCATCATTCCTGGGATTTACCTTTTGGTCCACGTCAAAGTTCTTTTCGTCAGAGAAGAACCTTAGCATGCCAAAAGAGTCGTGTTTCAGGTTGTTGAGGAGGGCAGCAGCCTTTCCTTTTCTGTTATTCTTCATATTCTCAGTCAGCAACTGATTTTTCCGAAGGGCATAAGACTTGAGACCAAGGTCCTCATGGATAGTTCTGACAATTGTCATAGAGCCAACGTCCATTTCCTTGGCTATGGCCCTCATGCTCTTCCCAGGGTTTCCATGAATCTTCTCCTTGACATTTTTGACAAATTCTTCGCCTCTTACCCTGTCCGATCGACGCGAGTGCTTTTTCCTTGTAGCTATCCCCTCTTTGTTACTGTCGGCCTCATCAAACTGCTTCTTGACACGATAAATAGTGGTTTTGGGCAACTTAAGAAAATCCACTATCTCTTTGGGGCTCCTTCCGGCGCGCAGAGCAACGATGATGGCAGCTCGATTTTCAAATTCTCGGTTACTCTTCATCACTACACTGCGCACACATTTACTGTTGCATTTTACATGAATATGGCTACGTAATGAAAAAAAAACAAGTTTTAAATCTCAAGTAGTTTTTGTTTTATGGACTGTCAAAGTTAGTCCCAATTTACCTGGTACACCCTGTATATCATACTTTCTGTAATTTAACACTTGTACATGTTGACTAGTGCATGTGTACTATACATGTTGCTGAAATTTGGTAAAATATCTCATTAAAAATAATATTAAAACTATAACAGGGTAATTGTGATAATTCTACCATGATTTCATCCAGGCTATCAAATAACCAATTCCACACTATAATTCAGAGCTCATTATTAAAATATTTTTTTTTTTACAATTCTTGTTTAAATACAAATACAATAATTCACACATGGGCACAATGGCCATAGTTTGTGTAGGGGCACCATGTTTAAAAGTGATACTTTGTGACACAAATATTTGTGCTGAAATTCCAAGAGTGTTGTTTGTTCTTGTACCACTTAGGTCCAACTTAAAGTGGCCGCTACTCACTGGTGTAAACAATGAGGTGTCTTAGTAACCTTTTACTACAGTACAACCTCCCTGTAAATGACTCATAATTGGAAAGCCAAAGTGTAAATGTTCTCTTACCGGAAAGTTGCTAAATTGTAAAAATGGTAATTGTGCAAATGAAAACTGTCCTTTGTAGAGGGTTGTCTGCTAGTGGGGTGTCCACTAAAGGGAGGTTCTACTGTATTTGAAATAACATACAGAAAGAGAGGAAAGACATACAAGCATTTTAGAATTAATCAGCTAGAATGCACACGATATAGGGTTCTACCAGAAATACAATATCCATAAAAGATTTCTTCAAAATATAATGATTTAAAAATATATATATTTATGTTTATAACACCTTTTTGTTTAATAATTTCTAGATGTATTTTCTTTCTTCCAATCATATTTTTTTACTTAGATTAAAATGTTTTCCATAATTTTTTTCTTTGTTAAAAAATGTATTAGTGCAATTTCATTCATCACTAAAAAAGTTAATCATGAAATATTCTGAAAAAGTCTCAATTGAGAGAGAAATGCACACAATTCAATATATAATTTAAAATATAATAAAACAGTATTTCTAAAAATAAAATATCATATATACAATGTATGTCACATAGAAAATTAGGAAAGATAAACATCAAAATAACAGCAATTTTGATGTAAAATAAAATATATTAAAACAGTATTTCTAAAAATAAAATATCATATATACAATGTATGTCACATAGAAAATTAGGAAAGATAAACATCAAAATCACAGCAATTTTGATGTAAAATAAAATATAATAAAACAGTATTTCTAAAAATAAAATATATATACAATGTATGTCACATAGAAAATTAGGAAAGATAAACATCAAAATGACACCAATTTTGATGTAAAATAAAATATAATAAAACAGTATTTCTATAAAAATAAAATATCATATATACAATGTATGTCACATAGAAAATTAGGAAAGATAAACATCAAAATGACACCAATTTTGATGTAAAATAAAATATATTAAAACAGTATTTCTATAAAAATAAAATATCATATATACAATGTATGTCACATAGAAAATTAGGAAAGATAAACATCAAAATGACACCAATTTTGATGTAAAATAAAATATAATAAAACAGTATTTCTATAAAAATAAAATATCATATATACAATGTATGTCACATAGAAAATTAGGAAAGATAAACATCAAAATGACACCAATTTTGATGTAAAATAAAATATATTAAAACAGTATTTCTATAAAAATAAAATATCATATATACAATGTATGTCACATAGAAAATTAGGAAAGATAAACATCAAAATGACACCAATTTTGATGTAAAATAAAATATATTAAAACAGTATTTCTAAAAATAAAATATATTATATATACAATGTATGTCACATAGAAAATTAGGAAAGATAAACATCAAAATGACACCAATTTTGATGTAAAATAAAATATATTGCCACGTGGAAAATTGGGAAGGACAAACTTCAGGATGGTAACAGCAATTTTATTTAAGGCAAGAACAAACTCTATGATTGATAAACAAAAGATAAGCAACGAGGGAAGTTTACAGAGTAGCAAAATATAAACATGAAAACTGATACTGTGTGAATAAAATAATAAATATTTTGCCACAATATAATAAGCTCATGTCCATAGGTTCTCTATATACCCCAAATCTGTGCCTTCCTTAGTAAAACCACGGTATATAAGAAAACCAATACAATGTGGTCTGGAGATTGATTTGGTGAAACTCTGAGAGAACTGATAAGCCAAGCCCTCTCCATCCAATAATTTTTATCATTCTGTAGAGTTAGGTCTGTAGAGATAATATTTGATGATGAAAATATTAAATTAAAAATGTATTTCCAAAATTGCCATGTTACAAATTTTATAGATGGAAATAAATTTCATAAACAAAATTATAAAATACCAGATATGAAAAGAAGGAAGTTTATTGAGTAGCAAAATATAATGATTGATATTGTTAATTTGTACATAAACTGATAAACATTTTTTAACAAATGAAAACATTAAGATGTGAATTCCACCCTTCAGCGTAGCATATAAAAGCAGAATGATCCAATACAGTATTAGAGCTCTAAGAGAAGCGGTCTGGTAGATTAAATTAGCGAAACCGCTGAGAGGGTTCACCACTGATGAGCCAAGCCCTCCCAATATTTTTCATCACAGTAAGGACAGGAGGAGTTTGATTTATTTGTGAAAATAAACATTCGCGTCTTTCATGTTTTCATTTGTTATATACAGTAAAACCCCTCTATAGTGAACCCCAATGGGACAGATGGTTCACTATAGCCATGGTTCACTATAGCCACAGTTTGGCCATTTTTTTTACCTTTCAAACCTTTTAGATGTATAATTTAAAACAGCCATATGCACTGGAAAAGGCAGTCACTTAATAATGGTCACTTTGTTTTAATTCCCTAAATTGACCTATTTCTTTACAGTAATGCTGAATATCAAAAGAAGTCATTTGTTATAGATTCTTCATATCATTAGCATACATGTTTATATATACCTCTATGTATAATTTAAAAATTAAGCCAAAGGTATAAGAGTATTTTAGAACATCTTTCTCAAATAATATAATGCTAAATTTATTTGAAAAAATGCCTCTAATACCTTGTTGTTTGAAAGTGAAAAGTAAAATTTGAAAATCAGAATTGTCTTAAAATATCGTTATTTCCATCAAAGGAATAAAGCTCCGTGTATTCTGAATCAATTGAAGATGAATCGAAAGTATCTAATTCAGAAAAATCGGGCGCGAAACATGTTGATTCGATAGCGCGATCGGTAAAATTGAGAATAAAAAACTCCAATTTGCAAACACAAAATCGGTAGTAAAACGGCCGGACAAGGGGAATATCCGCGTACCTTGAATGAGTCATATACCGAACAAGGATTCCGTTCTAAAAAAAAAAAAACTAGTCTGTAAGTCTGTTAGTGGCCCATGTGACACAGGGCACTGTTTTTTATTATTCCAATTCCAGTTTCTACATTTTCTTCTGAAGTATAGATTAAATTTTGTTTTTAACCTGTTATTCAAAGCATTTCTGGCGTTAAAATTATATAGAATTATTTTTTAGCCTATGTTAAACTTGACATAGAACGCTTCTAAAAGGGCATGCTGCCACTTTTTTTTTTAGAATGCCATTCTTTGTTTCTTTTTTTTGGAAGCCATTTGTATTTTTTCTATTTAAAAATTGTTGAAGGCAGAGATATTCTATTAAATAAAAGTATAAAGTGTAAAAATTTATACAACATACAGCAAAAATAGAATTGAAATGAAAACAAACAATGCCGCAATTTTTTTGTTTTTTTTTGTTTTGAAATCGCGATCCGTGAGCTGAAACATGCTCAAAATTTTGTTGTTGTTTTTTTTTTTTATTTTACAATTTTATGTTCGTTATAAGCCTGGTATTTAAAATATATTTTATCATTTTGGGACCCAAAATAGGTTCGTTATAGGGGTAGTTCGTTATTTTAAAAATCGCAAAGTTCATTATAAAGATGGTATTTCAATGGAATGGAATTGGGAATCGCCGTGGGTTCATTATAAGGGAAGGTTTGCTATAACCAGGGTTCGTATAGCGGGGTTTTACTGTATATAGTTATTGCTTTGTAATAAACATTTTGCTACATAGTTCCTTCCTTGAGACCTGTGGCCCACAGTTTGTAAATCTTGTTGCTACTGACATGGAGCTGACGGAGCTGACTACCCAGCATCTGTGCAAGCGGCTTTGTTGTCGTATCGTCTATGGGGACAATGTCTTTTTGAAAGAAGGTATTGACTTTGACACTGCAGTGGAATTCTGGAGACAGTCACAGAAAATGTAGTTCTCAGCACCCATGGCCTCAAGGTTTGTTTGTCAATCTTCAGTTTGTCCTTCTTAAACTACCCAGCATCTCCACCAAAATGTCACGTAGAAATTAGGAAAGACAAATATTAGAATGACACGGCAATTTATTTTATGTATAAAACAAAATTATTTTTTATAAAATACCAGAGAGGGAAGTTTATAGAATAGCAAAATATAATGAACAAAATTGTAAATCTGTTCATAAAATCATAAATTTTATGATACAATAAAAATGACAATTTGGTGATTGAAAATATTGTTTGAATTGAGGTGTCTTCTAGCAGGAGTATCATTTCTTTATTGGAGGTTCTACTGCATTAGCATGCCTTCTTTTGTATAAATTTGATGTTTATACTTCCAATGATTTATGTCATATCCAAACTACTTTATCACAGACCTTACTGTCATGAAAGAAACCATTATAAATATATGTGTGAGAGGGCTTGGCTCATCAGTAATGAATGATCCTGCATTTCATCGAAGGGTTTACCATTGATGAGCCAAGCCCTCTCATCTAATAGTTTCTATCATTTCAGTAAGGTCTGTGGTGAGGTAGTTTGGATATGACATATATCACAGGAAATATGAGCACTAAAATAAATAAATTTTACATATTGCCACGTGGAAAATTTGGGAAGACCAATTTCAGGATGAAACAACAATTTATTTTAGGCAAGAACAAACTATGAGTGATAAATAAAAGATAAGCAAAAGAGGGAAGTGTACAGATTTTTGCAAAATATAAACATAAAAAATAATACTCTGCTAATAAAATAATAAATGTTACAATATTATATTTCCTATGATAGATATCATATCCCCCTACCTCAGCAGAGATCTTACTGTGATGATATTGTCAACAGCTACTGGGATTGGCGCTAACAATCACTCGAGGTGCAGTTTTCTCTCTAACTTTATTGATTTACTCAAGGCCTAACAAGTATCCTTTTATAATCTCAATTTAGGTGATATATTGCTGTATTATGTTTGATTGACTTTATACAGCAATATTTTATCTTAGAATTTTTGAAGTTATTTAGTCATATTGGTTATATTTTCACTGATATATATTTTGACAGAATACATTGTAATTATTTATATTTGGCAAGACTGTGTCATGACTTCACATCTCTTGGAAGGTTGGCGAGTGAAGAGAACAAGGGTTGATTAGAATAATGGAAGAAAAGACTTCTGGACCAGATTGCATTCTTCAAGAAAATAAATAAAATAACTGATTTTCAAGGTAATCTTTTAATCATTATCTTCCTTGTACTTGAAAATGGAAACTCACTCGGGAAAGGTAGTTGTGAAGACATGAGTTAGGACGATCTTATTGAGCAGCAACCTGGTGTAGCGTAGTAATAGATGACAGATCACAATGATCAGGTGAAAGTTTATTTATTTATTACGGCAATACAAGGGGCTAGGCCAGGGGTCGGCAAACTGCGGCTCTTTATTTAGTTCCATACACAAATATTATTTATGCAAGTACTATTCATTGTCGGAAAGAAAAAAAATGTTGGCCCTTTAAAAACTTTAAAATATTTTAAAATTTCTTTTTTGGCTCTTCCGACTCCAAAGTTTGCTGACCCCTGGGTTATACCATTACAATTATAACTAAAATAACTATTTTATTTATTTATTTTGAAATAGCTTACAGGTGTTACATTGGAGCACAGCTGTCCTGGCTATTTACACATGGAGAGTTGGTGGAGTAGAACCCCTAGTCCTTGCAGGAAGGCAGCTGTTGGGTGATGAGCTCCTAACTAAGCATCAGGTCGTCCGTTGGAACCTGGGATTGTTACAAAACTAATTATTTTCAGCTAGAGAATATTTAACAACAAAACGATGTATGATTTCATAAATATAAATTTATATTCTGTTGTGTATTTTTTAATTGTGTGATCAATTAATTAAATAATAAAATACATTAGAAAATTGTTTCTTTACTGCAATATTTACATGATGCAAACACAAGAAGAAGAAAAAAATGGAACTTAAAGTGAAAAACAAAATTAAAATATCCAAGTTCCCTTCTCTCCCCTCCATCCCTCCATTTTCTCTCTGTCGTGAATTTGTTCTTCTGGGATCTCCGATATGGCTTCATCCGCTGGACATGGACAATATCTTTGGTTTTCTGTTATTGTGGTCATTTCTCCAAATTCTCCACCTCATAGGTTACCTTGGAGAGTTGTCTGTTCACCCTATAAGGGCCGAAGTTTCTCTTTAGGAGCTTCTCCGCCAACCCTTGTCTACATACAGGCGTGAACACCCACACCAGGTCTCCTGTCTGATAATGGACTGTGGCTCTGATCATATCAAGATATTTCTCTTTCTTATGATCGTAAAATGTTCAACCTACCCAACTGGCAATCATTCTCAGCATTAGCCACCATACTCTCCACGTAGTCTTCCAGACTGGTGTTCTCTCTATAGGTTAAGATGGTGTCAAGTGGAGTCTCGACATCTCGTCCATGTTTGAGATAGAAACGGCTAAACCCAGTGGTTTCTTGTTGGGAGGTGTTATAGGTTACATAGAGGAGCATGCATCCCAGTTTCTTTTCTCGACATTGACATACATGGACATTGTGTCAGCGAGTCTTGTTGAGTCACTCGGTTAAGCCGTTGGTCTGTGGATGGTAGGCTGACGTAAATCGATGTATGGTCCGGCAGTGGTCGTTGATTTCCATTAATGTTTGTAATATAAAGGTTCAACCTAGATATAAATTGACTCTCAAGGAACTCCATGATTAAGTAATATTTCTTCTACCATGGAAACCACCTCTGCATTTCCCTCAGATGTTGCTCTGGTCATTGCGTACCTTGATAGATAAGCTTTCGCGACCATGATCCACTTGTTGCCAATGTTAGAGACAGGAAATCTTCCCAACAG
The DNA here is from genome assembly GCA_030710605.1 of Cordylochernes scorpioides. Lineage (NCBI taxonomy): Eukaryota > Metazoa > Arthropoda > Arachnida > Pseudoscorpiones > Chernetidae > Cordylochernes > Cordylochernes scorpioides. The sequence goes on from CP092872.1 coordinate 68,543,956, forward strand.
ATCTATTCTACCCTCTGAAAAGGCCGAGCTACATGTAGGATTTGTACGAGTTATCAAGGTGGATTCCCCATGGATCCTTTTTGTGACATTCAATGCAATGAAGAGACGTACTGTTTCACATATATGTACAGGCCGGGCTAACAGTATTTTTTCTTAACTCAATGGTAGGTTTTAGCATTCCCCAAATGTCCTGCCATCTGTGAATCATGAGCTTCCCTCAAGATGTCAATTCTCATCTGCTTAGGAACCACTAGAAACCACATTTTGCCCATGGGATCGTAGTTCTTTCGGTAAAGAATACCTTAGATTACTCCAATTTGAATGGCTTTGTTCGGACATTTTTGTTATTTGGTCGTCCTTTTCTTGTTTTTCCTCACGTTGTTAATTGAAATCAACTCTGACATTTTGTTTTCACTTGTTTCTAGAAGAGAGTTTCGTGATAGGCATTCTGCATATTGGTATTTTTGCCGCTCTTATAAACAATAGAAATACATTAGAACAACTATATACTTATCATCTCTTCCCACAACAACACAAATATAAATGGAGAGGAGCCTCCTTCTGGTACAAGAATCTTCCCACAATGTTGTTCTACCTAAAATATAAAGTTGGCCAAAAGATAGGTCATTAAGGTGTCAGAGGGCCATCTGTAACCAATGGAACAATTTGGTGGAGTTTCTTATCATTTTCCTACTCTTCCCACCACAATGGGTAGTAAATTGTTGGAAATGCCTGGCTCATCAGTCCAATACTATTGTATTGGGGTGTTTCTACTACAATTAGAAATCATTGAGAGACAATCCCACTGTCTCTAAACCTCAGTTCCATAATTATCTTTATTTCCTGGGGGTCGGTGGAGGGGTGGTCTAAACCGTTACTTTTATACCGCTACGACACGGGATCCAATCCCACATTGGACACTCTTTTTCTAATTAAAAATAATGCTCCAATGGCCACGAGTATAGCAAAAGTCCAACCACACCAATAGTGCAAGTAACCAAACGGGGCTCTGGCATATTTATAAGTGGAAAGTCAAACTGCTTTTCACATGTGCAGACATATGGTGCACTTACAGTAAAAGAAGTTGCCAAATTCTACCCACTATGGATTTCATGGCCTGTACCTCGTGTACTAGGGATTAAAAAAACCTTATTTCCTTTTTTTTTTTTACTTATCCTTTGGTCTAAATTAGACAAGATCTTGGAGGTCGTGCTCGTAAAGAAGCTCAAGAACTCTTCTTGGTTCTCTGTACAGGGATCTTTTGTCTATTCCAATGCAATTTAGTAAATGTTGGGGAGTGGCCTCTTCGGTTTTGCACCTAGTGCACATGGGGAAGCTTTTGGCTCCCTCTTTATAGACTAGAGGGCGCAGGTGACCAGATTTCCATCTGGCCCACTGTGTCGATTCCCTTCTGTTTAGTTGGAGGGTCTGTCCTTATTTCCTTGAACCCAACAACCATGTAACAATAGTAGGGCAGTCTGGTAGAATCAAATCTGGCTAAATGCTGGGTGGGCTTACCATATAATTCTTTCCAATGATTTTTTTTTTGTGGTAATAAACGTCCAGAATTGTTTAGATTTTTACAAACCACAAAAATAAATCAAATTAGCTTTATATGATATACTCTGAGCAAATAAAAATTATATTATTAAAATATAAAAGAAATGGCAAGATTTATTTTCAAAATATTTAGTAAATACAACTTTAGAAACTCACATTCAGGTGTAAATTATATCTGCTCTCGACTTAAGTTGAAAAATTAGAAACTATAAATAGTTTCAAAATTTATTGATAGATGGCGGAACTAATATACGTTTCTTTTCTTCTTTATATAACTTTCTGTTTTTGCTATTGTGAAATTTGATGTAAACTAACTTTATTTCATTTTCTCTAATTTTATTTATCAAATTACTTCGAAATATTTCTTTATTAGGTGTTTTCTAAACACATTTTAAAACCCAAGGAAAAATATTTTTTTAGGTGTTTTAGCATTTAAAAAAATAATAATAATAAATGAAATTGTTTAATTTTTGCACAAATATTTGCCAAAATATTATTCACTTGTTTTAAAATTTATATGAAATAATATTGATGCTTGCCATAATATCTAGCCATAAAATATGATTTCTAATTGAATACACAAATGTTTTCAACAAATTTTGTAATTAAAAAAGAAAGTTTATCAAACTTTAATATGATATTAAATTTTAATAAAATATTAAGCAAGTTGAGGAACACACCCGACTTTCCAACAAAGTAACATAAACTCAAAATAATAAATAGTTACAAAATTAGATGATAGATGGCGAGAGGTGTCCGCAAGCTGCAGGAAACTACGTATGTTGTAATTATTTTACTTTTGGTTTGCCATCAAGTATATTCAGGTAAGATGTTTGCGCTTATATATATGTATATTTCCCCATCAAGTTTTACAATACTCAGCCTTTTTAAATATTTTGTTCTAATAATTTTAACTATACAATTTACGAGTATATTTTGAATCAAATTATCATTTTTATAAACAAACCCAATGGCAAGTAACTAAATCGTTTTAATCATAGAAAGTTTGACAATAAATTTTTAACATTAGAAAATTAATAGGGGAAGTTATAGATGTAATATATTTGTTAAATTTAACCATTTATAAATATAATAAGGGCAATAAAGTATTTTAGACAATATAGAATATTGTAAACTAATTAAATGAGTCAACATTGAACCCTTTGTACACAAAATAAATTTAGGAACATTTGTAATTAACAAAAATTAATTTTAACCTCTTGGAGAGTGAGACATACTTTGGGTTATTTTCTTACAATGTCCTTATATTTTGCTATTTAACATAATGGATAAAAGTGCTTTAGTTAATTTTTAAACAAAGGAAAAATTACAAATGCTATTTTAATATAGATGAATAAATTAAACGGGGAAAGAGCAAATAGAGTTTGAAAATAAAGAAAAAGCTAAATATTTTATTTATAAATCATTATCTTTTAAATGAATATTTAGTGGTTGTTTACTTTTTAGCTAGAACCCTATTTTGTGTGCATTCTAGCTGATCAATTTTCCTCGCCATGTATGTCTCGCCTTTTCTGTATTTTATTTCAAAAAACAAAATGTTACAAAACAACTCATGCTGGTGACTAGCAGGTGTTTAAGTTAGGCTTAAATTGTGTCCAGGAGGGACAAAAATGGCAGCAAGTTGGCGTGGAAATTTGAGTCTCATTGTAACACTTTTAAGAATGGTGCACATACACTAATTACAGCCGCAGTGCACAGCGAGTCAAAACTGTTGTGTTTTAGCAATAAATTATTATTTAAACAAGAATAAACACAAGGTAATAAGACCAAATCCAAATAAAAAATAGTGTGTGATGTTCCGGTAACAACGCTGTTACTGAAATGTCACACACTTTTTTTTAAATTTGGTTTTATTACCTTGTGTTTATAATCTATAATCAAAATTGTGGCTTATCATTAAACAATAATAATTCCTGATTTTTTAATTTAAGGTAAAAATCTGTTGACTCATTGATGTTGTCGGATTTTTGTTTGGTTGATTTAACGTTTATTATTTGAAAGACTTGAATTGTGGACATGAAAATATATCGTTGAATAGTTGCAAGTGTTTAGTATCATGTGTTGAATTAACGAGGTTATACTGTATTCCTAACACAATATTCTCACCATTATTTATAGCTTGGTACATACTTTTTTTTTTTAATTATCCCCAATACACGTGGTACAGGCCATGATAATCATGGTGGGTAGTTAGCGACTGCCTTTTACTGTAAGCGCAACACATGTCTACACATGTGAAAAGCAGTTCGACTTTGTACTTACAAATGTGCCAGAGCCCCGTTTGGTTACTTGCACTCGCTGGTAGGGTTGGACTTTTGCAAGAATCGGGGGGCCATTGGAGCATTTTCTTTTTTTTTTTTTTAAACAGAAAAAAGTGTCCAATGCGGGAATCAAACCCGGGTCGTAGTGGTCGAAAACCAAACGGTTTAACCAGCCTTCCACCGACTGCCCACATTTATTATTGAAAGACTTGAATTGTGGACATGAAAATATTTCGTCGAATAGTTGCAAGTGTTGATTATCATGTGTTGAATTAACAAGGTTATACTGTATTTCTAACATTTATTATTGAAAGACTTGAATTGTGGACATTAAAATATAGTCGAATAGTTACAAGTGTTGAATATCATGTGTTGAATTAACAAGGTTATTCTGTATTTCTGACATTTATTATTGAAAGACTTGAATTGTAGACATGAAAATATCGTCGAATAGTTGCAAGTGTTGATTATCATGTGTTGAATTAACAAGTTTATACTGTATTTCTAACATTTATTATTGAAAGACTTGAATTGTAGACATGAAAATATCGTCGAATAGTTGCAAGTGTTGATTATCATGTGTTGAATTAACAAGGTTATACTGTATTTCTAACATTTATTTTCGAAAGACTTCTATTGTGGACATGAAAATATAGTCGAATAGTTGCAAGTGTTGATTATCATGTGTTGAATTAACAAGGTTATACTGTATTTCTGACATTTATTATTGAAAGACTTGAATTGTAGACATGAAAATATCGTCGAATAGTTGCAAGTGTTGATTATCAGGTGTTGAATTAACAAGGTTATACTGTATTTCTTACTTTTATTATTGAAAGACTTGAATTGTGGACATGAAAATATCGTCGAATAGTTGCAAGTGTTGATTATCATGTGTTGAATTAACAAGGTTATACTGTATTTCTAACATTTATTTTCGAAAGACTTCTATTGTGGACATGAAAATATAGTCGAATAGTTGCAAGTGTTGATTATCATGTGTTGAATTAACAAGGTTATACTGTATTTCTGACATTTATTATTGAAAGACTTGAATTGTAGACATGAAAATATCGTCGAATAGTTGCAAGTGTTGATTATCAGGTGTTGAATTAACAAGGTTATACTGTATTTCTGACATTTATTATTGAAAGACTTGAATTGTAGACATGAAAATGTCGTCGAATAGTTGCAAGTGTTGATTATCATGTGTTGAATTAACAAGGTTATACTGTATTTCTAACATTTATTATTGAAAGACTTGAATTGTGGCCATGAAAATATAGTCGAATAGTTGCAAGTGTTGATTATCATGTGTTGAATTAACAAGGTTATACTGTATTTCTAACATTTATTATTGAAAGACTTGAATTGTGGACATAAAATATCGTCGAATAGTTGCAAGTGTTGATTATCATGTGTTGAATTAACAAGGTTATACTGTATTTCTAACATTTATTATTGAAAGACTTGAATTGTGGACATGAAAATATATTGTCGAATAGTTGCAAGTGTTGATTATCATGTGTTGAATTAACAAGGTTATACTGTATTTCTAACATTTATTATTGAAAGACTTGAATTGTAGACATGAAAATATCGTCGAATAGTTGCAAGTGTTGATTATCATGTGTTGAATTAACAAGGTTATACTGTATTTCTAACATTTATTATTGAAAGACTTGAATTGTGGACATGAAAATATAGTCGAATAGTTACAAGTGTTGATTATCATGTGTTGAGTTAACAAGGTTATTCTGTATTTCTAACATTTATTATTGAAAGACTTGAATTGTGGACATGAAAATATAGTCGAATAGTTGCAAATGTTGATTATCATGTGTTGAATTAACAAGGTTATTCTGTATTTCTAACATTTATTATTGAAAGACTTGAATTGTGGACATGAAAATATCGTCGAATAGTTGCAAGTGTTGATTATCATGTGTTGAATTAACAAGGTTATACTGTATTTCTAACATTTATTATTGAAAGACTTGAATTGTGGACATGAAAATATATTGTCGAATAGTTGCAAGTGTTGATTATCATGTGTTGAATTAACAAGGTTATACTGTATTTCTAACATTTATTATTGAAAGACTTGAATTGTGGACATGAAAATATCGTCCAATAGTTGCAAGTGTTGATTATCATGTGTTGAATTAACAAGGTTATACTGTATTTCTAACATTTATTATTGAAAGACTTGAATTGTGGACATGAAAATATCGTCGAATAGTTGCAAGTGTTGATTATCATGTGTTGAATTAACAAGGGTATACTGTATTTCTGACATTTATTATAGAAACACTTGAATTGTGGACATGAAAATATAGTCGAATAGTTGCAAGTGTTGATTATCATGTGTTGAATAACAAGGTTATACTGTATTTCTAACATTTATTATTGAAAGACTTGAATTGTGGACATTAAAATATAGTCGAATAGTTGCAAGTGTTGATTATCATGTGTCGAATTAACAAGGTTATACTGTATTTCTAACATTTATTATTGAAAGACTTGAATTGTGGACATGAAAATATAGTCGAATAGTTGCAAGTGTTGATTATCATGTGTTGAATTAACAAGGTTATTCTGTATTTCTAACATTTATTATTGAAAGACTTGAATTGTAGACATGAAAATATATCGTCGAATAGTTGCAAGTGTTGATTATCATGTGTTGAATTAACAAGGTTATACTGTATTTCTAACATTTATTATTGAAAGACTTGAATTGTAGACATGAAAATATCGTCGAATAGTTGCAAGTGTTGATTATCATATGTTGAATTAACAAGGTTATACTGTATTTCTAACATTTATTATTGAAAGACTTGAATTGTGGACATGAAAATATAGTCGAATAGTTGCAAGTGTTGATTATCATGTGTTGAATAACAAGGTTATACTGTATTTCTAACATTTATTATTGAAAGACTTGAATTGTGGACATGAAAATATAGTCGAATAGTTGCAAGTGTTGATTATCAGGTGTTGAATTAACAAGGTTATACTGTATTTCTAACATTTATTATTGAAAGACTTGAATTGTGGACATTAAAATATCGTCGAATAGTTGCATGTGTTGATTATCATGTGTTGAATTAACAAGGTTATACTGTATTTCTGACATTTATTATTGAAAGACTTGAATTGTGGACATGAAAATATAGTCGAATAGTTGCAAATGTTGATTATCATGTGTTGAATTAACAAGGTTATTCTGTATTTCTAACATTTATTATTGAAAGACTTGAATTGTGGACATGAAAATATAGTCGAATAGTTACAAGTGTTGATTATCATGTGTTGAGTTAACAAGGTTATACTGTATTTCTGACATTTATTATTGAAAGACTTGAATTGTGGACATGAAAATATCGTCGAATAGTTGCAAGTGTTGATTATCATGTGTTGAATAACAAGGTTATACTGTATTTCTAACATTTATTATTGAAAGACTTGAATTGTGGACATGAAAATATATCGTCGAATAGTTGCAAGTGTTGATTATCATGTGTTGAATTAACAAGGTTATACTGTATTTCTAACATTTATTATTGAAAGACTTGAAAAGTAGACATGAAAATATATCGTCGAATAGTTGCAAGTGTTGATTTTCATGTGTTGAATTAACAAGGTTATACTGTATTTCTAACATTTTTTTTCGAAAGACTTCTATTGTGGACATGAAAATATAGTCGAATAGTTGCAAATGTTGATTATCATGTGTTGAATTAACAAGGTTATACTGTATTTCTAACATTTATTATAGAAAGACTTGAATTGTAGACATGAAAATATATCGTCGAATAGTTGCAAATGTTGATTATCATGTGTTGAATTAACAAGGTTATACTGTATTTCTAACATTTATTATAGAAAGACTTGAATTGTAGACATGAAAATATATCGTCAAATAATTGCAAGTGTTGATTATCATGTGTTGAATTAACAAGGTTATTCTGTATTTCTAACATTTATTATTGAAAGACTTGAATTGTAGACATGAAAATATATCGTCAAATAATTGCAAGTGTTGATTATCATGTGTTGAATTAACAAGGTTATTCTGTATTTCTAACATTTATTATTGAAAGACTTGAATTGTGGACATGAAAATATAGTCGAATAGTTGCAAGTGTTGATTATCATGTGTTGAATTAACAAGGTTATACTGTATTTCTAACATTTATTATTGAAAGACTTGAATTGTGGACATGAAAATATAGTCGAATAGTTGCAAGTGTTGATTATCATGTGTTGAATTAACAAGGTTATACTGTATTTCTAACATTTATTATTGAAAGACTTGAATTGTGGACATTAAAATATAGCCGAATAGTTACAAGTGTTGATTATCATGTGTTGAGTTAACAAGGTTATTCTGTATTTCTAACATTTATTATTGAAAGACTTGAATTGTGGACATGAAAATATAGTCGAATAGTTGCAAATGTTGATTATCATGTGTTGAATTAACAAGGTTATACTGTATTTCTAACATTTATTATTGAAAGACTTGAATTGTAGACATGAAAATTTCGTCGAATAGTTGCAAGTGTTGATTATCATGTGTTGAATTAACAAGGTTATACTGTATTTCTAACATTTATTATTGAAAGACTTGAATTGTGGACATGAAAATATAGTCGAATAGTTGCAAGTGTTGATTATCATGTGTTGAATTAACAAGGTTATACTGTATTTCTAACATTTATTATAGAAAGACTTGAATTGTGGACATGAAAATATCGTCGAATAGTTGCAAGTGTTGAAGATCATGTGTTGAATTAACAAGGTTATACTGTATTTCTAACATTTATTATTTAAAAGACTTGAATTGTGGACAAGAAAATATCGTCGAATAGTTGCTAGTTTTGAGTATCATGTATTGAATTAATGAGGTTATTCTGTATTTCTAACACAATATTCTGACCATTATTTAGAGCTTGGTTCATACTACTGATATATTTGTATGGGCCCTCGGGAGAGCTGACTGCTACAGGGGGCGTCCCCAGGTGGCAGATAGGGGATATGAAGGCCAGCTGTGAAACAAGCAGAATAACTTTGATGAATAGGCAGTCGCGGACCAACAGCACCATTGTTGGAAGATGAGAAAAACCTCTTCAAAAATCCTGAGTTCAACAGACCTGATTGATAGACCTCGGCAAGGGTCCACTCTAAGGACCCGAGGAGCTGCGTCTTTATTCATGTTAGAATCTTATGCCTTCCATGTTAGGAACGGCTTCAAGTTATGGGCAAAGTCAGAATTTCACAAAATTGTGCCTGGATCATGGTGGCATGATCAACGAAAGCTACACCCCATTCCATGACAGCTCAAGGAGCATTACTCATGGAATTTGTGTAAGCTTTAAACAATGGGATAAGAAATAACAACAACATTTGTATGGAAGGCCAGCTGTTCATTACACCACAAATAATTGCGTCTGTTATTTACATTTGATAAATACAAATTCAATTCTATAGTGTATTCCAGACAAGAGCTGACATCTAGAAGTCTTAAATTTGTTCATTTGGGTTGTTAATTCATGAATACAAAATTTAGAATTATACATATGTCCAGGGTAGTCTAGTGGACATGGCATCTGCCCAGTAAGCAGAACACTGTGGGTTCGTTTCCCATCCCCGGACACTTTATTTTTCTAATAACGAAAAGATTCAAAAAGGATAAGTTTCTTTATTTGAAAAATAAATTCGAGCTTTCGGGCGTAAGCTGCCCTTCTACAGGAATAATGGATATAATTTTAAGTAGTCATGTATTTACAGTTATAAATATTTTCTTTAATTGGTTTCTCGCTTTGGTCTTGCACAGCGCGAGTGGATCGCATACCCACATGAATCAGTTTAAATCAAAGAAAAGCCCTGATAAAGAGAGGCGTGTTGCCCCTAGAAATACTAGTTGACCAATAATTTATATCCAGTATATGCCCTATATTTATCTATACATATATATAAGCTATTTTTTGCATATCTAGGATTATTTATGTAGTTTTATATTTTATTATTTAATTTTCTATTTATCATTACTCTTCACAATTCATCCTATCATGCTTCATCCCTAAGGTTAGAAACAATCGTTATTTCTCTTTAAAATAAATTTTGATTTTTCTTTAAAAGAAAAATTTACGGTATAATTGTCGAATTTCATTCTACATAATAAGCCACATTATATAGCATTATATATTAAATTATACCTTGTGTCTGAGACTATATTGAAAATTTATCACAAAATTTGTGAAGACATATAGAAATTGGTCCAATCACTACAACACTGACCACATTTTAATGGAACTCCAGCTGCTCAATTTGCCAAAGAAATGAGTGTTCCTATTTTTGTAAATTTGTAAGGAAATTCTCTTCTTCGTCTTTTCAGAACCTAAGTAACCATTAGAAAGAGAGTTGGTAATTAGTAATAATTGTAATTATGCTTATAAAAGCTCTCCTTTATAGAGAGGTGACCTCTAGTGAGAGTGACCTTTCATTAAGATTCCACTTTAGTGATGCCACTACATTTGGCCTTTTGGTTTTTGCTCTCACAAAGAATAATAAAATACTTCATCTCTTTGCTAACAAATTTCCTGAATACACATGTTCAACTTGTAACTTGGAAATGTTCTCCAACTGTGTGGATCATGTTCCAGAACATGGAGAACACCTGCCCATTCCAGGGATGTTCCCATACCTTCAGCAATACAATGGAAGCCATGTTGCACAGTACCTTGTGCCAATTTTGCCTGATGGACTGCCCACTGTCCTGCGGAACAAAAATACTGAAAAAAGATCTATCATCTCACCTGTCCTTGGCTTGCCAATGTCTATTTGGAAGTTGTCAGTTTTGTGCGGCAGTCCTTACTCGGGATTCTCTCCAGCAACATGAGGCTCTGTGTGGCCAAATTGGTGTCAGCCCTGGGCAGAGTGTCCACTCTGACAGTAAGAATCCTCAGTCATGTGGGCTGCTGGACCAGGGAGGTAGAAATTACAACCACACACTCCAAACACAACACAAACCAAACACAACCTCACTTGGTGAAGATCATCTACAAGTATTGGAGAGAGATTTGAAAAACACAAAGGAAGAACTGGCTACTCTGAAGAAGGATATACAAGATATGAAAGAAGAACTAGCAAGTGTAAAAACAGAACTACAAGGTACTAAGGAAAACCCGGCCACTGCGCTCCAAACTACTGCCACCACCTGCTGTGATGTCAAATGTCAAGATGTGAAAATGGCAGAGCTGGGGCTTGACCTTACACTTGATGTCCAGAACTGGGTTCCTACTTATGAGATGATATACTTGGATCATATATCTTTTGACTTGGATATGATCATCGTGGACTATCTGTATGGAGATGGAGATCATGATGATAAATATACATATTTCTGGTTATTTGATGGGTGTATTTGGGCTGAATTCTCCCAAGATAGATCAGAGGAGAGAGTTAAGGATATAGATGGCACTGAGTACAATGTTAGGACCAAGTGGAAAGTTGGAGGAGAGAAGATTGAATTTGAGGTGTCATTCCATCAGAGAGGTGGAGGTGTCAATACCCTGGCCCAATATAAATATTTTATTTTGGAAGTGGGTGATTTTAACCCTAGTAGAGTAATGGTCAACTCTGTGTTGGTTGGTCAAACCTGCCGCTACCAGATAGACACTGAGACTTTTAAAAAATATTTTATTGAATCCTATAGAATTGAAATACATATAAATTTGTGTAAACCACAGTGATATATTTTCTATCAGAAAGAAATATCATAATTACTATCAGTTTAAAAACCCCACAGATATAATTAGGATCACTATGTCAAATCTACAAATATTCTCCATTGTCATTTTATAATCTCCTCTCCTTATATTTTATCATTTTATATCCACTGTATATATAACTACTGTTCCTGACCCTATTCTTCCAGGATACATTTCAACAAACACATTTTTTATATTTATACAGTCGAACTTCGATTATTCAAAACCCAAGGGACCAAAAATAAATTTGAAATATCAAACAATAAAAACCAATATTCTTTTTATAGGAAAAATTCTAGGGACCAAGATAAATATTCTAATTAAAGACGTTATCCAAGTTCTACTGTAGTTCAAATGGCTGAATTTATTCCTTATAATAATAAATCATATTGTCTGACATAGAAACATTGGGAAAGTTCAGGATGATAAAGCAATTCATCCCCACAATTAATCCCTCTTTACATCAAAGAACAGAGAGGTAAAGATATATGTTTACCTTGTAGCAAAATATTGTTTTTAGATATATATTTTGTGATATATAATAACTGAAAGTTGCTGATGGCTTGCGCCATCTATTCGTTAATTTTCATTTATTACAATATTGGCGAAATACCCCTTCTTGATGTGTTACCGTGTTTATCTTTTCTTGAATAATCAAGAATAGGTATTTGGCCAATTCTGGAATAATTACAAAACAACAAATAATTGATATTTATTCAGATAGATGGCGCAAATCATCACCAACTTTCAGTAGCCACGATAAGGAGATGCCTTTAACTTAATTTATCATCATAGCATCATGAAATATCAAATGCAATTCCCTAATAGTATTGTTCTGGACAATGATCAGTATTGTATGGGGTTTATTTCTAATCATTTGTATGATTGTTTGAATAAAATATGGTTGTGCGCCACATGGAAACATCTCTCTTTAAATTTAACCTTTTTTTAAAGGGAGAGGTTTCTTTTATTCCACATGTATATCATACTTTCTGTAATTTAACACTTGTACATGTGTACTACACATGTTGCTGAAATTTGGTAAAATATCTCATTAAAAATAATATAAAAACTATAACAGGTAATTGTGATAATCTACCATGATTTCATCCACAGCCTCCAGGCTATCAAATAACCAATCTTAATTCCACACTATAATTCAGAGCTAATTATTAAAATAATTTTTTACAATTCTTGTTTAAATACAAATACAATAATTCACACATGGGTACAATGGCCATAGTTAGTGTAGGGGCACCATGTTTAAAAGTGATACTTTGTGTTTCAAATATTTGTGCTGAAATTCCAAGAGTTTTGTTTGTTCTTGGACCACTTAGGTCCAACTTAAAGTGGCCGCTACTCACTGGTGTAAACAATGAGGTGTCTTAGTAACATTTTACTACAGTACAACCTCCCTGTAAATGACTCCTAATTGGAAAGCCAAAGTGTCCTTTAGGGAGAGGTGTCCTCTTACCGGAGAGTTGCTAAATTGTAAAAATGGTAATTTTGCAAATGAAAACTGTCCTTTGTAGAGGGTTGTCTGCTAGTGGGGTGTCCACTAAAGGGAGGTTCTACTGTATTTGAAATAACATACAGAAAGAGAGGAAAAACATGCAAGCCTTTTAGAATTGATCAGCTAGAATGAACACTATATCGGGTTCTAGCCTGAAATACAATATCCATAAAAGATTTATTTAAAGTAAAATTATTTTTTTTTAATATATATATGTTTATAACACCTTTTTGTTTAGGGATTTATAGATGTATTCACTTTCTTCTAATAATATTTTTTACTTAGATTAAAAAATATTCTAAAAAAAAACATGACTAAAATTTATTTCAAATTTATTCTTATAGATGACCCAAACCATCAGCAATATATCAATTGTACAATCAGGAGATTTTGTTTTAAAATCTTGAAAGTGAGATTACAAAAAAACACAACATTACCATGTCTATAACAAAATGCGAATAGAAAATGAGAGAGAACTATGAAAATAGAAAATTAACTATGCAAATAGACAATAAATGTTTAACATAGGATTCCACAATATTTGATGTCTATAAGTATAACATTTAGACAGGGTCTAAGGTTAAGTTTGGGAGGAGTCATAGTCTCAACCCTGAATATTGGACAATTAACTTATGGTGTCATAGATATTATAACAATGATATATTAATAAGCTATAGCATTATATATAGCCCACAGTCATACAAAGGCGGCATAATTTTTCCAGAATAATTAAAATAATGTCGATGTGTGTGTATTAAACTATACATTCACACACCGCTAAAATTTTCCATTAGAGCATGAAAAGATCCATCGTGTGTATGTGACAAATCCCTATAAAAATACATAGAATAAAAAGCCTTATTTAAAAATATTTCATGAATACACAACAAGTTTGAATATAGTATAAGATTATAAACTCAAAAGGAGCTTCTTCTATAGAACATGTTTATTTCGCCAGGTTTCAAAGGACATTGTTCTTCAACAGGTGTAAAGACAAGGTGTGATGTGTGCAATTATATAGAGCTATATAATTCCTCACAACACATGTTTTATAGAAGAAGCTCCTTTTGAGTTTATAACCTTATGGTAATTGAAAGTTGATGGCTACAAGTTTGAATATATTTTTAAAAGTATAGATGAAATTGTCTGTGTTTGCACATATTGAGCTATAATGATTTTGTTATAATTTCATATTTACATAGGTTATAGTGATTCTCAACTTTTTTTAATAATATATATTCAGATTGCTGTAAGTTATGAGAGAGAGTTGAAAACACTGGACCCTCACAAAACAAAAACAATATATATACAACTATAATTAAGAAACATATATTGCTTTTTTAAAGGTCGCGCTCTGCGAAGAATCAAGGAATTGATAAGGGCAGTACCACGGCTGCAAGATGTGGCCACTGGTTTAAGGGATCTTTTAAGGCTAAAAGAAATGTTTATGGCAGAACCATGGCTACTAGTTTTAGGGACCTTCTAAGGCTGATGGGTTCCCGGTTTGGATAGTTGAAAAGGGAGGATACACGATGTGACTTATTAAAGTCTCCTTACTTAAGTATATATATATAGCAATTTAGGCCAACAACCCCATGTATATAACCCGCAGCAAGACCTTAATGTTGTATAATAGCAGCACAGTTGTCAGTGATGCACTATCGGCATATGTCTTTACATCATCACATGTAATACAATTTGTGCAAACAGGATAAATAAAAATAAATAAAAAAGAAAAGGGGGGAAAAAACTCTGTAATTGATTAAGAGTTGAGCTAAAGCAAGGATTGAGCATATAATATTGTCAGTACAATGGTCTAAAGATGGAAACAGCTGCGACACTATTATACAATTTCATCAGATAACCCACGAGATCGTTATTAAATTGGGCAATCTATAAAACACTGAAACACAGACACTCGCGGCAATGTATGTGGCCGGTAATTTATGGGAGACTTGATTATTAGTAACATTCCCTTCAAATAGGTAATAAACATACAACATTTCATTTAAACAATTGGAATAGCACCATAAGGCAAGTTATGTATGAAATAGGTAACAGAGGAAACAAGAAAATTTCTCTAGATATTTATTTAAATATCTTAAAATTTGGGAACATGTCTAAACTGACGAGATATGCTATTTACATAGTAAAATTTAGGTAGAGGTGACCTGAAGTTACTTTATAGCCCTTTAAGGCCCATGCGAAATCTAGGTTGGCTACTACACAAAAAGGGGGGGGGAAACCTAGATCTCCATCTATTCTAGCGGGACAAAATATACGAACCCTAACACTCCTTTTTAAGTCACTTAAAGCCCTTTAGGGCCCATTCAGAATCTAAATAGATTAGCTTCTGTTCGAAAAATAAAAAAAAAGGGGGGGCTAAGCCATAATGGCAAGGGGCTTACCTTCTCTCGAAAGCGGCGGCAAGGTCTGGTCTCCTCTACGTCTCAGGCCCGTCTAAAAATCGTCCTTCTCACTGAGCGACTCCGATCGAATTCTGCCTTTTGGCAAAGAACCTTCTTTTATATCATCTCATTCTCCATTTTCATTCGCCGAAAGAAACACCAATCAAAATGGCCAACGGCTCCAGTATCAATTTCATAGACGCCCCAGGCCTCTCCCCTTCAAAATAGAACATATAGTATTACCAAAACAAAAAAAATCTAAAGAGAAAAACAACCCCTGCGGTAGTGTAAGATTTCAGACTCCAGCCCCCCGTCTTTCCACATGGGTTGAAATACAACCCTCCCTTTTTCTCGGGATGGTATATATATCGCCCCCCCGTCTTGGCTAAAATTGACCCAGGCCCTTTTTACCTGGACTGTAATGTGATGCTTTCCTTTCTCTGGAAGGATATTTTATAAGTTTCAGTCTTTAGAGATCTTCCTTCTCCATTTTTCTCCTTTTTTTTTTTTTTTTTTCTGGTCACCTTTACCTAAATTTTTGGTGAGGGGAATATATGTACATATGAAACAACAGTTTCCAGCTCGGATGTCTCTGGATGTCTTCTTCTTTACCAGGCATCAGCTTTCAGCATGGAAGTCTGGTGTCACCAAGTGTCTAAGTTTCTGGGCAAAAAAATGGTCTGTAAGTCTATGTGGGAGGGAAGCCATGTATCCATTTGATTTGATTATACATACGCCTTCTGTTGGGGTATGGTTACAAAAACGTGCCCCAACAATCCTCCCCCTGCCAAGTAATGGACAAATGCGTTTGTGCTATTCATTATTCATCTGCCTTTCATCAGTTACTATGAAAGCAGGCCCATTTCTAGCAAAATGCATTTTCCATTACTAGGTGAAGTCAGGTGTACCGAAACCTATAGGGAAGATAAGGCTAATCAAAATGATGGTATGCTATTCTAGATGTTTATTATTCCGAACATTAGTGGGCATTGTGCATCCTGGCAAAGGGTTTTTTTTATGTGCTATTATTCTGTCAGAACACTGTTATCAAAATAGGTTATTGGGGACAGTCATATCATATGTATGGAAGTAAGCAAGGTCATCTGTCTTACCATTCATGGGTATATATACCACCCTTCCACTTTCTTCTTTGGTCTTGAGGAGTAGGCCTTCCTAGTGGTAAGTCCTCTCAACCCCATCCTTGCCTCTTGGGGTACTGGATTCATTGCTACCTTCTTTCTGCTAACAATACAGTTAGGACATTTCCCTATTACATATTATATATAAAAAATTGGGCGCCAAGAAGTCGTTTAGAAATAACTGACTAGTCCAACTCCTAAAACATGCCAGCATCTTTATTTTCGTACCAATCAAGACATTCGTGTGGTATAGTTATATATACATACAATCAAAGGAAAGGATAATTATAGTTAGCTGAAAGAAATATCTTGGTACATAATGATTAGCCTATGACATGATGACTTTTGCTAAATAAAAAAAAAAAAGGTTACAGAAAACAAATTGTGAAAGTAATTATTAAATAAGGCACGAAATATGTAATGATAAAATGAATCCTTCCATGTTATATGATGGGTATAATATATATATTGAAGAAAACACGTATCATGCAGATAGTGATTAAATATGATAAAAATCATCCCATGATAGATGATAAAAGAAAACTACTACAAGATTATATATGGTGACAAAATATATATAATTAAATATTTAATATAAATATTAATATCATGAATGTCAAAATAAAATTGTTGAAATGAATAGTATATGACTATAATATAATATATATGATATAAAAATAATAGCATATTGAAAAAGAAAATGTAAACATAATATATATTTGTGCGCTGAAGGTTCAAGGTTTAGTATCTCAGTTAAGTTTCAATCTTATCCAGTCTGGAATCACGAGTTGGTCACTGGGTAATATTCGTCTATCCCGATCCTACTGGAGGGTGGGTTCTCTCTTGTGTGTTAGATTCCTCAAATTGCAATACTCTCTCAACCCAGATGGGAACGTCATTTAGAATCTTGGTCAAATGGAACATAGTCCAGACCTCTATTAAACTACACAGTCCATTTAAATCTAGGGTGACAACCGTATGAAGAGAATTTCTTTTCTGTTTTGGCAGAGCGACTAATCAATTTCTACTATTTTGTTTGTGACTCCGTTTACCTTGCCTCTGGGGTGTGTACAGTTCAGCTACCTCTCCCTTCCAAGAAATTCATATTACTTTTATCTACTAATATACTCTCTATTCATTGACCTGAATCCTATAAATCTACATCTTATAAGTTTGAATTTTATCAATCTTAAATTTTGGTTCCTTTTACAAATTCCTTCAGGATTCTACTTCCTGTATAACTGCTTTTAATTCTACTGTCCTCCATACAACACTTCTAAAAACTTTGACTCATTGGCTCGTTCTGGCGTCTCGTTCGCGGTCCTTATAGTTAACTAATACTTTAAAATCTTATCCTAATATGGAACGAGTCTAAACTCGTTGAAGGTCCTAATAATTACTTATTCTGCCTCTCGAATCGGTCTTATGCTCGAATTCATTCCAACAAAACGTATGGCAGGGCGAATCCTTTATTAGAAGAAACTTCCGCTAGCTATGGGGGATCAAACTGGTACCAAAAAATTCAATAGACGGAAACTACTTCGTCTAGAATAACTGGGCAATCTCTGCCTACATGCCAATCTTACAGGACCTCCCGTCTGGAATACCCTCGCTCCAGCCACGCTAAAAGCGTCGAAACTACGGTGTCAGATCGGTTACCCAAGGTCGCGCCGTTATACCCCAGGCTATACGGCATGGCTAAAACAAATCCCCCATCCTGCATAAAATTCAATCTATACCTCTTCGTTTCCTCTAATGAGGAGAAGTTTTGTGGGTTTTCTGGTCTGATCATAACCTCCCACAACCTTCCAGTCTGAGAATCGAGATATGATCATTATCTACGACTCTTAAAATTCAAGTTGATATAAATAACAAAGATACTTTATTACCCTAGTAATAGAAATTAAAAAAATTATACTCTTCCAAAAGGAGACCTAACAAAAATGGAGCGAATATTTTCCTATCTAGATAGAGTTGTAGTTGTCCTGTTTGAGGCTTCTCGGTCCTAACAAAATTCGAAATAAAAAATAAAATAATAAAAATCGATCCTATTGAAATCCTTAACCCTATTCTAATGTATTTTTGGATTAACAGTATGTTAGACTTTAACTTTGTGGTCGCATTCATTGATCATTACATTCACTCTCTCATTCACGATCGCATTCAAACTAGAGTTAGACTCTATCATAAAAACCAAAATACTATAATATCATTATTAATAGGCCTTAACAATAATGAAAATCTTCCAGGACAAAATGTGAAATCAAATAAAATAATAAAATTAAAACAAATTGGGAACTAAAGCCCTAGGTTACTCAAAAGAAATGCCTCTGTACAAGCTCTATATATACTAATACTTTATACTCGATAAATGATTGTTAACAATAATTGTTAACAATTCTAAGTAATCTGGAAGCTAACCTACTAAAAAAAAATCAGTGTAACTTCAAAAACTGCCCTTGCCTTGACACCAAGCGACTTTTCACGACAATTCTATATAAAGACATACACTAATTATAATGGCGAATAAAGGACCATTAAGCGTGACACCTCATAAAAGCGGAATTGAGTCACTCCCCTAGCCACCGTGGGTGAAGTCACTTTCTTCCTCGTGCGTCTGCCCCCTTTGCAGTAGTCCGACCTCAGCACTCTATTGAAAGATGGATTTATAGGGTTTACGATTCACTACCCAACACTAACATTCTCAAGTGCTTTCCAAGGATCGACTACGGTCTGGGCCTACTTAACTTCTACCCCTGGCTTAGGGTCCCTATACTTCATAACTTTACTCTGAAAGATTGACCTTTCATGTCCTCATTAGAAACCTATTTCAAAGCTACTACCTGAAGGCCAGGGATTATAGGGTTTCTGAATTACCCAACACAAGCCATAGGATGCCTATTAGGTTTGTTGTTTTAGACATAGCCCCCCTCTAAGTTGTGATTTCCTACACCTTCCTTCACCTATTACTCCTGATAATAACTAAAATTTCAGATTTACACTAAATAGTTAATTCACAATGGTATACATTATTCTCATTGGTCTTTGAAACTCGGGTTTTAACAAGAAATAGTTTGTATTAAAAAAAAAAAGGAATCCTAATGAAGTTCTACTTTAAAAAAAAAAGAAAGGTTTAAAAAAAAAAAGGTTGAAATCTCTAAACTTCTCATTCTATCGAGCTGATTCTCCGTACACACTCCAAAATCCTAGTTAGTGGCGACAGTCTAAGCAGAATTTACACTGTGTGGGCCTTTTCACCCTTGTAGACCTGCGTAAAGTTAAACTGTTCACACTAACTCTGTCAATTTCCCCTCGTCTCATTACTTCTGAGTCCGCTCTGGTTGTCACCCCTTGTTGGATAAAATTGTAACATAACAATAAAAAGAAACTAAAATTTTCCTAAATCATATCCTGACAGGTTGTACAAGCTCTTCAAAACGGTGTGTCATATTAAAACAAGGTTGTGAGACAACTCTTAATTATATACTATACTAAAAATGAGGCTGAGCCAATTCTACACTAGGAGAACACGAAAACCCAAGATGTAGTCCTTGTAGCGAGCATGGAGCCCTATCACAAAACCCGAAGTGCAAGGAGGACAGAGTTTCCTGGTATTCCCTTTTATCTGGCACGACCGGTCGGGGTGAACAGTCGCGTCACGTGAAAGGAGGAAATATCTGAGTTCCCCCCTCTTGCTCTAACTGTTGGGTCGATTTGGCTCATGTAAATAGTAACTCTTATACTATATCTAAAATCTCTCATATAACTTATTAAATAAAACGGTGTAAAAACGGTGTTCTATACAAGGATAAGGTTGTGACAATTTTCTCTAAATGACACACTAATATTAAAACAAATTGTGAAGATCTTTAAAGATGGCAACAAACACTACAGTAAGGTTGTGAGACGGTATTCTGCACAAAGACAAGGTTGAGACAAATAACACACAAACCCTGAAACATGGTGTTAAAGCTCCTTTCAACACTTAGCACTAGAACACATGTTTAAATAAAAAAAAAAAACTGCAAACTGTTTAAAGTTCACCATAACACTAAGACATATTTGCTATTTAATATATAACCTAATATTGTAATTAATAAAGACCTATCTATATTAAATAGTGTATACTGTTGCCGAAACTTATGTAATTCAGCTTACACAAACCCCCAGTGCATAATATGTCTTATTTTAAAAGAAATAGTTCTATCGAGGCGATATTGCGGTCGACAGCTACGCTTTATACATTAAATGTACTTCCTTCCATCAATCTTTATCTACTATTTACAAAACCCTTTATCCAACTTTTTTCAATTCTTTCTCTTTCAACATCTTTCTGCATCTCTCTATCTCTTTCTCATCAACATTCAACGCTTTCTCACTCTTTTTATCACTTTCAACACTTCTTTCATCACCTCTCTCTCATCTCTCTTCCATCATTTTCTACACATTTCACTGCCTTTTCATCCCTCTGGTGTTTCCTCGAAACCCGTCATCGGGATCTGGATCCCGATCTATTATCACTCTTAATTTTGAACTATTAATTATTACTAGTGTAATATTATTCCAACAGCCTATGACCTTTAAGCTTTATAACTCCATATACACTCGGCGGGGTAGTTACCTTGTTAAGAAAACCTATAATGTCATAGATCATTTAGAGAGAGAACATAACAAATTTATGCGAATAGTTTGCTTCAACTATTGATTGTAAGCCTATTAAACTCGTTCTCTCTAGGTTGGCTCGCTCATAAATCTTCAATCTACGTTCAATAGTCATATTGAGTTCTCATGGATGCTAGATGTAAACTGTATCAAAATAGTGTAGTTTTCTAGTTTCCGAATTATATGACAGTTAGAAAAAAAAGAAACAAACATTCTGGAAATATCTCGCACTGGCTACTATAAAAAAAATTGAATGGGGTACATCTCTGATCTTACAGGATACCTCATGGCTCATAGAATTGAATCGCTCATTTCTCACTAAAATATTCACACAGGGTATGGAGGTCTCCAGCGGTTCTATAGCTATTGGTCAACTAAATTAATTAATGGCAGGAATTGAAGTTAGTTTAAATGCTCATGTGCTGTTTTTGTCATGCGTCTTTATGTCATCTGCAAAGGAAAGTGTCGCCTCAAAGGACCTAATTCTGGGACTAACATCCGCTGCACATTTCAGGAAGGAGTGGTCGTCCATACAATAGCAAGATATCATTTTGCTGCCAATGTACAATGTTGAGCATTTTCCATGTCGTCATTTTTTTGATCCCCAATCTTCTAGGGTGTTTCTTTAAGCATTTCTTGATATCGTTTAATGCTTTATGCGATCCCGCCCGGCATTCAATAAGTATTATTTGATCGTACCATCTCCAGGAGACCATCCCATTGCGGCCGAATCATTTCCACCCAACTTATAACGCCGTCCATATCGCGTAATTGAAATTAGTGTAAAACTCAAAGAATAAGACCTTAATCTCTTAATTCTTTACTAATTTCAGTTGGCTCAACATAAATCTTCTCAATTATTAATTTAGTACAGTGGCGTGACATGTCACACTTCTTCTAGTTCTTTCGCAAGCTCGATTAATCCCAGTGGAAACCCGTCCAGGCGTCAATCCCGTGCTAACCCGTCATGCATGACTTCAAATTTGGAAATTATTAGACCTGAATATTTGCAGTGGCATCTGCTTCCACTGAAAGTTTTTAAGACACAAGGCTGCCTCTTATCTTATTTAAATCACTGTCTTTACTCCCATATGCCTGTGTTAACTTTAACCATGACCTTATCAATTCTCAAAATTCTGCCTATCGAATATCCTGAGGATCAATGTTCTTCTTGTCTACGGCGGATT
This sequence comes from Cordylochernes scorpioides, assembly GCA_030710605.1. Classification (NCBI taxonomy): domain Eukaryota; kingdom Metazoa; phylum Arthropoda; class Arachnida; order Pseudoscorpiones; family Chernetidae; genus Cordylochernes; species Cordylochernes scorpioides. Next base: position 68,566,485 of record CP092872.1, read on the forward strand.
AACACAGTAATTGTTCCCTAGAGTTATCTGCGTCGAGTGGTCAGTCTGTACTACTAATTCTCCACTCTAACTCTAGGACTCTTCTATCTACTCGGGCTGTTCAAAAATTTTCAAGACAGTTGTTCAAATCCCCAATGATAATCTGCTAAATTTCGATAATTATTGGAATTCTCATTAAACAGAATAACTACACCTTTCTGACACAGAAATATCCAGCATCAAGATATAGCGCACCGTCCAATTTCTTTATTTCAAGACGGTGTCAAATTACAACTGAAGGAACATACTAAACATATAACTGGTTTAAATTTCATGTAATCTCATCATGCCTTCTGCTGGCAAATATTTACTGTAAAAATTCAATACTATCAAGATGGTTTTATTTGTCTTCATCTAAAAAAAAATGTTTCAGAAATAGAGTCTTGGAAATCTCTACTAAAGACAAAAATTATACATTTGTCAATTCAGGATAACCTTCCCTTGTCAGAGTGTATACAGCTGCCAAGCCAAAATACGCAGGGGAGACAGGAAGGAGAGTCAGCAATAGAATATATGAACATAGACGCAACGTTATTAATCAAGACAATAGGTCTCTAATTTTCCAATACTGCAAAGGAACATGTCACACTTTCGCATTAGGAGAACCTAGAATACATTACAATAACATAAACAGCAAATATCAAAGGCTTATAATTGATTTTCTATTATTCAGAAAACACAATAGCATTAATAGAAAATAGATTTGCCCGAAACATATAACACAATATATCCTAGTACCAGCTAATAATATCAACAATAATATAAGTAACTTATATGTGATAGCCAATAACTATTATAAAACTACTTAAATAATAGAATTTCTAACCTATAAGATAATTCATAGAATATAGCAAACAATAGTAGAATATGTGTAATACCTTAATTAAAAAAAATATGTCTTAAGAAAACAAATAATATGCAAAACTTCCTAATGTATATATATATATGTACATATGAATTTATAATAGACTGTTAATCTCAGGATGCGTGGACTACTTCACCAATACTTAAAAATAGTATGGCTTTTCATTAGGTATATATTTCTAAAGTATAGGGGAAGAAACATATACTAAATTCGAGCCCCGCGGCGGGCGACATTGATGGGTTCCCGGTTTGGATAGTTGAAAAGGGAGGATACACGATGTGACTTATTAAAGTCTCCTTACTTAAGTATATATATATAGCAATTTAGGCCAACAACCCCATGTATATAACCCGCAGCAAGACCTTAATGTTGTATAATAGCAGCACAGTTGTCAGTGATGCACTATCGGCATATGTCTTTACATCATCACATGTAATACAATTTGTGCAAACAGGATAAATAAAAATAAATAAAAAGAAAAGGGGGGAAAAAACTCTGTAATTGATTAAGAGTTGAGCTAAAGCAAGGATTGAGCATATAATATTGTCAGTACAATGGTCTAAAGATGGAAACAGCTGCGACACTATTATACAATTTCATCAGATAACCCACGAGATCGTTATTAAATTGGGCAATCTATAAAACACTGAAACACAGACACTCGCGGCAATGTATGTGGCCGGTAATTTATGGGAGACTTGATTATTAGTAACATTCCCTTCAAATAGGTAATAAACATACAACATTTCATTTAAACAATTGGAATAGCACCATAAGGCAAGTTATGTATGAAATAGGTAACAGAGGAAACAAGAAAATTTCTCTAGATATTTATTTAAATATCTTAAAATTTGGGAACATGTCTAAACTGACGAGATATGCTATTTACATAGTAAAATTTAGGTAGAGGTGACCTGAAGTTACTTTATAGCCCTTTAAGGCCCATGCGAAATCTAGGTTGGCTACTACACAAAAAGGGGGGGAAACCTAGATCTCCATCTATTCTAGCGGGACAAAATATACGAACCCTAACACTCCTTTTTAAGTCACTTAAAGCCCTTTAGGGCCCATTCAGAATCTAAATAGATTAGCTTCTGTTCGAAAAATAAAAAAAAAGGGGGGGCTAAGCCATAATGGCAAGGGGCTTACCTTCTCTCGAAAGCGGCGGCAAGGTCTGGTCTCCTCTACGTCTCAGGCCCGTCTAAAAATCGTCCTTCTCACTGAGCGACTCCGATCGAATTCTGCCTTTTGGCAAAGAACCTTCTTTTATATCATCTCATTCTCCATTTTCATTCGCCGAAAGAAACACCAATCAAAATGGCCAACGGCTCCAGTATCAATTTCATAGACGCCCCAGGCCTCTCCCCTTCAAAATAGAACATATAGTATTACCAAAACAAAAAAAATCTAAAGAGAAAAACAACCCCTGCGGTAGTGTAAGATTTCAGACTCCAGCCCCCCGTCTTTCCACATGGGTTGAAATACAACCCTCCCTTTTTCTCGGGATGGTATATATATCGCCCCCCCGTCTTGGCTAAAATTGACCCAGGCCCTTTTTACCTGGACTGTAATGTGATGCTTTCCTTTCTCTGGAAGGATATTTTATAAGTTTCAGTCTTTAGAGATCTTCCTTCTCCATTTTTCTCCTTTTTTTTTTTTTTTTTTTCTGGTCACCTTTACCTAAATTTTTGGTGAGGGGAATATATGTACATATGAAACAACAGTTTCCAGCTCGGATGTCTCTGGATGTCTTCTTCTTTACCAGGCATCAGCTTTCAGCATGGAAGTCTGGTGTCACCAAGTGTCTAAGTTTCTGGGCAAAAAAATGGTCTGTAAGTCTATGTGGGAGGGAAGCCATGTATCCATTTGATTTGATTATACATACGCCTTCTGTTGGGGTATGGTTACAAAAACGTGCCCCAACAAGGCTAAAAGAAACGTTCAGGGCAACACTATGGCTGCAAGATCTGCCGCTGGTTTTAGAGACTCAAGAAAGCTAAAGGAATTGATCAGGGCGACCCCAGGTCTTGTTGACCGTTTTCTTCGACTACCTAGGGGTGATACATCCGGAGTACGTACCAGAAGGCCAAACCATCATAAAGAATTACTATAAGGTCGTCCCAAAATTTCGCATTTTTCTTAAACTATTCTTTTTTTAATTACTTGGTGAATAATATTATAATGACAAATACATAATAATTCATTAAGCAATTACTTTGTACATAATACAAAGACATTATGCATAACGGCAAATAATATTAAGGTAAATAATATTGGCATTTTAATTGCAAGTGTTTACGAACTTTTGGGACAACCTTGTATCAGGAAGTCCTTTGTCACCTTTGTGATTCTGTACAGCGCACACAACTAGATCTGTTGGCAGCAAAAATTTGGAAGCTCCATCATGATAACACATCTTTCCCCATTTTACATATATGATTCAAACTTTTTCTTTAAACACAACATGGTTGTCATTCATCAGGTTTTCTACTCCCTCATATGACATCATAATACTTTTGTCTAATTCAAATGCTGAAAATACTGATAAAAGGAATTGACTAAAGAGAAAGCATCATTCCCAAAGACACGTTCCAGAATAGAGTTCAACAATGGAGCTGGAAGAAGTGAATATATTAGAAAAGATGCTATTATATTATGATGCATTAATACGCCATCTGTTATGAAAATTCGAAACTATTATAGACGCGTATGAATCTTTTAAAACATAAACAATTTCTACTGCCCTTACTGCAATGGGAAAATTAATGGGAGGGTTCACCACTGATGAGCCAGGCCATCCCATTAATTGTTCCATTGCAGTAAGGGCAGTAGAAATTGTTTATTTTAAAAAGAATCATACGGGAATATAATAGTTTTGAATTTTCATAAAAGATGCTATATTAAGAGAAGGGGGATATAGGATTTTGTACATCCAAATCAATGAATGTATTTCTGCAGATAAAGGTTCGATACTTTTTAACACACCACACTAAAAACCGAGCATTTCAAGATTCAAACCTATGATAAATGAATCAATTGTCAGACACATGTCATGTAACGCGACAACTTTATAAAATTATTTTTAAAAAATGATAAAAATATAATAATAAAAATATATATGCTACAGAAAAAGGTATAACTTCCTTAAGTTTTGTCCATGAATGTAATTCTCGCTGTATGTGGCTCTTAATATATTCTTTAAACTTCTATCTTAAATTGAAGGTTCTTGTGTCTTTCATGTTTCCTGTTAAAAGTTAACCTTTAATTCCTATATAAAACCATAAGACATAGGAAGAAGAGAGATACTCTATCGCCGATTGTCCGGAGGCTTGTAAGTTTATGAATTAAAGAAACTATTCTCTCCCAGTCTTGTTATTTTCTCTTATTAACGAAATAGGGAGACTATCATCCCCAATAATGACGGCCAGGCAACCTCCAGCTTTGCTATAAAATTTTAAAGATGGAAATTACGAAAGATTATACTTCCCTGACTTGCTTTGAATTGGTGGGATAATTCTGTTTATATAGTTGCATATAAAAAGACAAAGGTCGCTCTCCCGTCAAAAAGATGTCAAAGCAAGATGCCATCTATTACCATTGCCACAAACTAGCGGCCTCGGGTAGGTGACAAAGCCACAACACCAGCTTTTGCAAACTGAAAAGCGTCTACCTAGAAACCATGGTTTCGGACTAATGGTCCTCATCAGCCTAGGGCATACTTTATTCCATGAAATCCACAAGGGAACTAATGGAATTTTGACAATCTGCCAAAGAGGCGTTTAGCTGGCTAAGTGGCTGGGCCAAATCTATGACTAAAATATAGATGTAAATTTTGCCGGGAGGATATTGACCTAAAAAGACTAAGGTCTCCCGCCACCGACTCGAGGCCGCTAGTTTACGACGACAGTCAATAGATGGCGTCTGGCTTTGTTGTCTAACAAGAGAGGCGACCTTTGTCTTTTTAGATCAATATCCTCCTGGCAAAATTTCCATATTTGCATATATAATTACAAGAGAGAGAATAGAGATTCTTCCACAATAATACCATATTTGCATATTTTCAAAGCGGAATATTTATCAAGCTGTTCTTAACGTTTGAACGTGTTTGTTCCCAAATAAACTTTATTAGTCTAAACCCCCCCCCTTCTAATAAAATACAAAAGTTAATTTTATAATAGAAAACGAAACTTTGAAAAATAGAGTGAAATTGAAGTTTGGCTAATCGAAATTGTCTCAAACCTTTTACCTATTCTGATAGCCTTGCATTTCTTGAAATTGACACAAATAATAAGTAAAAATATATAGGATGATCTAGACAGGCTTCAAATAGAACAACAATTCACACTCATGGACAAAACTTAAGGAAGTTGTATCTTTAAACATGTGTAATAAATATTCTTCCCTGATTTTACACTATGACAAATTCAATAAGGAATCTAGGGCCAGATTTCTTTTTACATTCTTTTATTTCTAGAGCTTTAAGACTAACATGGCCTTCAACACGGAGACACCAGAAGTACTACTACTAGCCAATTATAACACTCCTCTTATAATTGGCTAGAAGTAGTACTTCTGTGTCTCCCTGTTGAAGGGCATGTTAGCTTCGAAATCTCGAGAAATAAAAAAATTGTAAAAACAAACCTGGCCCTAGATTCCTTGTTGATTTTGTTAAGCATGTATATCAGTATTCAGACAATAAATCTGAAAGATATTTGATACAATGTGACCTTTTTGAAGACACACAAGATAACCAAGTGTGGTCAAAATTGCCTTTGTCTCATTCCAAAAAATAAAAGAGACGACCGCGGTAGCATTAAAGACTTTCCACTTTCTTAAGTTTTGTCCATGAGTGTATTCCTCCCACGCGGACCATTCGCTTTATGCAAACTCTACACGGCAATATTATCAAATAGAACAAATTAGAGTAGGTACGTATATATACACTAGCTAATTTAAAGAAATAACGTGCCATCCATAAATACCAAATGAAAAATTAAAAGACAAATGTTTCTTTCATTCATATAGATCTAGTTTATACTGTCATTACTGTGATGAAAGAATATTGAGAGGGTCTGGGTGATCAGTAGTGAACCCTACCAGCAGTTTCGCCAATTTAATCTACCAGACCGCTTTTATATGATCTAAAATACTGTATTGGATCATTCTGTTTTTATATATTACACTGAAGGATGGAATCACAGTTGTTGGAAATGCTCTCACACCGTAGCCGCTTGACGTTGACACCTTCCTGCCACGTGACCTCGGCGGCTTTTACCTGTTTACTACGCTTATACATGTGTAGTAGACAAGTGGCGCACTTACAGTAAAAGAAGTCGCTAACTACTCACCATACACTCCAGGAGTCCGAATTACACACGGTTAGTACAAGGTTCAATCAATAAATAATGCACAAACTATCAAACTGAAACTCTGTTTATAAGAGCTCCAAACAATCCTCTATATATTAGAATCATTCAATATATCCACCTTCTTTCTGTACACATTTGACCAAGTTTGTTGACAACTTGTAAATGCACTTTGATAAAACACCTTATTCAAATATCTATATCACTCTTTAACAGCTTAGACCAAAATTACATCACTTTCAAACGTGATTTACAGCATAAAAACTCTTTAATCTTCTCAACAAATAGAAGTCTGAGGGTGCCAGGCCGTACGCAGGGTGAGGCATCAAAGTCCAACCACTCTTCGCAGTGTTAAGTCTCGCATTATCTTGATGTAACTTAATCAAGGTGTTTTTTAAATTTGTTCTTTTTGTTTCTATTTTTAGCTTCTCTAATGATTCACAAAATCTTTCCTTGTTGATAGAAGAATTTCTTTAAGAAATGTCCATAAATATCAGCCCTTCTTGGTCCCAAAAACAGAGATAATGATTTTGTCCTTGGAAAGAAAACACCTTTTTTTTTCTTTACTAGCGATGTTTTATGTTCCCATTGCATTGATTGGTGCTTTGAAGAAGAACCATAATGATAAATTCAAGTCTTAACACTGGTGTTATTACACCTTCAAACATATGAGATGGGTTCTCTAGAAAGTCTCCATGAATTTTAAAACAAATCTCTTTCCGAATGGTACCAAATTATCTTGTTAGGTGTTTTGGTATCCATTTTGAGCATAATTTTCGATCATTTATATGTTTAATATCATTAATAAGTTTAAGAATACTTTCTTTAAACAGGAAAAGTTATCATTGTCCAGTTAATCATGATCAATTCATCCATGAGAGTTAAATTTTGGGCCTTTTCTACACAAGTTAGTCTTCATGGTAAACGTTTTGCGGATTTCGACAAATTAGAAAGAAGGAATCATATATCGCCGCAACTCTTTTTTATTATTAACGCGATTAAAAGCTTTCGGGCAAGCCCTTCTTCAGCTAATTATAGTGTACAAACAAGGAGAGATTATATATCGTATTTAAAATAAAATAAAAGAAAATTACCACGCCCCTATTGCCCTCGTTTCAATAGCACCGCGTGGCCACGTCATGTCTGATCCTAACTTCAAAGACTCATTCTTGAAGCAATAGAAACCATGAAGCACCCTAAACCATTAAACAAAAGTATACAGTTGCCATCACAGTACGTTCCCCTTCTATCCTAAAAAATCTTCAAAAGTCTCCACTAAATCCTTTGAACTGTTTATAATTGATTCTCTATATTTATTCAATTGCGTAAATTTCTTTTAAGATATTTTTGTACCATATTATATTTGAAGTTAGGATCAGACATGACGTGGCCACGCGGTGCTATTGAAACGAGGGCGATAGGGGCGTGGTAATTTTCTTTTATTTTATTTTAAATACGATATATAATCTCTCCTTGTTTGTACACTATAATTAGCTGAAGAAGGCTTGCCCGAAAGCTTTTAATCGCGTTAATAATACAAAAGAGTTGCGGCGATATATGATTCCTTCTTTCTAACAAGTTAGTCTACCTAAAATCATCATTGCATTGTTTTTTTTTTTTTATCGGAGGCTTTGTTTCCATATACTGACTTCAACTTTGAATGAATTACAGTAGCTGAAATGTCTCTGGACTAACTTCGTACTGAGATGAAAAGATTTGCAGGGGCTTGGCTCATCAATGGTAACTCTCCCCAGCAGTGTTTTGACAATTTAATCCACCATTACGTTCTACTATTGTATTGGGCTGTTCTCTTTGTATACCCGACACCCTGTAGAGGAATTCTAGGTAAAATTATCTAAGGTGGAAACATCAGGGCTTCCAGGGATAAGTCTCTTTTTTAGAAATGTTTAGAGATGTAGCCTGATGTTTTTCATCTTAGGGGGGGTCGGTGGAAGGGTGGTCTAAACCGTTGATTTTAGACCGCTACGACCCGGGTTCGATTCCCGCATTGGGCACTTTTTTTTTTGATTAATTAAAAAAAATGTTCCAATGGCCTCTGGATCTTTCAAAAGTCCAACCTCGCCAGCGAGCGCAAGCGAGCCCCAAACGGAGCTCTGGAACATTTGTAAGTGCAAAGTCGAACTGCTTTTCACATGTGTAGACATGTGGTGCACTTACAGTAAAAGCAGTTGCCTACTTCTACCCACCACGATTATCATGGCCTGTACCACGTGTACTTAGGGATAAGCAAAATAAATCTTAATATTTATATACAAGGAATTATTTTATTGAAAATTACTTAAAGGAAAACTATGGGTATAAACTTTGAGGAGAAGGTTCACTAGAATTGAGTCAAGTCTTCCCAATATTTCTCATTGCTGTAAATTCAGTAAAAAGTTGGTTTTATGTGAAAAAGAAGATTTCGAGCCAAAATAGTTTTATTTCTTATATATAGATGGCACACTAAGGTCTAAAACAAGTATGGCGATAATCTTGAAAAAATAAAATTGAAAATCAGAGTTTTACACCTCACAGAGGGAAATCCTTGTTCCATGACGGGGCCATCTCCGGGCACTTCGATTTACATATAAAGTTTGAAAGTATAAGACATGTTCTTGCTCTACTTCACCTCGATTTCTTGTAATTTCTTCTTATATATCTCTTTTCTGCTTCAGGACTACTTAGCGTAGCTATTTTCCTATTTGGTATACCCATTTGTGTGTACAAATTTAGGCTATATTTTTATTACTTTAAACAGTTGTCATGGCTCACACAATAGTCAAAACATCTTATTATAAATAAGAAAATCCCAATTTTGATTCTAGACAGCCAAGTTTGAGTCTATAAAGCTTCCGCAATGCATTTTTGTGACACAATATCTAGCCAATAGCGGTTTTGCCCTGCAAGTTAACAATCCCCATCTGGCCGAAGTATAAAAATTAAAAGAATGTCCTTCGTCCACAGACAGGACTCCTGACCAAGCAGAGTTGATGGCGATTGTTTTCAATTACCTGACCTTGGTGGAATTGGGCAGCTAACGAGGGCGTTAATGAGCCGTTTTTTATATATATAATTTTTTTTTTTTGCAGCATAGAAGTGTTCTTTCATGATATTTCTTCAGCGTCATTAGTACAGATATACTTCTCACTGTCCATTTAAACTCACAAGAGGGTTTCTCAATAATACCTAACTACGCAGCAAGCAAGAACGCAGTTTATTCATGAGCTCTGATCATAGAAAAGAAACTAGGGTACTACAATAGAAACATAGAAGAAACGAGAATGTTTCTCCAATAGCAACATCCAAGAAACTTATTTTTCTATCGTAACACAGAAAAAAAAAGTAACATTTTACCATAAGAATGGATAAGAAACTAAGGTTCCCTAATAAGAACAGGCAAGGAACGTAAAGAACAGAGATAGTTCACTATAGTAACAGATAATAAAATTCAACAAAAATAGACAAGAAACGAGAGAATTCCCCATGGCAACAGACGAGAAACGAGAGAATTCTTCATGGCAACAGACAAGAAACGAGATAATTCCCCATGGCAACAGACGAGAAACGAGAGAATTCCTCATGGCAACAGACAATAAACGAGAGAATTCCCCATGGCAACAGACGAGAAACGAGAGAATTCCTCATGGCAACAGACAAGAAACGAGATAATTCCCCATGGCAACAGACGAGAAACGAGAGAATTCCTCATGGCAACAGACAATAAACGAGAGAATTCCCCATGGCCAACAGACGAGAAACGAGAGAATTCCTCATGGCAACAGACAAGAAACGAGAGAATTCCTCATGCCAACAGACAAGAAACGAGGGAATTCCTCATGGCAACAGACAAGAAACGAGAGAATTCCTCATGCCAACAGACAAGAAACGAGAGAATTCCTCATGCCAACAGACAAGAAACGAGGGAATTCCTCATGGCAACAGACAAGAAACGAGGGAATTCCTCATGCCAACAGACAAGAAACGAGAGAATTCCTCATGCCAACAGACAAGAAACGAGAGAATTCCTCATGCCAACAGACAAAAAACGAGGGAATTCCTCATGGCAACAGACAAGAAAAGAGAGTAATCCTCATGGCAACGGACAAGAAACGAGAGAATTACAATAGCAACATACACAAGAACCGAGAGAATTCTCATTAGAAGTAGACAAGAAACAGAAATTTCCCATAGAATCATAAAAAAAACCGAGAGAATTCCCCCATAGCAATAACCAAGAAACAGAGAATTCCCCAAATAAACGAGAGAATTTCCCAGAGTAACAGACAAGAACCGAGATATTTCCCAGAGTAACAGACAAGAACCGAGAGATTTCCCCATAGCAACAACCAAGAAACAGAGAATTTCCCATAGCAACAGGAAAATGAATGAGAGAATTCCCCTCAGCAACAGACAAGGAACGAAAGAATTCCCCATAGCAACATACAAGATACAGAGAATTACCCATAGCAACAGACAAGATACAGAGAATTCTCCTTAGCAACAGACAAGAATTGAGAGAATTTCCCATAGAAACATACAAGATAAAGAGAATTCCCCTTAGCAACAGACAAGAATTGAGAGAATTCCCCATAGCAACATACAAGATACAGAGAATTTCCCTTAGCAACAGACAAGAATTGAGAGAATTTCCATAGCAACAGACAAGATACAGAGAATTCCCCATAGCAATACAGAGAATTTCCCATAGCAACATACAAGAATTTTTTTAATAAAAGCTAGGAATTCGCTATGGAATCCTTATCTAATAAATGAAACAATAGTATTTTTTCATAGCAACAGACAAGAGGTCCACCTAATACAGTATACAAGAAATAATAGAAAAATTTTCTCTCTCTACAAAAACAACAAAAAAGAGAAAGTGCCTTAATAGGAGCAGACAAGAAACTAAACTGATTCTTATCATTACTCAAGAAACAAAAGCTATCATATTATGAAAACAAGCAAAAATAGAGATTTTCACATAACGGACAAGAAAACGTTATCTACACCAATAAGAACATAACAATAAGCGAGAACTGCCGCTAAAAACGTCCATGTTCCTGAAATATGACCAGACAAGATAGGAGACAGAACACTCCGTGGGTTTCGCCACAGTTCACCTTGGCCCGGGTCCATGATTGCCAGGTGAACAGGTGGTGGCCAGAATTTCTTGCCCAACTGCCCTTACACACTCCTCTAAGTTCACAGCATATCTTGAAAACACCTTTTTTCAATTTAACTAAATCAACAAGCAATCCAGGACAAGGTCTCTTTAACCATTTTTTTATCTCTCTAGCTTTTGGGCCAACATGCCCTTCAACAGGAGACCTAGAAATATCACTTCCAGCCAATTATACTTATATATATTAAGTTGATCTTATTATCTATATTCGAGATAAGAAAGAAGTGGATAAGAAGAAGAATCAATATATAGCCATCAGTTAAATGGTTCTGAACTCCATAATAAGCACACGTTTTTAAGATCGAATAAATAAACCCATATCATAGGTATAGATTAAAAAATGCAATCTTTTTTATATAAAAACTAGCTGAATGACCCGGGCAACGCCAGGTTTTACCCGATAAAATGTTTTTATTCCAATACTATTGGTAACAATTATAAATTGGCGCCGTGGATGTCACTCTTGTAAAACGTCCCGCTCCAAACTTCGTGTCAGAGAAGCGATATTTTTATAAAGAGATGATCTGGCTTTGTGTCTTCTGCTCGAATGAATGTTTTTATGTTAGAATTTTGTTCCTGCACATTAAAAATGAACTGGCTTCACCCGTGGTCATAGCTTTTTGGAATTTTTCCCGATATAATTTTGTATCTGATAATCAAACATGATACAGCAATATTGTCATCATCATTTTCTGACTAAAAAACAACTATTTTTGCCCAGAACCTGTCGATTTTATTTTTTTATTGGCTAAAAATCCGATAAATATATTTTCCCAGATTTTTCTCTATGTCCTGTCAAAACACTTTTTACATGTACATTAGGTCAGCTGATATTACCTCCCATCTTCACCGCTAGAGGCGCTGCTTGCGAGCGAAAAGGCAAAATTTCAACGCAATTTGCAAATAACTCGAAGAATATTCGGGATAGAGACCTGAAATTTGCACTATAAGTTTTTCCCGATTCTACTCTATATACTGTTAAAATTTCAGTCAGATTAGTTACGTATTGTGGACGTGTATAGCCTACATAGATACCCACATACATACATACATACATACATACATACATACATACATACATACATACACTGACTTTTATATATATAGGGATAATAATTTGAAACGCTTCGTTGTGCAGCTGAAAGTCTTCTATCTTTTTCGTTTTTTCTTTTCTTTTTTAATAGGAGGAAATTATATATTTAAATGAACGTTTCTCAAGATGGGAAAGGAGCCATTTCACCAAAGATGGCCATTCACACTGTAATATGAATATGATAGATAATAAGTATAAGGCTCTCTTTAAATGTATATTATTTCCATAAAAATTCAGTTGTCCAGATTTCCTGAGACATAAGATGCAAACAGCTCTATCCTGCTTGGACTGACCAACCTCAATCCGACTTCTATGGCCAGACTTCCAGACTCGACCTCAGCATGGAACAACCTGGTCAACTGGTTCAACTCAGCAATCCACTCAGGACGTGGTTAAAAGTGTTTATCACTAGTCCATATTGGTGAACTGGACAGCCCGGATATGTTGCTCCAGGAACCTGGGTTATATCTCCCTTAATAAAAATGCCAGGAAGGGAAGGAGGTACTTGTATAAGTAGGATCCCTGGAAAGTTTTTTTTTTTTTTTTTTTTTTTTTTTTGTTCTCTGTTTTGTTCAGGAGAACCTGATGGGGCTGACGGCCTTAATAAAAAGCCTTGTGGGTATAATTAGAATTTCAAAAATTCTCCCCTTTTCCCTCAATATTTTGCTATATGCATGATGATATAGAAGGTAGATGGTAGGATGTAGAGAAGGTAATAAACCGCTTAAAACCTCAGTTGAGAGAGAGATTGAAATAGAAACTGATTTATTACAATGTACATATAAGATTATATAAGGTTAAATACAGAATAAATATATATGAATAAATATGATTATATAATGATAAATATATGGTTAAATAGATATAAATATAAATAATTGATAAATATATGTAATATTGTGTTGAGATCCTGTCGACTCTCTGTAATAAATGCGTTGGAGTTCTGGTTGACTCTTGTAGTACCTCGTCGACTCTCTGTAATAAGGTGATGTAACCGAGGGTCAAACCTGTAGTAACCGCGAGGGACAGTCAGGGCGTGGAGAGTTTTCCAGTACCCTCTCTGCACCTTGTAGGATCTTTAACAGTTCTCACAGGGTACAGGCAGTCGTGGTCGAGGCAGAGTGGAAACTTGGGAATGTCCACACACACAAAACGAAGCGACACAGTTGAAAGAAAGTTCCTTGAATAGATAAAAAGTCGAGCCAAAAGCAAGATGGAGATAGAAGATTCCTTACTGTTTTACATGGTCGATGAGTTGGTCCCTGGAGACGATAAGGGGTGACGCTGACCGGAAGACTCCTGGAACTGGACTGAACTGGCTGTTGCTACGCGGGCGTTTTTATACTACGCCTCCGACCAAGAGAATTGGGTCATACACGTGTCACACGTGTCTCTGTTACTCGAGAATGGCGCCTGGCTGTCGGCTCCCAATCTATCTTTAGAAGTTACTTTGTAAATCTCTCAATCTTGCTTTTAACTTATTTTTTAATCTATTATATAGTTTTATTTATTCATCCTCAGTACATTACATAGGGTGATGCAAGGAAACATGTCAATTATGCGTATAATTATTTATAGATGTGTTTTTATATACAATCATGTCAATTTTGTTATACGTATTACATAATATAGGGTTATTGGTTTAAATTATCATAGATGGGCCCCGTGAGTGAAAGGGTTTATCCGGGTTTAAGCGGGTAAAGCCTCTCTAACACAGGTAAGTAATTAAAATTTCTTTTAATTAATTAAAACTGTGAGGGTAAAGGGCTATAACAAGATGTTTATTTGGCTATATCTGAAAATTATAAAAATAAAACTTATGTTTAATTTAAAAGTTATGATATTCATTATAAAAGAGAACTGTAGATAAAACCTTTGTTTGCTAAAAAATAATGATGATAAAAATGATGTTCTAAAAGATTGTTGGCGGGCGTTGGAAAGGGTTAGGGGTTGAAGAATATGCAATTGTAAGTGTTGCACAGACAATCAAATACTGAGATCCAGGTGCAAAGCGAGGATATAGACTTGTGCGTCTTCCTAGGCAATGTTTCACCTGCGATCCTGTATAAGGTTACAGTGCTTTGTCACAATTGTAGGGTTATTGGGTTGAAAGTTGTTGAAGAAAAGATTTAATATGATTGAAAGGGGTGGTAGAGCCATGCGATAAGTAGAATTGTTGTATCGACAGTAGGTGGTCTGACTTGACTTGAAATCAAAGGTTGATTGTGGTCCGCTAGTGCTGAAAAAAAATTGAAAATTGAAAAAAGTGAACGCTTTGTGCATGCGTTGGTGATGTGCTCTGCGGATGATTGAAATAAACTTTTGAAACGTGTTCAGACCAAAAGTCGAGACTTGTACTTCTGGGGAACGGTGTTTTCAAAGAGTTTGTTGAATTACGAAATCAAAAGAAAAATTGTCAAGCAGTGCTGTCGTTTCTAGCAATGGCTGAAATAGGTAGTGAAAAAAGTATAGGGAAGTGATTAGTAAGTAGGATTATTGAAAAACGATTGTTGTATGCCCGGTGGTTGCTGATAAATAAACATTGTCATATAATAAAGTTACTTAAACAAAATAAAATATGGTGAATAAAAAGATAGAAATATGATTGCTGATAACAACAGTATAAGGGGATAAGATCAAACATGTAATATATAAAAGACATAATAATGAATTAGTAAAATATAAAAGATATAATAATGAGAATTAGTAATATATAAAAGATATAATAATGAATTAAAAATGATTATTGAAAGAATTAAATGTTTTGCCATACTAAATTAATATCATGAAAAATAAATTTGTTAAAATAAAGTTGTTAAAATAATGTTGGAATAAAAATTTGATTATATAATTGAAAAGTAAAAAAAAAAATAAAAATAAAAATAATTATTCAAGATTTTATACAAAAAATATAATATAATTAAAGGTTATTAATGATTAGATAAATGTTAAGTAGTAATAAATGAAGCAAAAAATGTCTCTTTTGAAGAAAAGTTAAAAGAAAACAAAAAATATTCGTTCCTGAAAAAAAGAACATACTTACACACAATGTCTATGTGTAGGTGCAATATTATTAATGTCTTTAGTTCGGCCTACGGGGAGGCAATGTGATCCTATGTCGCTTTGGTCTGGTCTGAGAAGTTGGTCTATGCCAGATCTTCCCGATTATATTATGTGAGACCAGACGGGGAGCGATCTTGATCCCTAAAAATGATGTCAGTGTCTTGGAAGATGGGGACTTTGGGTACATGAAGTGTGTAGTGCATGTCTTAGGCGCTAAAAAGATTGCAGAGCGTTTTATGCTGTTGGTCTGCAAAATTTTTAGGTGAGCCTACCCAAACGCCGGCTTGTTACGCTTGGGAAAAAATCATTTAAACTATTAATTTAACAGATCTTTTTTCCATGTAACATTGCGTTACCTATGGAGAAATGAGAGGTTAAATTCTTTTTTATTCCTAACGAATGAGCCGGTAATGTTGTGTTTGTTCGTATTAAAAACGTACCCAAAAGTCATATAATTGAATGATTGACAGTGAAGAGTGTTGAAGATTGTAACATTGTCGTGGCGATGGGTGCCATTTTGGGGATTTAATTGTCTTTTTACCTTCTTCGTTGTGGTCTCCTTCGTTGTGGTAATCCTGTCGGCTAGCTGTAATATTGTGTTGAGATCCTGTCGACTCTCTGTAATAAATGCGTTGGAGTTCTGGTTGACTCTTGTAGTACCTCGTCGACTCTCTGTAATAAGGTGATGTAACCGAGGGTCAAACCTGTAGTAACCGCGAGGGACAGTCAGGGCGTGGAGAGTTTTCCAGTACCTCTCTGCACCTTGTAGGATCTTTAACAGTTCTCACAGGGTACAGGCAGTCGTGGTCGAGGCAGAGTGGAAACTTGGGAATGTCCACACACACAAAACGAAGCGACACAGTTGAAAGAAAGTTCCTTGAATAGATAAAAAGTCGAGCCAAAAGCAAGATGGAGATAGAAGATTCCTTACTGTTTTACATGGTCGATGAGTTGGTCCCTGGAGACGATAAAAGGTGACGCTGACCGGAAGACTCCTGGAACTGGACTGAACTGGCTGTTGCTACGCGGGCGTTTTTATACTACGCCTCCGACCAAGAGAATTGGGTCATACACGTGTCACACGTGTCTCTGTTACTCGAGAATGGCGCCTGGCTGTCGGCTCCCAATCTATCTTTAGAAGTTACTTTGTAAATCTCTCAATCTTGCTTTTAACTTATTTTTTAATCTATTATATAGTTTTATTTATTCATCCTCAGTACATTACATAGGGTGATGCAAGGAAACATGTCAATTATGCGTATAATTATTTATAGATGTGTTTTTATATACAATCATGTCAATTTTGTTATACGTATTACATAATATAGGGTTATTGGTTTAAATTATCATATATACATATATATATATAAATTATATACAGTCTTCATTGGTGGCGCCCACCGCGGGAAAGACTCTGCCACCGATGGACTGCGAGAGTTCTTTCCCACAGAGTGGGCAGGTCGATGTGATGGCTGGCGTTGCCCACCTCAAGACCAAGCCTGACCAAGATGGTAGCCTTCTCTACACTGGTCAACTTCATTGCCTCGGGATGGAAGCCGACGCCGAAGAGCCAGGCCTGCAGATCTAGGGGCACTTCGCAGGAGGCGAACACCTCCCGGAAGAGAGAGACAATGACAATTAACATATTTTTAATGACATCTTGTAAATACAGGAAAGTGCACAGCCCGCACTAATTATGAGAAATTAACAATAATGAAAATGATGATAAAAACGAAAAATAGATATAAAAAATATGCTATGTATAATGACATTGTACATGCCGCCTCAGCCACCGCTGCAGAGCTTGGTGGAAGATCGCCAGCGGGTCTCCAGCGATACCACGCATTTCACAATCTACGAAGAAAACGTAGATCGCATGCTTCGCTGCTGAGGAGATGGTGATGGCGTGGTCGTCGAGGCCCACCGCGAAGATCCAGGACTACAGGTCCGGCAGCCGCCCGATGATGGAGAACACCTCTCGGATGAGAGGGCGGACGGCTCTGCAGGACCAGTAGCGGTGGGCCAGCGACAGGTCGCCTGAGCCGCAGGCAATACAGACGGGCTGGCTCGACGCCGGGTGCCCGGAAGAGAGAGAGAAGTATTAGAAAATCCTGATAATATTTCATGCAAAACGCTAGAGTAAAATTTTCAGCTAAATTACATTTTCTTAAATTTCTAATATTTTATATTTCAGCACATAAAAAGTATAACTTTCCCTTATATATTGATTTATAAATATTCTCATAGTCTCACCTGGAGTCGATCATTCAGTGGAGGTTGAGTTAGATCAGGTCAATTTTGATTTCACAAAGGTGTTTCTCTATGGAGGCAATGAATTAATTGAAGTCAGCTCTTTATATTTGGTTTTTAAAGTATTTACTACGTAGGAAGTGGTTGAGGTTCTTGAAGAAGATGTTCACAATTGACAATTAAAATAATTTATTGCCATAGCGAAGAAAATGGACGTTGGCTCTATGGCAATTGTCAGCACTATCCATGAGAACCTTGGTCTTAAGTCCCATTCCCTTTGGAAAGGCCAGTTTCTGACTGAGAATATGAAGGATAACAGAAAAAGAAAAGGCTGTAACCCTCTTCAACACATAAAGTCTTTATTATGACACCAGTCAGATTCTCCTCTCTCGTTGCCGGCTTACAATGATATCCCTGTGATGATCAATCACCATCATGCCGTGGGCCCTCCTCAACAACCTGAAACATGATTCTTGTGGCATGCTGATGTTCTACTCTGATAAAAATAACTTTGACGTGGACCAAAAGATAAATTCCAGGACTGCATCCGCACTGGCCTCATGACTGTTGTAGCTAATAATAGAAACTACATTGAATAAATCAGAACTATATTCTTTTATCTACTACTGTGCCAAATTTCATTTAAATTTTTGGATTTTTGCCTGGAATAAATTTCAGTTAAATTCCATTGTGGTTATTCCCAATTTACCTGATACACCAGTATTTATCCGCTATAGTGGTACAAAGAGAAGGAAACCAAAGCCAAGGCAACTTTTATATCAATTGAGAACAAATGTAGAAAAATGGAAAACCGAAAGAAAAAACATGTACCTAGAAAAAACGAGGATAACAGCCCATCTTAGAAGAGACAACACAGCGAATTCAAGACCCCGTACAAGACTCTAACCTTGTAAATATGTGAATACCCTGTAAATGTGATGTACATATTATCCATTGTAAATAACATAAGCTAGGTTGTTCTTTTTGAGCGGTGCCTGATAAAGTTATTTAGGAACTGGAAAGCTATAGTGGTGGTATCGCCGAGATATAGGAAGCTGTGGCACCAGTGATAGACCACTGGTGCAATATTGGATTAGGACAGTGTTTTGGAGCTACGTCATGGTCCAAGCGTTGCGCTGAGCGTCGCCATTTGTCATATGGAAACCACTTCTCATCGCGTCACAATATGTTCGAGGAACAGTCGTTCTTGTTGTGTAGACCTATATAGTATAAACCTACCCATCAACATCGGCTGGTCGTCGCTCCGGCGCTGCGCCTTCTCCGGGCATAACGCGGACGTGGCAGTGAGGCTAGCTCTGCACGCCCTGCCCCATCCAGCATCGGCACAACAGTCTTGTGTAGCCTGTGTGTCCGGCGACCTGTCGCTGGTTCACCAGTACTGGTCCTGCCGCTACATCAGGCCTCTCATCCGGGAGGCATTTACCATCATCCCCCCTGACCTGCAGGGCTGGGTCTTCGGGCAAGGCCTAGACGATGACGCCCTGGCCATCCTGGCATCTGCCAAGACACGCATCTATAGGTACTTCCTCGGGGTGGAACTGAGGAGTGAAGACCTTGTCTGGAGGAGGACTCTCTCAAGGTGGGGAAGCCTTCCTTGATGAAGAAATTTGTACACATACACATCTATATATATTCCCTTACATTTTATCTACCCTTTATTTACTATTTTATTATATATTTTTCCACCTTTGTAAAAATTGATCAGAAGAATCAATAAAATTGTTTAAATTGTCAATTGTCTTGTTGTGTAGAAGTAGCGCCGACGTCGCTTCAACTCGGCGATTTTCTTCATTTCTGATCTATTTGTTCAACATCCATTTATGGAACTTTTTTTTTAACCATTTTAATTTGACTAAAATGGTGACCAACTGTAGAGTGATTGACGTTGACTTCTGACAACCACTCGAGAAGTTTTGAGGCGTCTGCTTCGATTACCATCTTTAATTGATTATTGTCAACCTATGACGGCAGTTCAAGACCTCTTTCTTCAAGGTTAGTACCACCTCAGGCGCGGAATTGGCGAACTACTTATACGTAAGTGACCCATCCCTTCATGTTCTCATGGTATTTAAAGTTATTTACGTAATATTTTAATGTTCAAGTTGATAATTCGCAAAGCAAAACTATTCGAAATTCTTGTTTTGTGAACGAATTTATTAATATGATTTGAAATATTTTCAAATTATATATTGGAACAGAATAAAATAAAATCATTAAATAATAAAGTAAAATATATACTAAAAAATAATTAATGATATGAATTTATAAAAAAAATATTCTAAAATACAAATATGAGCACTTAAATAAATCAACGTTAGGAAATTTGCCATTATTTCGACACCAACTAATAGTAGTGGTTTGTGTGGGGAGGACCATTGGAAAGATTCACTACTGATGAACCAAGGGATGTAGTGTAATCCGCCTCCACGTGGTGCACTCTGGGTAATGCTAAATGGATTACAATTTGTGTTTGGTCCTCCTGAATATAGGGATCATTTTACATCAGCAGCCCGTTCTCTTACGGCTCCATCCAGACTGCACAGCCTTCCAGGCTGAACTTCTGGCAATCCGATGGGCGGTCCGTCTGGTGGAGGAAGGTTATTCTAGAGAGGAGATCACTATCGCGTCGGACTGCAAATCAGCTCTGTCAGCCATATGTACGTCAGGTCCAGTTCGATCGACATTAGTAGCTGAGATTATTCTCGCACTGAACACCAACCAAAGCGTAAATCTGTGTTGGGTGCCGGGACACTGCGGCATCGACGGAAACGAAAGAGCAGACAGAGCTGCTAAGAACGCGGCCGTTTCGACCTTAGAGCCATCATTTTCCATCCTATTAGAAGCCTGGCCCGTATCCATTCGCGCACGGCAGCCCTAGACGCATGGACGGAGGTTTATTGCCGGGACCACTCCAACAGACACCTGAGGAGAATAGCCCATACTCCAGACCGGCTGCTCCAATTTCTCCCTAAGGTCTGTCCTGGAGAAGTCACCACCACCTTACTTACAGGACATGGCCATGTTCGGGCAGACTTGGTTCTCTGGCATCCTGGGGAAGACCCATCTTGCCCACATTGTATGGAGGAACAACAGACTGTGGACCACCTTCTATTCAGATGCCTTGCTTTCATGCGTCACAGAATGCAGACAGCCCTGCTGCTTGGGAAGACTTCCTTCGACCCAGTCTCGTTGGCTGGACTCCCGGATTCTCTGCAGGCATGGAACTTCCTGACCAGCTGGTTCGGCTCTGCAATTGGCTCTATGTAAATATAATCTAGAGTAACTGGTTTCTACTAGTTAGCTGGACAGCCCGGGCAGTTGGCGTTTCTTGCGCTCAAGGGGCCTTGGTTATCCTTATTTCTCTCTCACGTGGGGTACAAGAGTACTTCCGCTTTGGTAGTTACTGCCGGTGTTGCTAGGCTTGGCAACACGGCCCCATACTCTACATGGAATAAAGAATGGTTGGTCAGAGTTTTCTAGTGTATAACTTGGTATCCTGTTCCAAAATAACTTTATTGGGTATTGATGAACCAAGCTCTACCAATATAATAATTTATTTTCTGAAAGTATAGAAAAAATGTATATAAAAATTAGCTAGAGAATTTCAGTGTGAAAAGTTGAACAAAATGCTTTCAACATATATGGTGGTGGTGTCTTGTCCATGGGGCAGGTTGCTTCATGGAAGGGGGGGTGCCATTGCCCCGTTAGTCAGCAACATTTCAGAGTTCCCTGTTCATGGTTACCGTAGCGGCTCGGGGCTCACGAAACCGTACTTCACCCTACAGGGCAGTCCCTTACTTGTGTTGCTTCTCACACCCGCCACGTAGAGGAGGACTTCTGGGCGGGATTATATATATATGGAGGATGGATAGAGATAATTGTTGTTGCCGTATCCAATGAAGAGCTTCAGATGTCCCGGGCATCTCTATCACAGCAGTCGCAATGTCCACCATCTTGGGTGTGAGACAATTGAGAAGATTTGATTGAGCTCTGACCAACCAAATGTCAAGGTATGGAGGGCAGGCAGCCACGCATTCTCCAGTCAACCACACAGAACCACTGGACCGAGGTGTCAATTATCCAGCCGGATCTTGGCGAATTCTTGCTTACAACTCCTACAATGGTGCTGTCTTGTCCTATGGAAAGGGGGGGGAGGGGGTGCCATTTCAGAGTTCCCTGTAGGCCTTCACGGTTACCGGCTCGCGACACCGTACTTCGCCTCACATGGCATTACGGGCAGTTACTTGTGCTGCTTCTCCTGCCCGCCACTTAGAGGAGGGGTTGGACTTCTAGGCGGGAACTGCTACAATGTTATATACTATAACAGGGGTCGGCAACCTTTTTAATCGAAAGAGTCAAAAATTACAATTAAAAAATGTCTCAGTTTTTAAAGAGCCACAACATTTGTTTTTCTTGCCAACAATATATAGTACTCTTGCATAAATAAAGTTTTATTTATATGCAAGAGTACTACACGCAAATTCACATCCAAAGAGCCGTCTCGCGAACCGCAGATTGCCGACCCCAGTACTATAAGAAATGTAAACTTTTTTCGACGCGTATGATCATTTTTGATTCAAAACAATTTTCTTCTGCCCTTACTGCAATGATAGAAAATTGTTTTAAATCAAAAATAATCATACGGGTTGAAAATAGTTTAAGTTTTTTTTATCACAGATGGCACGCTAATACATCATATTAAAACAATGTTATGCACTCATTGTTGTTGTTTCATTGTTGTTAGAGATTGTAATATGATGCATTAGCGCTCCATTTATTATAAGAAAGTTTAACTATTTTGACGCGTATGATTCTTTTTGAAATAAAAAGTGTATACTGCTCTTAATGCAAGGTATAAAAGAAAAACAGCCAAATGCATTATTACACTGATATGGAAGATGACGCTGGGAGGGTTTACCATTGTTGAGCCAAGCCATCCCATTAATATATCATTGCAGTAAGGGCAGTGGAAAATGTTTTTATTTCAAAAAGAATCATACGAGTCAAAAATAGTTTAAATTTCACTTAACATTCGGATTAGCAAAATGAAGAAGGCTAAGAACGAACCATATCGACAAAAATGTACGAATTCCTCTCTCAAGGAACTGGAGACAAATTGCCACCTAAGAAAACAATAGCAACATTTAGTATGAAACATTTCATTTGAACTGCCACAATAATCCTAATTGGACTTTATGGATTGACAAAGAATCAGTCTTCATTTCATGACAAATTACAATAACCAATATTTCGAAACTACAGAACGTTTATTTGGTAGATATTGATTCAGAAAAATTAGGATTCTCTCGTCTTTGCTGCTCTATCAGATGTAGGCAGAGAGAAGCTGGGGGACCCGCCGAAGACAAAAAACAAGGCGTTGACATTGAAATGTCACCAAGGAGGGGATGTCGAGGTAACAGAAACGACGTCTCAAGACACCACATGTTGGGCTCAGAATATCTTTGAGTCACCATCTGCTCTTTTTATTCTTTACACTTCTTCTATTTCTAAATTTGGTCTCTTCCTCATCGGTAAGACATGGAGGTCTATCGAGGTCTAGAAACTGAAAGCATTCGTAGCTTTTGTCGTCATTTTAACAAGATAGCGCATTTCTTTCTACTTTTTTTTTCTTCGTGAAAATTACTATTAATTTAAGCTATATAATCACACACACAATAATAAATATTTAAATGATATATTAATATATAATAATAAGATATATATATATATATATATATATATATATATATATATATATTTCAATTTAAAATACACGCCAAAAATAGCCCTAATGCACAATAATCTTGCGTATATTTATGTTTCGAATATCTCTCTTATTATATAAATTATATTTTAAATATATAGCTTATTACTGCTTGATTTTAGCTTTGAATAGATTATATATAGTTTTAAATAAAATAAAAGTTTTTGTATATTTAATCTTGGACATCAGAGTAGTTCAAAGGTAATGAGATTGTAATAAAAGAAGTTGAAATTGCTTTATATTTTGATAAGCCATTTCTGTATTCTGATCTGTTTTTTTTTTTTGTATATTTGATTATCTTATCTATTTCAACATACTTTAACATTCAGTATTTGTGATAGATTTATTTTTATATATCAGAAGTACAATAGGTCATGATGAATATGGTAGGAAAGGGGGTTGAGACTGCTTATATTGTAACTCCACACTACATCTCTCTATATCTATAGAGAGCCGAGCCGCTTACAAGATAGCAGAGATTCGTTTTGTTACTTGAATTCACTAATGGAAGTTATGTCAGAATCTGAGGTCATTAAACTAATTTATATTTATTACTTACTTTTGTTTCACAATGGACAAAACTCAAGGAAGTTGTACCTTTTAGCATGTATATCGGGATTCAGACAATAACTGATAGATATTTGATACATAGTGACCTTTATTGACGACATGAGATAATCAAGTGTGAACAAAATTGTTTCCGTCTTCTTTAAAAAAAAAAAAAAAATTGACCGGCAAAATCAAATATATTCCACTTCCTTCAGTTTTATCTATGAGTGTATTGATTTCAAGTTAGGGTCTTGGTTGTCCAAAAGAGTATGGTGTGAAATATATGTGAAAAATAATTTATATCCATTGAGAATATTTTAATTGCCCTGGTCTAACTTTTGGATCTTCGTATATTCTATTTTAAAACGTAATTAATCATATATCACCTTTTGCAACTTGAACTAGTTCACGTCGTCTAAACGTGGATCTACCAGAGACACCAACCAGGCTCAGTTTGGGGAGTCCTGACTAATATGGAGCTCAAGATGTCACGCACTTAAGCAAGTGTGTCGACAACAAATATGTAAATGGGGCGAGCCAGGGTCGTGAGGCAGGTTGGCCAAGAGGCTGCTGACTCACGGAGATGGAAGCGGGTTGGGAAACACGGCGTGGGTAGCAAAGATCAACTACCGCCCTAGATAGCTGCTACCATGGTCGTGCAGTCATATGTCTGATGGCCTGAAGCATGGGTTTTACTGGTGAGTTCTAGACGTGTGTCTTTGGTATGAAGAGGATTACTTTCTTGTCGAGAAAGGTGCTCTAGCTTTATATGACGGGCCTGAAGACCACAGCATGGCTTTACTGGAGAGTTCTAGACGTGTGTCTATGGTCTGAAGAGGATTCCTTTCTTGTCAAGAAAGGTGCTCTAGCTGTATATGTCGGGCCTGAAGACCACAGCATGGTTTTATTGGAGAGTTCTAGACATGGATCTTTGTCTGAAAGAGGATTCCTTTCTTGTCAATGAAGGTGCTCTAGCTGTATATGTCGGGCCTGAAGACCACAGCCATGGTTTTATTGGAGAGTTCTAGACGTGTGTCTTTGGTCTGAAGAGGATTCCTTTCTTGTCAATGAAGGTGCTCTAGCTGTATATGTCTGGCCTGAAGACCACAGCATGGTTTTATTGGAGAGTTCTAGACGTGTGTCTTTGGTCTGAAGAGGATCCCTTTCTTGTCAATGAAGGTGCTCTAGTTGTCAAGGAAAATTCCAACCGTATATATGTTAGGTTTATATATATATCAAAAAAAGGCATAATATGACCACAAGCGCACATGAGTTTTTTTTTTTTTCACACATATATAAATCAAATAATATCCTGACCACGCTCACAAGAGCTTTTTGGATGGTAGAGCGCCATCTGCTGGAACAGAAATTAACTAAACGTTGATTCAACCTTTCTCTGATATTTGGCCAACCTATTTTATTAATAAATCAAGAAAAGCCAACAACGAACGCGTTTCTGGTTGTTGGCCCTCGTCAGCGTGTGGTGCAGGTTATACCTCTACGACCAAAGATATTTTGGTCCCAGAGGCTTCTTGAGTGCAGGCTGTATAATATATATGATTGCACTATTTCATAGTTGTTAAGGAAAGTGATACTGTATATGTTAGGTTTGAGGACACCATTTCATAGTTTTCAAGGAAAATGCTATGTTGGATTTAAAGAACGATTTTCAAGGCCAATGGTCACTGTATAGGTTAGTCCTGAAGATAACTCCACATAGTAGCCAGAGACAGTGCTAACGATAGTCAAGTGATCGGTATGTTCACGTTATCTTTATTCGCAGGTGTTTGCTGTATGCAAGGCAGGATGAGCCACTACCGGCCCTCGTAGAAGCACGCCGGTGTAGGCGCAGTGCTCCGGATTTCCCCAGGAAGTGGCAATCTTCTAAGAAAGTTCCTTCCTCCACTCAAGCAACAACAAACACTTCAAGTTTAAAAACGAGATTTGGAACCTTTACTGAGCTTGAGGCTGAGCGTCGCGTCTACTTCCATCATCAATATCATGTAATGGTGGGTGGTGTCTTGTCCATAATTTGTTGCTCCATGGAAAAGGGGGGTGCAATTGCCCCGTTAATCAGCCACATTAAATGTTCCCTGTAGGTCTTCACGGTTACTGTAGCGGCTCGGGGCTCACAACACCGTACTTCGCCCTACAGGGCAATCCCATACTTGTGCTGCTTCTACCGCCCGCCACGTAGAGGAGGACCTCTGGGCGGGATATCATGTAATGCCATCTTCATCCAGAATTCGGCGTTCGCCATTCCACCTTATTATCCACATTTCTATTTACCTCATAATATCTAGTAATTTCATATCTTTCTATGTTTGAATATTTAACTCATCCTTCTTTGGTGTACTTCTCTCTTTATTCTTCAAAGTGTATCCTTCCTGTAAGACAATCTCCCGATACATGTCCTCAAACTTACCTTTGTTATGATTTTAGAAAGTACTCTCCAACAGTTAGCAAATACAAAACTTTATTGTAGCGGTAAACAAACTAAGCCTAACTCCCTTTTTTGTTCTCCAGGGGTGCCGAATTTTTTCTCTCGGCGCGCTAACTAAATCATTGAAATATATAAAAAATACATTTAATGATTGCGCTATATGCATATATATTGTTGCACCAGGTTGCGGCAGACTCTTCAAACTCTCCTGTGCCGAGTCTTATCAGAACGTGTCTCAACCATCCTACAAGTTTATATAAGGGAATAATGAGATAACTCTACTTTAAGTAGCCTCCAGAATAATTCATTTATTTCTCACAGAGAGCAGTGAAGTCCCACAGTGTACTAAAATACAAATGGTGATTTTATAATACAAAAATATGTTTTTAATATATATATTCTGTTTAATAAAATAAATAAATATAAAATATAAATTTTAATTTAAAATATATGAAAAATAATATTACAAATTAAAATAATATAGGTGCATTAGCTATGATGCAACAATATAAAACAAAATTAATATACAGTAGAAGCTCCATGAGAGGACACTCGCGCTAGAGCACACCTCTCTATAAAGGACAGTTTTCATACGCAAGATTACCATATTTATTAGTTAGCAACTCTCCGGTAAGAGGACACCTCTCCATAAAGGACACACACTTTGGCTCTGTAATTAGATGTCCTTTACAGGGAGGTTCTACTATATATATTTTAAACATACATTATTATAATAGGCCATTAAATATTCATATATAGAGATTATTTCAAAGTCTTGTAGGGAATCATATCATTATATTTTTTTATAATTTTAAATCATATTATTTTATTTCATTTAATTTCATTTCTTATTATTTTAAATCAATAAGTGTAAATACCAAAATAAAAAACAACAGCTTAATTCTAAATATATTATCATCATCAATTCTCATGTTATTGTTGTAAACAAAGAACACGCTTGTTTCCGTATAAAAACGATAATAAAATTACTAGCTAAATTTAATGGGATTTAGTAATTAATTCTCAAAATATGAATATATTGTAACACGCCTGCAGCCGCCCCTACAGTCTTTTAACACCTTAGTCTTCTTTACCAATGTATCGTTATGGTGTAGGATCAATACTGTAACATATCCTATCACATATAGAACACATGGCAATACTTGGTTACACCTAGTTATTTCTCTAATACATACATGGATAAAACTTATGGAAGTTGTACATTTTACCATGTATATCGGGATTCAGACAATAACTCTGAAAGATATTACAGTGACCTTTATTGAAGACACACGAGATAACCAAGTGTGAAAAAAATTGCCTCTGTCTCCTTAAAAAAAATAGACGACTACTACTACTCTAGACTTTCTACATCCTTGAGTTTTATCCTTGAGTGAATTTATAACGGATCAATAACGTTTTGTATTTTTTAGAGTAAGCTTTTGCTTTGATAGTACTCGATCAGGGATTTTCTAGATTAAACTGCATTACTATCATTACTTCCTGGATTAAACAGCGACAAATACCTAAGTTCTGTGTTTAGCTATAAATACACCATGCTGCGTTTCACAATTTTGACCTGATGTGAATGAAGGATATCGTGTTTTCACATAATCAAAGAGGAGTTGTTGAAATAATTTTAACAATATTTTTACGCCGGTGCTGTGTCAAGGATGGTCAAATAAGCACGCAGGATAGGTAAGGATCTTTATTCGACTGTTTCTTTATTTACCTTCGTGTATTATGGAGAACAAGCAAGTCGCATACAGAGAGCATCATCCAACAGACGCCGTCAACAACAGGAAGGACGACTTCACTCTTGGTCCAGATAGTCTTCTTCTCCCTGATTGGTCCATCCTCCCCCCCGGGCTACATGTGGTGGACGGTTTTAGTCTTCTTTGAAACGTCGTCGTATAACAATATGAAATCTCATAATTTGCTGATTATATACTGTGGTACAAAAGAGAAAACTGGCTCTAGGAGAAAGTAAAGGAAGGAATTACATGCTACCTGGTGTTATAGAAGATCTCTCGTTACAGGAGAACAAGAAATATAAGGTTGTCCCAGACGTTCGTAAACATATTATTATTTATATTTTGCAAGTGTTTATGAAATTTTGGGACAACCTTGTAATTTTTAAACTTGGCCCACCTGCTGAATGTTCACCGTTGATATAGAACATCAGATATTAAATCATTCTTCTCTAAGAATTCTGTTATAATTTTACCAAGGTTGCCAATATTACCAAGGTTGTCCCAAAAGTTCGTAAAGACTTGCAAAATATAAATCATAATATGTTTACGTACTTTTGGTACAACATTATAGATAAATTAGAAATCAAACGATTAATATAATTACACATGATCATCTATGTGGTTAAATAAAACAATAGAAATAAATACTAGTAAATCAAATTTAATTGCCATCTATCGTTAAAACTTTACACAAATAAATTTAATGGCAATGCGTTTCTTTTAAATGTCATCAAATATTATCTCTACAGACCTTACTAATATATATTGGTTATGAAAACATATTTTGTTCGATGCAATACCTTGAAATTATATGTATGTACCTCTACAGACCTATACGCTTATGTCCATAGTTCACTAAACACCCCTAAGCTGCCTTCCATAGAAAATACAGGGTATACTCCAAACCAATCCAATACAATAGTAAAGCGGTCTAGAGGTTAATTTGGCGAAAACCGCTGAGAGGGTTCACTACTGATGAGCCAAGTCCTCTCATTCAATAACTCATATCATTGCAGTAAGGTCTGTAGAGATAATATTTGATGATATTTAAAAGAAACGCATTGCCAGTAAATTTATTTGTGTAAAGAAATAAATACAATAAAATATATATACAATAGGTCGATAAACTTATAAACTAGCTCTTTTAGAAGATATACTTAGCTATCGTCTCTCTCATTATGTAAATAGGGTGTATATTTACATAATGTCTGTAAACCTCTACTTGTTAGCGTTTTATCTCTACAGCCTGCTGAAGAACGACATGCTTGAAAGCTTTCAATCATTTCCAGTGTCAAATTATTTTGACAAATACATGCAGTTTTAAGCTTCTCAGTTGTGAGGAGGGAAGAATGTTGTTTGTTTGTTAAGTGATCTTCCACGTCATTGGACAAATGTGGCCATGTTTGTGGGGGACCATAGGTATGTGTGGACTCTTACAGGAGTGAGTTGTGTGAAGACGTTCTCTGTGTCCGTGTTTGATGGTCTCCTGGCATACCTGTGTAACCCCGGTTCTCTCCATATCAACGCTACAATAAAAGATAAGTATTGTTTTTTAATATAACAAATCGTGAGTTTTTATTAAACTTTTTTTTTGTTGTTGTAGTACTCTTGAGTGTATACTCTTTTCTGTGTGTTAAGTTACTATTATTTTAGACCCTAGTAAATTTCACTTTGTGTGTTAAATCGTAAATGTTAACTTTTGTCACCAGCAATAAATGAAACACTTCGCTTAACTACAAATTGTTCTCATTTAAAGTACTGGGCGACTATTCTTCGTATCAGGTAACCCGCCATTGTATTAAAGTTTAACGGGTGCTATTTGACTGCTTTTATAACATTCTAGTGAAGGCTTATGCAGATTTTTTAAAATTAAAAATAAAAAAGGCGTATCCTGACCAGGAGCATATGTACTTTTCATATTGCAGAGCGCCATCTAGTGGAACAGAAATCAACTAATTATTGATTTAGCCTGTTCCCTGATATTTTTATTTTTAATATTAACACCTGACCTTTTTATTTTTTTCTATTATTTTTTCGGATTTTTTTATATTCGAGAAAAGATAAATTAACTTCTTTAAATATTGTTAAGAAAAACTATTTTGTAATTATCTAAAAATGAATTTTTTTTTTTTAAACCAACGTAAAATACTGAATGTGAAAGGAAATTTGATTGAGTTTTTGTTAACGTAAGAGGATATTAGAAATACCCAACTAGAACATAGGTCCTGTGACAAAGAAAGCTGTAGATATCTAAATAGAAATATGATTTTTTTTAAATCTCTCATTGTAATTTTTCTACATAAAAAACTATTTTAGAATTTAGCTAAAGAAATCGGCTGAAATGTAATCTAAGAAGCGACTACTAGCGGTAATTCGTATTGCTTCATCATGATTTATGCGTTTATCTTTCCAATTAAATTGTAAAATTAATTTAAATTAATAAAAATCTTCTTCTTTCTTATCTCCACTCAATCATATTAGGGTATCAAGCTTGTAAAGCTTGAGATCATGACTGGGTGAAGTAGAATGCGTCTGCCTTTGTCATTAAGATTGGGAGCACTACTTAGTGGCAGGCGGACTTGGCCGCCTCTGACATGAGGAACAGATGTCATGTGCAGCTGCTCCTAACATGGAATACAAACACCGCTCATCCTGCATCCCTGGATCAGGAGCCCTTACAGGGTACTATTAGCCGGGCCAGCTGAACCCAGGTTTTTTAGCGAGCTTGTTACTGCTCCCCCTCCTCCTTTTTCATCCGGGCTTGGGACCGGCAAAGGCGGAGTTGTTATTTAAAATAATAATATTTAATAATCTTGTCTCAGTTTATATACAGGTGTTACACGGCTGTCCTGCCTATTTACATATGGCGAGTTGGTGGAGTAGAGGTGATAGACCTTGCAGATGTTGGGTGATTAGTTCTTAACTAAGCGTCAGGTCGTTTGAAACGGGAATTGATATCTCCTTTATTTTGAATAATATCTTGTATGGTTAGATTAGATACATTTTTTAGTTAAAGGTATGCTTTCTTAACGGAAATTTGGTACAGATCTTCTAATTCGGGTTGTATAATACATATTAGGATTGACTGTAGCATTTTACTTTTTTTATATACTACAGTAAATAAAGTACCTTTTGTGTTATTACGTTCTCATTTTTTATTTGCGTTCAATGTGTTTTTTCGTACCGCTTATATGGACTGATGTACCACATTGTGGCCTAAATATGTATATGTTATATCTCTAAAAATTGATGAGATACATAAAAACTAACATTATATCCTGCCGGGAAGAGTCACAGACTGTGGATCACCTCCTCTTCTCCTGTCCAGCTTTTATGCTACACAGGCTACAGACAGCCCTACTGCTTGGAGTACAAGACTTCAGCCCGACAGCCCTGCCCCTACTTCCTGACTCCCTGCCGGCCTGGAACTACCTGGTTACCTGGTTCACCTCAGCAATCTGTCCCTCCCCATGACTAGACTTCTAGACTGTAGCTGTACAGACCGGGTAGTTGGCGATTTACGCTCCAGGAGCCTGGGTTACCTCTATTTTCTCTCTCCGTGATCAGCACTTCAAATTAAGTCAGAAACTGATGCATTATCAAAAACATCTTTTTCAGTGTAGACCAGTGTTATTTGTATTATATTTCTACAGAGTCATAATATAAATTCTAAAAATATCATATACAGTAGAACCTCCCTGTAAAGGACACCTAATTGCAGAGCCAGAGTGTCCTTTAGGGAGAGAGGTGTCGTCTTACCAGAGATTTGCTAAATAGTAAAAATAGTAATTTTGAAAATGAAAACTGCCCTTTATAGAGAGGTGTCCTCTAGTGCGGGTGTCCTCTCATGGAGATTCTACTGTATATAAAACAATGAAAGAGAATAATATGATAAAAAAAAACTACCTACATATTTATATTGCCATAAAACGAGCATAATTTTAAAATATCTTTTATTTTCTGCCTAGAAAATAGCCTGTGTATTATCAAAACATTTCAATAGTTCCATATTTTCAATTCATTCAAAATCCAGATCATCCACAATCTCACATGTATGCCATTAGAATGCCCCCTATAATTTCCAAGAAAACAGTAATTCCCTTTGACCTCCTTTTTGATTTTTGCCAGACATCAAGATATAACGAGTTTCTCAAGCTTCCATTTAAAAGTTTTTTTTCTTCTATCGCAGAGAAGTACTAATTCTTTTTTTTTTTAATTCTTGACCCAGGACCCGTCTGGCAGACGACCGTACCCTAATTACAGCATTCTCGCCATTTTTACGACTTCCTCGTCCACATTTTGGAATTCCGCCGACCTTTTCTTTATCCAACATCGTTATCACCATATTTTTTCATAAATTTTTTATTTATCGTTTATTGCCCCCCTCGCTTAGATTATTCATGTTGATCATTGTTATTAGAACACTTTAACAACTTGCAGACAAATTATAGAATATTTATAGCATCTGTTTTAATAGTCCCTATAGGAACACCAACCATATGTATATAATGTACACAGATATATGATTGTATATAATCATAATGTATATTTATGATTTGCCTGGGTTCGATTCCCGGAGTCGGAATATTTTATCCTCCTCTACATCCCGGCTCTCCTGACCTCACCCGGCGATGATCCCCTGGCCACCCATCCCCAGGCCCCTCCAACAGTGCAATGTATATATTGCTTTGTATATATTCCGCTTTATGCGTCCATCGGGGCTCAAAAATCATCCATTCTGGTTAGCAGCCCCGTAAATAAATATATTTCCTTTTTATGATTTATATATAAAATTTAAAATAAAGCGCAATCCATAAAAATAGATCTTTAATTAAAAAGGCATATATTGGATCAAAATATAATTTATTTTACCAATATTTCAGTTGGCTGAACGCCAACCTTTTTCAAGGTATTATAGTATATTAATATTATCATTAATATGTTATAATACCTTGAAAAAGTTTGGCGTTCAGCCAACTGAAATATTGATAAATAAATTATATTTTGATCCAATATATGCATTTTTAATAAAAATTGTGCTCCTGGTCAGGAGATGCCTTCTTTATTTTTAACATCAACACCTGACCCACTTATCTTTTATTTTTTCTATTGTTTTTTCATGTGTTAAGCGTCTTTACGCAAATTTGGCCTTGAATACCCATTTCTTGATTTCTCGGGAAGCCTCTGGTACCAAAAAATATTTTTGGTCGCAGTGGTTACAGCCTACTCCACGCTGACGAGCGCCAACAGCGCGAAACGCGTTCGTGGATGGCTTTTCTTGATTTATCAAGAAATCGGGTTGGCCAAATATCACGGAGCAAGCTAAATGAACGTTTAGTTTATTTTTGCTCCACTAGATGGCGCTCTGCCATCTAAAAAGCACATGTGCTCGTAGTCAGGAGATGCCTTCTTTATTTTTAATACCAACACCTGACCCACTTATCTTTTATTTTTTCTATTGTTTTTTCATATATATTTAAAATTAATAACGCTTATTTTTAGTGAAATATTCCTTGAGCGACTACCTCCCTGAACAACCAATTTTATGAAATCAATAATGAACTGATCTCATATTGAGATTGAAGATTATAAATTCATTTTTTATGCAACAACAAGCCTTTTAGCAATACATTTCATTTTACATAGACTCGTTCTCAAGTTGAAAATTTTTTTAAAGGGAATTATCAATAAATAAATAAATACAGTCTTGGTAAAACAAATACTGCGTGTCTTCTGCTCATCTTTTTTATTTTAACAATATTCCCTTTTTTTTGTTCATAACTGCTTGTATATAAGTTTATGCTAAACCCTTCCTTTCTTTTTTCCCTTATTTGATACACTTTAAATAACATTGCTGATTACTGGTACTATTACTGCTATACCTTTTATGTATCCTACATTTCTGCTTGAAGAATATGTATAAGACTTAAAAGTCTTAATAAAGCTTTTTGTTGTTGTTATTCCCAGCTTTTACGCTGAACAGTATATATATAGAACTGGTAGTACAATAAGTCGACAAAGACACAATGAATCATATGCCAATGAATTACAGAAATTATTGTGTAAATTTTTGGTTGGGTACATTGATAGGCACAGAGGAAGCTGCCAATTTAGGTCTTTCTCTCTGATGCCGGGAACAATGACTATGGGGCATCCTATTTGCATATCTTCCCCTAGCTCGCTTCACCATTCTATTTCAACTATAATACAATATAATACACTGCGGCATGTAATTGTGAAACGACACTTGCATATAAGTTTCCCATCCCTGGACACTTTTATTTTTCCGTTCGTCATTACTCTTCATAATTCATCCTTTCATACCTCATCCAAAAAAAGGTTAGAAATTGTCGATATTTCACCTTAAAATAAAATTTTAATTTGTCGTTGAAAAGAAACTCATGCGGTTAAACTTGCAAGTGTCGTTTTACTATTTCAACTATGCAAATAACACGACCCGGGCTCTGCCTGTGGAAAGTTTTATCAACTGATATTGTATTATACACAGTCTAGCCATAAATTCTCTTACAAACAATTTTATAAATTAAATGATGGAAGAATAATGGAATATAAATACATATTTTATTAGCCAATAGGACATAGATTTTAAATATATACAATCATTCAAAATGTCCTCCCTTATTTTTGACACAGGATCTCAAACGTTCGGGCCACTGATATATGGTGGCACGCACCTTTTCTAAGGGTATTTCTTTCATTGCTCTGACCAATGCTGATTTCAATTGATCCAAATTATGATATCTTTTAGAAGACACCTTCTCCTCTAAATATGCCCACAAACAGTAATCAAGGGGGTTTAAATCAGGGATTCCAGAGGGCCATTTATTAGCCTTTATGAACTCCGGAACATTCGTCTCCAACCTTTGTTAAGTATATATAGTAGCGTGGTTAATTTATTTACATAATTTTTAGTTATAGATTTACATAGTTTTGAATTGTGTCATTGCTATATAAATGTGCGTAGATACAATTTCAAGGTAGACTGTTGTCACAGTGAATAAAGTTTTTTTTTTTTTGTGTGTGTGTTTACCTCTCCTCGCGTCATTTTTTAACGCGACAATATGTATTATATATTAATACTAGCCGAATGACCCAGGCAACGCCCGGGTTTTACTCGATTAAATGTTTTATTAAAATACTATTCTTTACAATTATAAATTGGCGTCGTGGATGGCACTCTTTTGAAACGTCCTGCTTCAATCTTTGTGTGTTTTTAAAATACAAAAATAAAAATGTAAATTTTCACAACGATATTTGAAAATTGTATTATTTAGATTTTTTGTATGAATATATTTTAAATCTGATATATACATAAAATGATATGATAATGATAGCAAGTGATTTCTTGTTCCTACCCTGTCATTACGTCACTCAGGGTCACCGTCGCGCCACGTGGTGGCGCAGCAAACAGTGACAGAACGCATGACGCTGATAGCTGTATATAGAATACTGTCGCGGCTGACCCCTCCTGCGGTTCTTCGCGACTACGCCGCTTCTTCCTTCGTGGAATCGGCTTCTACCCGGGCTCTCCCTCTGCAGCTCTACCCTGCAGAGCACCCAAGGACCTCCGAGAACCACTACTAAAGTGGAACTCCTTTCCTCTGGCAGTATCTCTCGGCCTTACCACTGGTGGGGGGACAAGAGAGACTTACCAGAAGAGTAGCAGCAGCGATGTCGGCGAGAGAGTCACGACAGCAACCAGCACAAAGACGTCAAACACTACTACTTTTATTGTCACTTCTACTAAACATTATATATAACTAGAATAACATTCAACTGGTATTTACAATTATTCACACTCCAGAGTCAAAATATGAACATCTATTTATAAATATTTGCTCCAGGAAACAGGACCACAGCAGTCGGCGATATCCACACTAGTTCCAGACGGAAACAGGCGAAAGCGCCATCTATTGGCGGAGGTTGTAGGTTTTCTTCAGGCTCATATACGCGACAATACTATAGAAGTAGAGTAATAGTTTAGGATTTATTCACACAAAAATATGCAGATTACCTTGCTATCAGACTAATTTGCATATTTCATAAATAAATAAAAATGAATAAGTAAATAAATAAAATAATTAAATCCCCACATCATTCCCCTGGCTGCCCATGAACTTGTACTGTATTATAACTCTAATGTATATCCTTTCACTTTATACTTTCATAACCTTTCTTTAACTATCTGACCACTACAGTATCTATAACCTGTACATATCCGGGACTCACCTCTTGACTTGCTCTCCTTTCCAGATCCACCACTGAACCTTCTTCAGATGGAAAAGTCCCCAGATGGACTTAAGCGGGCGATGCAAGTGTAACCCGTCCACATTATGGGCAGATGTTGTTGTTGTATTTCATAATAGAAACTGTATCATTGTATCGTGTGTTTTCTGTTTGAAAATGAGCTTATATCTCCGAGAAATCAATAAAAATATAATTTAATTTTTTGTTAAATTGAACTTATCCCTGGAGAAGCCTTTTATGCTTTCACCCTAATAACAATAGAAACTTTTTTACACAATTCTTTCAAGACCTATATCTTGTAAAAGTTTAACCCAGATAGGTAAATTTATTGTGTGAAAACAAATGCGGAATAAACGGACGATGCAAATTAGACTGCACTTTGTGTATTACGGTGTTGAAACAATGGCAGTTACTCCAATTAGGTCAACTGTATATAGTGCTATATGTGAAAAAATAATAAATATAGTTGCATCCAACTCTTGATCAAATATTGTGGAAATATATGCGAAGTAAACGCAATATTGAAAAAAAAAATTAAGAATTTGATGCAAATGCAAAGAATTTTAATTAAAAATTGGTAATAGGGAAATTATACCATTTATGAAATACCATTTAAAAATAAGTAGGTCGTATATATGCAAATAAGTAAGATATACTTGCAGAGAATGAAGGAGACCTTGTAGGACTTGGTAAATCAAAACGCCATAGACTGACAATCGCCATAGTCCTCAACTTCAAGGTGTGTTTTTTTTTTTTCAGAATTTACTAAAACGATTTTGAGTAAAGTTAGCCAACTTTGATCTGGTTGTTTATAGAACCAGCCACTAGATGTGCAAAGACTTTGACACTTATTTTAACACTAGCCGAATGACCCGGGCATCGCCCGGGTTTTGCCCGATTAAATGTTTTATTAAAATACTATTCTTTTCAATTATAAATTGGCGTCGTGGATGGCACTCTTTTGAAACGTCCCGCTTCAATCTTTGTGTGTTTTTAAAATACAAAAATAAAAATGCAAATTTTCACAACGATATTTGAAAATTGTTATATTTAGATTTTTTGTATGAATATATTTTAAATCTGATATATACATAAAATGATATGATAATGATAGCAAGTGATTTTTTGTTCCTACCCTGTCATTACGTCACTCAAGGTCACCGTCGCACCACGTGGTGGCGCAGCAAACGGTGACAGAACGCATGACGCTGATAACTGTATATAGAATGTGTCAACAAGGTTCCGTTGAAGTCCTATGAGCGACTGCCTTAGATTATAAACAATTTTATTGATTCTTCTAATCAATCGTTACAAAGGTGGAAAAAATATAATAAGAGAGTAAATAATGGGTAGATAAAAATGTAGGGGAATATATATCGTTGTATATGTGTGAAAATGTCTTCAGCAAGGAAGGTTTCCCCACCTTGAGAGAGTCCTCCTCCAGACAAGGTCTTCACTCCTCAGTTCCACACCGAGGAAGTACCTATAGATGTGTGTCTTGGCAGACACCAGGATGGCCAGGGCGTTATCATCCAGGCCTCGCCCGAAGACCCAGCCCTGTAGGTCACGGGGAATGATGGTAAATGCCTCCCAGATGAGAGGCCTGATGTAGCGGCCTTAGATACTTCTGGTCTCTCTTGGAGGTAGCCTCTCGTTGGAGGTTCGCTAGGTCATTTTAGATTTTATAAAGGTGGTCGCTCATAAGATGGGTTGGTCATTCATGGATGGTTCTAACGTAATCATTTGATTTTATCCATTTACTTCTATTTATGTACCAAAATCTCTCACTTTAAAATGCATTAAAACAATTTATTTTGTTTATCAAACCAGTATAAATAGTATGTTGGGGATTTAAAAAATATGCCACAATACAAGTTTTGGCAAATTTAGACAAAAGGCCATCCTGTATACCATGGTTTCGGATTATGGCCTTCATCAGTACAAGGGCGGCTTTGATTTCACAGCATCTAATTCATTTTTAAAAGGAAAGAAGTGCTTCTTTTGTTACATCAATACTATCCTAATTTATGTTGTACACAGGTCTGAAAATCGGCACTACAACTTCAGTTTAATCACCTTTTTTTGGCAAATTCGACTGATTTCATAACTCTCCCCTTAGAGAATGGTATAAAACCATAGGCATCCCTGTATTGATGAGTGCCAAACCCGAAACCATGGTATACAGGTTGGTTTTTGTGTGTGGATTTTCCAAAACGTTGTTGTGGCTCTTTTTTATCATTACTAGTAAAGGTTTTTACTAGAGTGATGCACAGTGCAACGTTCTGATGCAAAAATAAAGGGAGAGGTGCCTCTTTTGATATATTACTTCAAAAATACTCACAAAGAGATAAAGCAGCATGTCTCCAAGAAATAGGGGTCAATAGGAAATATGATAAACTTTAACAGCAATACAACTTTCACGGCGAGCTTTCTTACTGATAGCTTTGGTGTTCTTGAGAGGACATAACTCCCAGATCTCTAAAAAAGCCTAACCATCTCTTTTTTTTTAATTAGTTGATATTTATTCCGACAGATGGCTCAAGCCATCAGCAACTTCAGCTGCGATAAGGAGATGCCTTTTTTTAATAAATTTATCCACCTAATTCCAGTAAAATTTTACTTCTGTGTATAATTTTTTACCTATCTTTGCTTTAGCCTTACATTGACAGAACATACACGTACCAAAAGTGTTGTCTTCCCTTTATATAAATACACTAGCCGAATGACCCGGGCAACGCCCGGGTTTTACCCTATTAAATATACCCTATTCAAATACTATTCGTTACAATTATAAATTGGCGCCGTGGATGTCACTCTTGTGAAACGTCCCGCTCCAAACTTTGTGTCTGAGAAGCGATATTTTTATAGAAATATGATCTGGCTTTTGTTTTCTGCTCGAATGAATGTTTT
This sequence comes from Cordylochernes scorpioides, assembly GCA_030710605.1. Lineage (NCBI taxonomy): Eukaryota > Metazoa > Arthropoda > Arachnida > Pseudoscorpiones > Chernetidae > Cordylochernes > Cordylochernes scorpioides. Next base: position 68,606,052 of record CP092872.1, read on the forward strand.
TTCTGTTAGAATTTTGTTCCTGCATACAAAATAATGAACTGGTTTCACCCGTGGTCTCTACTTTTTGGAATTTTTCCCGATATAATTTTGTATCTGATAATCAAACATGATACAGCAATATCGTCATCATCATTTTCTGACTAAAAATATATAGTTTTAATAATTGATTTATATATTTTTTAAAATAGCCTATCGTCTTCCCCGTATTCTTTTACCTATGTATGGAAATTTTGGTTTGAATTAGTGAACTACTGCGAATTTGTATACCGGACATACAGACAGACAAACATACAAACATTCATTTTTATATATATAGAGATATACCTATGATGTATTTCAAGGAAATTTTCCAAAGGATCACTACACACATATACACTGCGTGACATTGAAAATGGAACACCAAGAAATAGTGGCCAGAAAATTATGCAAATTTCAGGGTAGACGCGCCTAACCGAGTTATGCAAATGATGTAAAATGCGCAGCTCTCGTGCGCACATGGAGTAAGATATAAGGGAAGGAACTTGCAGAAAGGACAGTATTCGTGTCGTTATTTCTTCTAGGAAAATCATTGTAGAAATTTTGTTCTTGTGTCAAAAGACACGTGTAATAACAGAGAATGCCAGGTCATCGTAAACGGGGGCAGTTCAAGCAGACAGACGCTTTTACGAGGGGCATGGTGATCGGACTGAAAAGGGCAGGTTGGTCCATACGTCAAATCGCAGCTGATACACACCTTGGTGCGTCCACGGTGCACCGACTGTGGAGAAGATGGTTGGGACAAAGAAATGTGGCAATTTATAGGAATGCCGGTGCAACCAGAGTGACGTCAGCACGTGTGGATCGGCGTATCCTTCGACAAGCAGTGGCGGCCCCACAAGCCACTTGTACCGCCATCCTGCAACATGTGCAAGACACCCTAGATCATTCCATCTCGACCAGAACCATTTCCCGTCGATTGGTTGCTAATGGCTTGCACTCATGCCGTCCGCTAAGAAGACTGCCATTGACCCCACCGAATAGGCGCCAACGTTTGGAATGGTGCCGGGCTAGATCGACGTGGATGACGGAATGGCACAGGGTCGTGTTCTCAGATGAGTCGCGTTTCTGCTTGTCCAGTGATAGTCGCCGTGTACGCGTGTGGCGTCGACGTGGAGAAAGGTCCAATCCGGCAGCAATTGTGGAACGCCCCACCTTGCGACAACGTGGAATCATGGTTTGGGGCGCAATCGCGTATGATTCCAGGTCACCTTTACTTCGTATTCAGGGCACTATGACGGCCCAACGATACGTTGATGATGTGCTGCGACCGGTGACACTCCCCTACCTTCAGGGGGTACCCAATGCCCTTTATCAGCAGGATAACACCCGACCGCACACTGCTCGCATTAGCCAACAAGCTATGCAAGATGTACAGATGCTTCCCTGGCCACCGTACTCTCCTGATCTCTCACCAATCGAGCACGTCTGGGACATCATTGGACGCCGTTTGCATGCCTTGCCACAGCCGCGTTCAGAAGACGAACTGTGGCAAATGGTTGAGAGGGAATGGAGAGCCATCCCTCAGGACCCCATCCGTACTCTGATTGACTCTCTACCTAGACGTGTTGCTGCGTGCATCGCCGTCCGCGTTGGTCCTACTTGCTACTAAGCCGACGCCGTTCTCGCTCTGTATTATGACTATCATTTTGAAATAAAGATCACTTATTGTTCGTCCCTGTCTCTCTCTGTCTGCCGAGTTTCATCACTTTCTGGCCACTATTTATTGGTGTTCCATTTTCAATGTCACGCAGTGTACATATATTTCCCATTTTAAATAAATAAAATAATTTAACGCAATCTAAACTTTATGTATTTAATTACACTGGCCACAAAAAAAGTTGTATCACCTATAAACACTTTAGCAGATTTTCAGAAAATTTACATACTTAATAAGAACATTAAGGCATGTAAATAATCAAATTTCTGAAACTGTAACTAGAATATTAGTGCATGAAAAATAGCCTTGTTTATTCATGAAATGGTATTTAAATATCTTCCGAGTGTATCATTAATTAATCTTTTTTCTGGATTCTTAAGACCATCTTTAATCTGTAGAATGCCAAGGCAGAAAAAAGGGCATCCTACAAGCAAATTTCTGATTGTACAAGAGACTGGATTATAGATTTCAGAGAAGGTGGAATTTCGACTAGAGAAATGACTATGAAAGTAGGCTACAATCAAAGTACTGATGAAAGGATTTGTCGGAGGAAGAGAAAATCTCAAGAAAACCTGGCTTAGTTCGCTCTAGAGTAACAACAGGGAAAGAGGATAAGGGAATTCGAAGGATTGTTGTAACAGACAGGACAACAACTGTACCAATGATTAAAGCAGCTCTATATGTACAGAATGGACCATCTCTGAACACCATTAATAACTGTCTTGTCGAAGCAGAACTCCGTTGTCGCCGGCCTTTATTAAGAATTCCACCCTCTGCCAGACACACAGAAGTGACAGACTCAGCTGGTGTGAAGAGAGACGTCTTTGGGCTCAAGAATGCATACGTTAGACGTAGGCCTAAAGAAAGATCCCATCAGGACTGTATTGTGGAAAGGCATACAGCAAGAATCCCTTGCTTCATGGTGTGGAGTGGCATCAGCTATGAAAGAAGGACCTCTTTAGTATGTATCCAAGCCACAATTGCTGCTCAGCTATACATTGCGGAATTTTAGCGATGGAATCTGTATAGAAGCGTCCGCTATTGGGAGTGTCGCATAAGGTTCTACTGATGTAAATATATAGTAAAATAGATGACAAGCTATCTCCGAGAGGCCAAGATTCTAGATTAAAGTTGGGGAAAGAGATGGGTGGACTCCAGCTGCCATGTGTGAGGGGACAGGCGCCAAAACGCCATTCCAGTGCAACGGACAGGTTTGTCACATCCGCGGGGAGGAGAAGACGCGGGAGGTAGGCTTCGGGGTGTGTGGCCGTGTGGATGATTCTGCAAGACTGTGCCAGGAGAGCCTGACATCGGAGTGGCCTACAAGGCGGTGTAGCCCAGGCTGGGCGTGTACAGTGTGGAGCGGGACGTTTAACAAGAGTGACATCCACGGCGCCAAGGATCCTTCTGACGGGGAAGTTGAAGGCAAGTCCCACTTATTGTACTTCTTCTTTTTAGTGCCACGTATAATAAAGCGCTAATTTTGCTGCATCCCTTCGAACTCATGTATGTATCTTTGTGGCATCCTGATTATACAAAGAACACGGACAGCGTCTGGGTATCACGTATAACAATATTATTACCTTTTATGGTAAAATGCGCAGAAACATTATCGTAGTCAATGAGAATCTTACGAGATGCGATTATTGATAGTTGAAAAATGTAAGGTAAAAATGCCTATTCTCAATAAAATAAAGAACATGTATTTATTGTCGAAATAAGATTTTTTCATCTATGATGAGTTGGAGTTTATATAAAAAAAATATTTACTTAAAATGGCTTAATCCATAGTATACAAGCTTCTCTTTGAGTCGTTGACCAATGTGAGCTTGGTCTACATATGCTACCTGTTCTTTAGTTCGGCAGAAATTCTGAGAATAGGGTTAGAAAATCACAAAGAAGATGACTAGAAGACACACATTAGTTGTTATGTTTCTCCACCAACACTGTATTTACACTCATGGACAAAACTTAAGGAAGTTGTACCTTTTAGCATGTATATCGGGACTCGGACAATAACTCTGAAAGATATTTGATACACAGTGGCCTTTATTGAAGACACGAGATAACTAAGTGTGAACAAAATTGCCTCTGTCTCCTTGAAAAAAAATAGATGACTAGCGGACATCAAAGAATTTACACTTCCTTTTGTTTTGTCCATGTTTGTCCAAGTTTTGTCCATGAGTATAGCGGATGGCGATTTTTTCTTGCTGAAATTTTTTCTCTATTTCTTGGACTCTAGAACAAGTAATAAGAAATGTATTAATGAAATGTTGTAGATAATCCATAGTAAATGTATTTCAAACTCGTGGCAGATTTTAGAAAGAATTATTTATTAACACCACAATTCAGATGAGTAGGTCTCACATTTTTCCATGTTGCCTGGTAACAATGGCGTCAAACAATACCAGCGATCCGCTTGTCGAAATATCAGCAACTTTCAGTTGCACAATAAGGAGATGCCTTTTTCTTAATGTTTTTACTATTTCAAACCTAATCATAATGCAAGTAACTAAATGCGGTCAAGGCACTATGTAAATAAAGGACAAGTTACCTTCTAGTGGTGTAAAAATTTGGTCGGGGTAAGTTAAACATGGTGTATGAGAAACAATTACATTATTCATATAGATATCATATTCAGCAAAATGTTTGGAGAAACAGAGAAAAGAACTTTTAGGCGACTTATCCTTGTCTCAATCCGATAGTCAACAAATATATAACTGGATGGATACAATGATGTTTGATCAAGGTCTTCTCTTTGGTTTATATAAATTCTACAAGACTGAGTCACAGTACGGAGGAGATTAATAGAATCGCCGAATATCGTGGTCCATTTGGATGAAGAAAGCGAAGACTAAAACGGAGCTGATTCCACACTCGCCATTTCAGTGATACGCTAACCTATGCACGGTGGATTCTGTGGCCACTGGACATGCGTCGGACTTGAAGGCTGTTTGGTTCTCCGCTGCCTGGAATATAGAAGCTCCATCTATGCTTACTTCCTGTGGTAAATCTGTATAAGACCGGTGGTTTTAATAAAGCTGTAGTATGTGTGCGTGTGTATTCAGAAAGATGCTCAATATAATGATTTTAAAGTAAATTCCAATGTTTCGATGGAAATTTCTACTATAACGCTTTGTGTTAAAAAAAGTATTTTACTTTCATATTGTATATATAAGCGATAGAACTCTTCCTGTTTAGATAATCAAATAAAGTAAAACATGAAGGAAGATGAGTTTCTTTTTAATAAACACGAGCGAGCTTTCGGGCCACACGCCCTTCTACGCGCCTTTTTCTTAAGAAAAAATGTAAATATGCTAAAATTTCGCCTACCATAGTATAAATAAGCTTGTATCTTTTGGAATCTCTTAGCCTTTTAGCCAGTAGAAGGGCGTGTGGCCCGAAAGCTCGCTCGCGTTTATTAAAAAGAAACTCATCTTCCTTCGTGTTTTACTTTATTGTAAATTTATATATAAAAGGGACGGACACAATATTTCTTTAAAAAAAAACATATTTTATTTTTTCCGTATTTTTAAGGACAAATATTTCAAATAAAAAAAAGTATAAAAATGCAGAAAAACGGAAATATACAAAAATACTTTTTTGTTGTCAAAATAATATTTGGAGATAGAGAGAGAGAAGATAGAGGAAGGAGAGAGAGAGATGGACTTGGTAGTCCAGGGGACTTAGTACTCCTCGTGATCATCTTCACCACCCTCGGCCGAGTCCGTGCCCACCTCCTCGTAGTCCTTTTCCAGAGCGGCTAGATCCTCCCTGGCCTCGGAGAACTCGCCTTCCTCCATGCCCTCACCAACGTACCAGTGGACGAAAGCCCGCTTAGCGTACATCAGATCGAACTTGTGGTCGAGACGGGCCCATGCCTCGGCGATGGCGGTTGTATTGGAGAGCATGCAGACTGCACGGGGAACCTTGGCCAAGTCACCGCCGGGTACCACGGTGGGAGGCTGGTAGTTGATGCCCACCTGTATATACACCCGTCTTAACTCTGCTTACACTACCACCGTCAAACGGTGTTATGTAGTACTACTAGGTTAAATCTGTTTACATATCTATCTGTGTCTACATGTCTATCTGCTTACACTACCACCGTCAAATTGTGTTATGTAGTACTACTAGGTTAAATCTGCTTACATATCTATCTGTGTCTACATGTCTATCTGCTTACACTACCACCGTCAAATTGTGTTATGTAGTACTACTAGGTTAAATCTGCTTACATATCTATCTGTGTCTACATGTCTATCTGCTTACACTACCACCGTCAAACTGTGTTATGTAGTACTACTAGGATAAATCTGCTTACATATCTATCTGTGTCTACATGTCTATCTGCTTACACTACCACCGTCAAATTGTGTTATGTAGTACTACTAGGTTAAATCTGCTTACATATCTATCTGTGTCTACATGTCTATCTGCTTACACTACCACCGTCAAATTGTGTTATGTAGTACTACTAGGTTAAATCTGCTTACATATCTATCTGTGTCTACATGTCTATCTGCTTACACTACCGCCGTTAAACTGTGTTATGTAGTACTACTAGGATAAATCTGCTTACATATCTATCTGTGTCTACATGTCTATCTGCTTACACTACCACCGTCAAATTGTGTTATGTAGTACTACTAGGTTAAATCTGCTTACATATCTATCTGTGTCTACATGTCTATCTGCTTACACTACCACCGTCAAACTGTGTTATGTAGTACTACTAGGTTAAATCTGCTTACATATCTATCTGTGTCTACATGTCTATCTGTTTACACTACCACCGTCAAACTGTGTTATGTAGTATTAACTTTCTTGTAATTGGCCCTATATCGTGGAGTTTGGTCACAGTTGTGGTTTTAATAAATTATTTTTATGTGTTAAAATATATTTATTTATACACATCCCCACATTATTGCTATCCTTTGTTGATTATAAATTCTATTAGATCGTATTTATCTTCCTAAAATTTTAATTGTTTACACCAATACCTCGCTTTGCGTTTTTTTCGAAGTTGCGTCGCTGCTTAATTTTTACTGATTTTCACTGTGCGTCGTTAGATTTTCGAAGTTGCGATGTTTTGGATTCGAGTCTTTAATTTTTTTTTTCCTAAAATATGGCAACACCTTTGTTTTTGATTGCGCCATGCCATCAAAATTTGGGGATTCCCTTTCTAACTAAAACTCAAGGCAAATTTAATACAAATTTATTTTCACTTTGTTTTGCTTATTTTAGAGTTCAGTTTAATTACGTAGTGTGAGGTATGTAGTGTGTTGTGCTTTTTTTAAAAAGAGAATAATAAATTTACATATATAAAGTTTTACGTGGTGTTTTTGGTTATAAAAAGATACAAATATTTATATAAGATATGTAAATATTTCCCCAATTTATTTATTGGCAGAGTTATATTCTTTTTTACATAAATTTGTATATATATTTTTTACCCAAATATGAAGGAAAAGGGCGCTGCTGGTAGAATTGCCAAAAATACTAAAAAAAAAACTATCAGCTTGGAGACAAAATTAGATATTCTGCGACGATTTGATAAGGGAGAAAAGGCTGTGGAGATAGCAAAGGCTGTTGGTTTGGCTGCAACAACTGTCAGAACTATTAGAGATCGAGATGGGGATAAAATAAGAGAAGCTGCAAAATTTGCAACATCACTAGATGCTAAAATGATGACGCGTACAAGGAGTGCTTTGATGATCAAAATGGAGTCCTTGCTTTCTATTTGGATTGAAAATCAAGTTTCGGAGAGAATACCATTAAGTAAAATGGTAATCCAGAAGAGAGCAAAAAGCTTATTTGATGACATGAAAAGTAAAGTAGTATCCGACGACAATGCCAATGGTAGTGAGAATGAAACATTTGAAGCTAGTCAGGGCTGGTTTGAGAGATTTAAGGTTCGAGCAAATCTGCACAGCATTGCTCTTAAAGGTGAAGCAGCTAGCGCTGATATAACTACTGCAGAACGCTACCCGACAGAGTTAAAAACATTAATTCATGAGGGGGCTATGATTCGAAACAAGTCTTTAATGTTGACGAGACTGGGTTATTTTGGAAACGTCTGCCTGACAGAACGTTCATATCTAAAACAGAAAAATCTGCGCCAGGATTTAAAGCTAGCAAGGATAGACTGACTCTTCTTCTTGGTGGTAGCTACGAATATCAATTGCTACAAGGAAATTTATCTTATGTTGAAAAAAAAAAAGCTGTTCAACAAACAATGGACCAATTTTTTGTGAAAGAAAGCCGACCTACGACAACAGCCACTATGGACTCATCAGACAGTGATTAATTTTAGTTAAATTATCATAAATTAAATGAATATGTAGTTTATTTTGTTTAATTGAATACGTTTTTTGTATATTATTTTTGTTTGAAAAAATTTACTTTGTTCAATTTTATTTTTAAAAGGTAGTATTTTCGTAAGCCTGGAACCTATCTTCGATCAATAAATGGTTTTCTATAGAAAATTTATTTTCACTTTGCGTCGTTTCAATTTGCGTCGTGTTTTTTTTTTTTTTTTTTGGAACGTAACCCCGACGCAAAGCGAGGTATGGGTGTATTTATTTAGATATTTTTATTAATAACATAAATAATTGTTACAATTTTACACAAATAAATTTCCTGGCAATGCGTTTCTTTTATATATCATCAAATATTATCTCTACAGACCTTACTGCAATGATATGAGTTATTGAATGAGAGGGCTTGGCTCATATCATTGCAGTAAGGTCTGTAGAGATAATATTTGATGATATTTAAAAGAAACGCATTGCCAGTAAATTTATTTGTGTAAAATTGTAACGATAGATGGCAATAAAATTTAATTTACTAATAAATAATTGTAGATATTTCACAAATAGCTTTGTTTGGAGCACACTGATAAAAGCAGAATGGATATTAAAAGAATTGTGTAACGATTAATAAATTAAATTGGCGAAAATGTTGGAAAGGTCTGATAGCCTTTACAAATATTTTTCCTTTACTTAATATTAGAGATTCTTCCTATAGGACCAATCCTATTGGGTAATTCCATCCTCAACATATACTACAGATGGTGTTCTGTTTACTAACTTTAAAATGTGCTCATCCAGCCATTTTGTTTAGGTCTCTCTGAGTGGTTTATTAAAGTAGTGTTTTAATAAATTGGTTGTGTGAGGAATGTGTCTTACCTTGAATCCAGTGGGGCACCAGTCCACGAACTGAATGGACCTCTTGGTCTTGATGGCAGCGATGGCGGCGTTGACATCCTTGGGCACGACGTCCCCGCGGTAGAGCATGCAGCAGGCCATGTACTTGCCCATGCGGGGATCGCACTTCACCATCTGGTTGGCTGGCTCGAAGCAGGCGTTGGTGATCTCGGACACCGTGAGCTGCTCGTGATAGGCCTTCTCTGCCGAGATAACTGGCGCGTAGGTCACCAGCGGGAAGTGGATTCTGCACCGCAACATTCAATCTCATACTTTACTTATATTTACGCAAGTTTTGTGTGGCTTCTTAAATACCCATTTCTTAATTTCTCAAGAAGCCACTGGGACCAAAACATTTTTGGTCGCAGTGGTACAGCCAGCGCACCACGCTGACGAGAACCAACAGCCCGAAACGTGTTCGTGGTTGGCTCTTCTTGATTTATTAAGGAAATGGGTTGGCTAAATATCAGGGGACAGACTAAATCAATGTTTAGTTGATTTCTGTTTCACTAGATGGCTATCTTTCATCTAAAAAGCTCATGTGCTCGTGGTTAGGATATGACTTTTTTATTTTTATAGTAGGAATAATGTACTGTATCTTCATACATTGTGTAAACTCTTTGTGTAATCGGGATGTGTGCAAGGGCATCAATGCCTATATCATACACGTGGCCAATTCTTTATTCAGTATTCGTTTATTCCGCCGAGGTGTGTGGCCAACTTATGATACTTGTTAAATATCGAAATTAGATTCTTTTAAGGTAATGTGCGTTTTGCTTTGATTTTGCTTCGTAGGATGCATGAGCAATAATACCTGCAAAATTATACTTCATCTGTATTGGAATAACTTGGTGGTGTTTGGTAGTTTTCTAGTGTGTGAGTTACATAATACGTTTATAGATTATAATGTAATGATTCCAAATGGTGTTTTATAGTAAATGAGAGAGAACTGACAATTTCGATAAAATCGATATGCAATTACTACTTATGTGAATTTGTTATTTTGTTTCTAATATTTTTCTAATAATGTATTTATAAGGTGTATTTATATCCCTCTATTAGAATTATTTCTTTTAGACATCACGCCCGATACCTGTTCATCTAAATATTAGGGATAAACTCTAATATGTGGTTTAGAATGTAAGGCACTACCTATATGGTACACTGTGGTATCGCAATGGGGGAAGAGTTTAAAATCTCCAATACCAATGGATATCCATTCTAACCTATTTGTATTATCTAATGGAGGATATGTGGACACGCAAGGACTTTATAGCCGTGTGATTCTTAAGAGCTCACCTAGGGTAAGGCACCAGGTTGGTCTGGAACTCGGTGAGATCAACGTTGAGAGCGCCGTCGAAGCGCAGCGAGGCCGTGATGGAGGAGACAATCTGGCTGATGAGGCGGTTGAGGTTGGTGTAGGTGGGCCGCTCGATGTCCAGGTTCCTGCGGCAGATGTCGTAGATGGCTTCGTTGTCCACCATGAAGGCGCAGTCGGAGTGCTCCAGCGTGGTGTGAGTGGTGAGGATGGAGTTGTAGGGCTCAACGACCGCCGTGGACACTTGGGGCGCTGGGTAGATGGAGAACTCCAGCTTGGACTTCTTGCCGTAGTCCACGGAGAGCCGTTCCATCAGCAGGGAGGTGAAGCCTGAGCCGGTGCCACCGCCGAAGGAGTGGAAGATGAGGAAGCCCTGCAGGCCCGTGCATTGGTCAGCCAACTTCCTGATCCGATCCAACACCAGATCGACGATCTCTTTCCCGATGGTATAGTGGCCCCTGGCGTAGTTGTTGGCGGCGTCTTCCTTGCCTGAGATCAGCTGCTCGGGGTGGTAGAGCTGGCGGTAGGTGCCCGTGCGAACCTCATCTACAACACACACCTCACATTTAACCCCAGAGTGCCTACAGACATCAGAACTTGACATTACAATTTGCCAAAAGGTTTATAAAACTATAAAATGAAATTTAATGCAATGTGCTTCTTTAGTGTTCAAAATATATATGCATATAGCTCATTTTTCGAGCTTACCTATTCTACAAGGTCTAAACACCGGTACCAGTTAACCACTCTCCTTACTGGGATCTTCATCAAATGTCTTGAAGATGTGAGTCTTCGATCGTAGAATTAACAGCCGATAACAGCCTACCCCAGTTAATTATCGGCCCTCTTTAACATCCTCTACATGTTACATTGAAATACTATTTCTCACTATTGTTTGATAGAAGCTAAAGATGGTGATTTAAAAAAAGACAAGTACTTGTATGTATTTACTTGAGAGCCCACTAACCATTCCATGCATCTTCTTCTTTACTATGAATTTTGAAAGAGGTTTATGTAGAGCAAACCTCACTAAAGGTCAATTCTCCAGAAAGTGACGGACCTCACTAAAGTCTCTACCTTTCTCTAGGAACTATCGGTCGATTTTCAATAGATTTCTCTATAAGCAAATAAACATCTTCCAAGTGGCCATTTTGGTGTCTAGGAATATAAAGCGGTTGATTTAGGTAAGTTTAGGTGTATTTTGCATTCGGCGGGCTGAAAGAAAGGTTGAGAATCTCGGCAGCTGTCTAACGAAGCCGACTCACCAACAACAGTAGGCTCGAGGTCCACGAAGACAGCTCTGGGCACGTGCTTGCCGGCCCCGGTCTCGCTGAAGAAGGTGTTGAAGGAGTCGTCCCCACCCCCCAGGGTCTTGTCGCTGGGCATCTGACCATCAGCCTGGATGCCATGCTCCAGACAGTACAGTTCCCAGCAGGAGTTGCCGATCTGGACTCCGGCCTGGCCGATGTGGACGCTGATGCACTCCCTCTGAACATCCAAACACATCCAGTTACTCATTGTAACAACTCTGTCACTATCCTATTATTATTCGACTTGGTACTTTGACAAAATCAAACCATTTAAAAATGTTTTTTTTTCAGCAAATTGATATCAATATATCAAAATCAGGTATTATTGGTTTACCTACTCCCTATCTCACCATAAACGTTCTATATATACAGGGTGTACCAGGTAAATTGGGACTAACTTTGACAGTCCATAAAACAAAAACTACTTGAGATTAAAAACTTGTTTTTTTTTTTCATTACGTAGCCATATTCATGTAAAATGCAACAGTACATGTGTGCGCAGTGTAGTGATGAAGAGTAACCGAGAATTTGAAAATCGAGCTGCCATCATCGTTGCTCTGCGCGCCGGAAGGAGCCCCAAAGAGATAGTGGATTTTCTTAAGTTGCCCAAAACCACTATTTATCGTGTCAAGAAGCAGTTTGATGAGGCCGACAGTAACAAAGAGGGGATAGCTACAAGGAAAAAGCACTCGCGTCGATCGGACAGGGTAAGAGGCGAAGAATTTGTCAAAAATGTCAAGGAGAAGATTGATGGAAACCCTGGGAAGAGCATGAGGGCCATAGCCAAGGAAATGGACGTTGGCTCTATGACAATTGTCAGAACTATCCATGAGGACCTTGGTCTCAAGTCTTATGCCCTTCGGAAAGGTCAGTTGCTGACTGAGAATATGAAGAATAACAGAAAAGGAAAGGCTGCTGCCCTCCTCAACAACCTGAAACACGACTCTTTTGGCATGCTAAGGTTCTTCTCTGACGAAAAGAACTTTGACGTGGACCAAAAGGTAAATCCCAGGAATGATCGCTGGATCTGCAAAGACCCCTCAGAGATACCTGTCGTGATGCACACGAAATTTCCTGCCTCCGTAATGGTCCTTGGCGTTATCAGCAGTGAAGGTGATGTCATGCCTCCCCATTTCTTTGAGAAGGGCCTTAGGATGAACGCTGACACCTACATCAATGTTCTGGAGACCGTTGTGAAGTCTTGGATGGACATGGTGGCCGCAGGAAGGAAGTATGTCTTCCAACAGGACTCAGCTCCAGCCCATAAGGCAAAAAAGACACAATCGTGGCTGACACTTAACGTCCCTAGTCACTGGGGTCCTGAAATTTGGCCCCCTAATTCTCCAGATTGCAATCCCCTCGACTACTATGTATGGGGCGTTGTTGAGAGAGATGTCAACAAAGCTCCTCATACCACCATCCAGTCTGTCAAGAAAGCAGTTCACACGGTGATGACCCAAATGGACAAGGTCATCGTCGCCAAGGCCTGTGCTTCATTCCGCACTCGCCTCGAGACTGTTGTAGCTAATAATGGATACTACATTGAATAAATAAAAACTATATCCTTTTATCTACTACTGTGTCAAATTTCATTCGGATATTTTAATTTTTACTTGCAAAAAAATTCAGTTAAAATACCATTGTTGAAATTCCCAATATACCTGGTACACCCTGTACAATGAAAACACATGAATAAACAATTTATTTTATTAAAATACGAATAATTAATATTTAACTTGTTTATTAGCAATTTTCGAAATTATTATAGACGCGTATGATTCTTAAAAAAAAAAAAAAATTACTACTGTCCTTACTGCAATGGAAAAATTAATGGGAGGGCCTGGCTCATCAGTGGTGAACCCTCCCAGCGGTTTCGCTAGTTAAAAAGAATCATACGCGTCTATAATAGTTTCGAATTTTGATAACAGATGGCGCGCTAATGCATCATAATATAATTAGCAATTTGTTTATGACGTATATTATATCGTGGTAAGAAATGAATGTTTTATTATTATTATCATCTCCAAATTTTAATTTTATCTTGAGTATATAGGGCGGATTCTTTCCCTATTAGAATAGTGTTTCTTTTCTTCTCCTGCCATCGCATTTCGTGGTCAATGAAATGTTTTCAAATCTCTACAAGTGTACACATGTATTGGTTTCCCTCTCTCTCTCTCTCTCGGGTGACAGAGGCGTCATGTACATATTCATCGTACATAGCATTTATCTTTACTCTTATAAATATTTTAATATAATCTTTATATTCATTTTCTAAATTACTCAATTAAATAGTGCGTACTGTGCACTTCTACCTGTATTGACATGATGTCGATAAAACTGCGTTAATTTTCTCTCTCTCTCTCTCTCTGAGCCTTGAGTTGAGCTAACAAAGACCTTCTAGCTCTATCTGAAGAAGTACTCTTCATCGTTGGGGGGCCTCATTGACTGTATATATTTGTACATAGTATCTTTCTTCTATAGTGTTCCATTTACTAATCTCTTTGTGTGTGATTTGACTATAAAGGATGTTTAGAATCTACACAACTGTAGATGATATCAGAACTGTAGTAGAATGGATATGTATGGAAGATTGTACTAAAGAAACTCAAAGACATTTTTCATCTTCTGGGTTTATGGTATCTCGGGTGGTTAGCCAATGTTAGCAGCGCCATCGGGAGTGAGAGGGCAACAACCTCGATACATGACAGCTGCCGATGAAAACAACCAGCCCAGCAGAAGTCGTGATGGCAGGTCGTGTGGAGAGATATGGATCAAACCAGGGCAGGTTAAAAATGGCAACTAACAAAAATAACCTTCTTTGGGTGGGCCTCACGACCCCCAGGGATCAGAGGTTGCTGGGAAAATAAACAGCCGAGACCAAACAGACGAGTGAGCTGAACCATGTGTGGAATGTTGGCAGATCTCCAACCCCGCCGTCTGAAATACCAGCAGATGAAACGAACAACCTCTAAATTTATATTTAATGCCAAACTTTCTTTTAATGGTCATTTGTGGAAAATAACTTTTATGTACTTAATCACATAAAAAAAATGAAAATATTTCTTTTAATTTTTATTCTTTCTTCAAAACGATATTTAAGTAGCTTTATAATAAAAGTAGCCTAATTCTAGATGAGATAAAGTATGGTGAAATGTTAGTTTAAGAGCGTGTGTTATTAGAAGCTTGTCTCTTCTTGTTAATATTACGAGAATTAGCAATTTTATATTGACCATCCAGAATGGTTACTAGGTTTCCCCAACTATGTTCAATTCTCAACCTGCAACCCCAAACCACATCATTGACTTCATCAATTGATGAGTTCTACTCAGCAGCCACCATAGCAATCTCCACAGGCTCGATACCCTAAAATGATTGAATGAAGAAAAGAAAGCAGACAATTTTATATTGGCCATCCAGAATGGTTACTAGGTTCCTCCACAAAGTGCAATTCTCAACCTGTAACCCCAAACCACATCATTGACTGCACTAGCTCACGTGATTGATGTAATGCATGTTGCGCGCTTTAGCCTGATAAAGAGTTCCCATCCAATGAATAATATCTCTGATTAGAACCTTTAAGAATAAATTAAGATCGTTGAAAAGAAATTTTAAAGCTCATGAATGTTATTTTTACTTTGTTGGCCTAGTTTGTGTTTGAATTGAGTCCCTGGGGACTGAATTCATACACAAACTAGGCCAACAAAGTAAAAATAACATTCATGAGCTTTAAAATTTCTTTTCAACGATCTTAATTTATTCTTAAAGGTTCTAATCAGAGTGTCCCACAAGAGTTTCATCCAATAATGAAGAAAAACTATACCTCAGGGACTGAATTAGCACACAACAAACCAAAAAAAAGGGTTATTAAGGAGCTTTAAAAAATCCTTATTGAACACAATCTTAATTTATTCTTAAAGAGAGATCTCAATCAGAGTTTCCCACAAGAATCCCCATCCAATAATGAAGATGCCCCAGGCAACAATTAAAGAACCCTTTCGTGACGACCAGTATTTAAAATCGAAGAAGAAGAAGAACCTCCAATTTGCATATTGACAATGAGCAGTACAATGGAAGAATTCTGGCCAGGCCAGTGAACCCCAGCACGCCATTATCCAACCACCGACCGCTAAAGAGATGGATTGGACATCTGAGCCAGATCTGACCAAACAATATGTTTTGACCGCTACAAAATGAATACACCATTTATCATTGTGTATCTGCAAGTTAAAGGAGTTCCTTTAACACTCCAGACATGGCCTAAACTTGACCTAAATGCTTTCCTAGGTCATATTTAGCATTTATATATGGTTCAGAATTTATATTTAACATAAAGGATGTCCTCGTTTTCGTGTTCTATTCTATAGAACCATAACTTACCCTTAACTATTGTAATTTAAAGAATAGGGTTTTTTTATCTCTCTACATAAAGGTAAAGATTCAGACATGGTTAAAGGAGGTTAAAAATCTAAATATCAATGTATATCAAATATAGTAACATTATTAGATGTGTATACAGCGGGTTTTTAATTAAGACCTAGCTAGGTGACCTAAATTTATTCTAAATAGTAATTTAGGTTGGCATAACTTACTGATGATAATTTGTAATGGTTGATATATAAGAAATGACAGCTAATCAAATAAAAAGTTATATGCGGTCATGCGCTGTATCACATCGCAGTCAATTGTAGAGAGGACGATTTTAAAAAATCGCCATGTTTTTTTCGGTGTAGACAGACGAATTAGACGATTGTTGCTTCTAAAAGAAAGAAAGAATTTCTTTTTACATAGCCAAGTCTCACACCACGCCTATTTAATTAGATGGTATTGTGATACCACTGACTGGATATCTGACAGAAGCTATGGCATGTAAAAACACAACCATTCAACACAATGGCGTACTGCAACGACCAAAAATAATGAAGAAAAATTATCTTTTGAAAGCTTTTATTAAAAATTCATTAAAAAGAAGTAAATAATTTTTAAAATACCAAACACAACGATTCAGCTATTATATTTATATGAGTAAAAATAAAAGCTATGAGGGATTATCAGCATATATTGAGTGAAGAGATTAAAAAAATTGAAGGCATTTTGAATAGCGTCGCTTGTGTAATATGAATTATTAATTCTTGGCAGGTTACTTTCAAAACGGTTTCTAGTCGATTCTGAAGACTTCCTGATAAATCTCTAAATGCGGAATTTTAGATATGAGAATTATTAAGCGTGTTGAAAAGAAAAATAAAAGAAGATCAAGGCGCTAAATGAAGCTTTCCTGATCATGCAACTTGACTTTTCTGATAGTTTGCGTCATCTTTCGAAATATTTTTACCCATACTGATTACTCTATTATTTTAGGGGGTCGGTGGAAGGCTGGTTAAACCGTTTGGTTTTCGACCACTAGGACCCGGGTTCGAACCCGCATTGGACACTTTTTCTGTTTAAAGAAAAAAAAATGCTCCAATGGCCCCCGATTCTTGCAAAAGTCCAACTCAACCAGCGAGTGCAAGTAACCAAACGGGGCTCTGGCATTAGTAAGTGCAAATTCGAACTGCTTTTCACATGTGTAGACATGTGGTGCACTTACAGTAAAAGCAGTCGCTAACTACCCACCATGATTATCATGGCCTGTACCACGTGTACTAGGGATAAGCAAAAAAAAAAAACTCTATTATTTGAAATGGTAACAAAAATATCTTAAGAATAATAACGAATAGATTCAAAAGGATAAGTTTCTTTATTTGAAAAATCAATTCGAGCTTTCGGGCGCAAGCTGCCCTTCTACAGGAATAATGGATACAATTTCAAGTAGTCATGTATGTACAGATATAGGGCAGCTTGCGCCCGAAAGCTCGAATTGATTTTTCAAATAAAGAAACTTATCCTTTTGAATCTATTCGTTATTATAATTATAGAAAGGATTATTCGTCTTATATCTTAAGAATGTCTATGATGCAGAGATATATGAAGGAAAAAAAAGATACAACAAAATGCCTTAAACTTTCACTGAGAATGGATAAGAGATGATTGGAGAAATGCGTTTCTGACGCCTTTATCCAAATATGTGGCAGTTGCTGTGCCAATACGCATTAAGAGAACATTCTTGCATTCTGCAAGAAGATGAAAAATGCAGTAGATTCTTATTAGGAATTATTCTAATTAGGGAAGACAAGCATGATAATTACACGGGAATTTATTTGATGCAAAAATAATATTATTTATTTGGTTAACACAGGTTCCTGGAGCCACATACAGAAGTCGCCAATTACCCGGTTTGTCATTCCGACCTAAGTCTTTGTTTTATTTACAAAATGCAATTGAAGGTTCAATTACTGAGGTGGAATCAAGCTGAATTATTTTTTGGAAGATTTTTCAGCTATCAGTTTCGTGATTCCTAGAAGGATGGCTGTCTGGAATCTTTGTTATTTGAAGCCTGGACAGGTTAAAAAGAGATGGTCCACGGTTTGATCTTCACTTCGGCAATGGGGGCAGATTGGATCTTCTTTCAACATATTTCTGCCTGTACGTGCCCATGACCAGTCAGGATTGTTGTTGAGGTAAATCCATGCTTGATGTTAGGTAACATGGAGAGTAATATTCTTGGAGTGGCAGAAAATGTTCTGAGATTTCTGGAGATCTTCAAAGCAAAGGTCTGTCTATATTTCCTGAGCGAACTGTCTTCTTTTACTACGTGCGATACTGTTTGGGAGGGTAGAGAAAGTTAAGACAAGATAGAATGTATAGAAACTTTGGCTGGACACATCTGTATACGTGCGTTTGTGTGTACGTGTTTGTGTAAGCGTGCGTGTCCGTATTTGTATATGCGTGTGTACGTATTTGTGTTCGCGTGCGTGTGTCTACGTATTTTTGCATGAGTAGGTACATATTTGTGTATGTGTGTGCGTGTTTGTGTAAGCGTGCGTGTGTAAATGTGTGTATGCATAAATTTGCGCGTGAATGCGTGTGAAAATGTTCTCTAAAACAAGCTATACTACTTTCTTATATCTTGCTAACATCCTTGTTTATGCATAACGAACTTCTCATTGAAGATTCTAGCACAATAATCCTTCGTGTTGCATTTTAAAAGTCTCTCGTTGAGGCTTCTCTCAACCAACGTTGAGAGAATTATAGACAATTTTATTGACTTCTAATAATCAAAATAATTATCATGTAATTAAAGTGTTATAACTAAAAAACTCTCTCTCTCGTGTGTAATTAAAATATAGTTATCATCAAGAGACATTGGACAATAGTAAAAAGAGGAATATTTCACAAAATTCCGGGCTAATTGCGATAATTAGGATAATGATAGGAGAGAGAGAGAAGTGGGTACGATGAAAAAGAGATCAACGTTGTGAGTCAGGGACAATTCTTGGAGGTCGGGTGACTCATCATCGGCTAGACGGATCAATTGTCAGCCTCGCCCATCTGTCTGTCAGTATCCTAGCATCATCCCTCCTCTGTTGGCATCCCCTGGCTCACAGATGGGGATATCTCGTATTGGTAAATATAGCACATACATACAGCTTTATTAAGACCA
This sequence comes from Cordylochernes scorpioides, assembly GCA_030710605.1. Taxonomy (NCBI): domain Eukaryota; kingdom Metazoa; phylum Arthropoda; class Arachnida; order Pseudoscorpiones; family Chernetidae; genus Cordylochernes; species Cordylochernes scorpioides. The sequence continues at coordinate 68,625,121 of CP092872.1, forward strand.
TCGGTCTTATACACATTCACCACAGAAGGGAAGCATAGATGTAGCTCCTATACTCCAGGCAACGAAAAACCCAACAGCCTCCAGGTCTGACGCATGTCCAGTAGCCACAGAATCCACCGTGCATAGGTTAGCGTATCACTGAAAAGGCGAGTGCGGAATCAGCTCCGTCTTCGCTTTCTTCATCCAAATGGACCACGACATTCGGCGATTCTATTAATCTACTCCGAACGGCGACTGCGGTCTTGTAGAATTTATATAAACCAAAGAGAAGACCTTGATCAAATATCATTGTATTCATCCAGTTATATATTTGTTGACTATCGGATTGAGACATGGATAAATCGGCCAAGAGTTCTTTTCTCTGTTTCTCCAAGCAAAACAACCGAATTTTGTTGATAAATATAGCGACGCTTTTAAAAATAAATATCATATAGGTAATATATATATTTAGGTATTTCTCGACGGAACTTTTGTCGAGGGAGGATTGTTATATATAAAGAGGGACACCTCTCCTATTAAAATGAGACGCAAAATTAATGCATGATCTCGTGACCATCTCTAAAACTATAGCCTTACCCCATTGCCAGCCTCTTTGGCAAACTCAGGAATCCCTCGTGGATGTCTGAATGCCTTGTGGATCCCATAAAACCAAGATCCAGCTGGACTAACAAGGGCCCTTAGCCCGAAACCATGGTCTCCAGGAGGACGTTTGGATTTGCCAAAGTTGGTGTTGTGGCTTTGTGATCATAGGACACCCAAAATTAAACGCCGTCTATTGTCCGTTGGCAAACTAACAGACGATCACAAAGCCACAACACCAACTTTGGCAAATCCAAACGTTAATGGTAGATTAGACCATTCTTTGTAGATGGATATATTAATGGAGTAGTCCCTCTAACCCAGTTAAATATGTGTGGTTTTTATAATGCCATCAGATCAGGGAAATATCTTCTAAGCGAAAAGTATATTTAGACATTGTGTTATATTAGAATTAAACTGAACATCATTTTTTTGGTTGAATAAATTTGCTTAAAAACGTTGCTATCACTTTATTTTCTTTAAAAATACGTTTTATTTTCTTATCCCACTGGACATCAGTCTGACCTGGAGACTGTTGTTGGATTCTGTGCTGCCTGGAGTATAGGATCTATGCTTCCTTCCAGCGGTAAATCTGTACAAGATCGGTGGTCTTAATAAAGCTGTATGTGTGTGTCCTATCACTATTTCAATCAACAATCATGTCTACCATATAGAACACTAGTGAATCGGTGCACGTGAATAGAGCCACACGTGTAGGGTCATGTGCGTGACGCCCGTGTGTGGCACATTAGTACCGAGGCGGTCAGCCGTGACCCTGATAGACAATCTGTCTGCGCCACCTCATCCATCATACGAGAACGTTCAGTAAGGTCGGAACATCCACGTAATTAGAATATGCTACTTCTACCATTAATTAGCCTCTTTTTCCCAAAGTCACACCTCTCTCGTCAAAATAAACGTCAATTTTAGTCTTGATGCAATTTTAGAGGACTCGCCAGACACATAATATCAACTTTGGAAAACTCACATGGAGATCTGTTTCCGGCTCTCTGGTCAATCCAGGTGGGGTCTGTGAAAGCATCAGAATTTACCAAAGAGATATTTTATCTGGTGAAGTATTCTTCAGAATTTACCAAAGAGATGGTTTAGCTGGTAAAATATTCTTCAGAAAATTTACTAAAGAGATGTCTAGCATATATAGTAGAGCCTCCCTTGAGAGACCATAGCCCAAAAAAAACTGATAGTTCTGGTTTCTCCTGCAGGTGGTCATTCATTAAAGGTTGGACTAGATCAGGGGACGTGCAATTTATCCTTATCCAACGAATAAAAAGATATCCTTGAAGAAATCCATCAAAGGGCATTACCATGTCATAAATCTAACATAGGATGGACTCCATCCATAATGATTGGAGCAACAAGTGCCATTATATCCTTCGAGAAATTCACCACAATATTTACATACGCAGCTGAATGTAAATATGGTGGGGGAATTTCTCAAAGGATATCATTTTATTCGGTGCACATAGCCTCTTCATCTTTTGTTCTTAAATAAAAGACACTTCGGCCAGTGAAAATTAAAAACCTTTACTAGCCGAAGTGTCTTTTATTTAAAAACAATGAATGCCGGCCATACAAAACCTCTATCTTCATCTTTTAATACCGATTCCTTGTGGTCTTTATGCTTACGTCCGCCGAAATAAAGAGATTTAAGAAAAAAAGGAATTTTTATTAAAACGACACCCATTGTTTATAATGTTGAATGTTATTCAGTGATAAATGTCCTAATTACATGATTTTTTTTATCACATCAATTATTGACCATTCAACAATAATTTTTAACACTAAATATGAAGAAATAGCACGCCATCTATATATGAAATTTGGAACTATTTATCGCGATACAATTGAAGCAACTTCCTACTGTTTAAAATTGTTAATTTTT